>CM059417.1:43900007-44315007 GCA_030378225.1 Knoxia roxburghii
GGTCCAAACTTAGAAGTATATGGACAGTATCAAGTTTGATGAATGACTAAATTTCCAATAACTGCAGCATCAAGCATCTTAATAACCAGACAATCCAGTTTTACATTGAAATAAGCTTACGGGCTCTTAACCGCACCTCTTACTGACCATTCTTTTCTTGCCAGAGCAGGCCAATCAAGCATAGAATTCTTTACTCACACGGAGATATAGCTTTCTTATGACTTAAACCCTAAAATAGAGTGATATACAGACTAAAACAACCCAGAGTTAAGACTATTCTCTCGGGTTCAGTTGGTGTACTAAACACAGCCTAAGTGCCAATTATTTCTCAGCTTAAATGCGGCCGAAACCCTAGAACAGAATGCTAAACCAAATTTGAGGAATTGAGAGTCAAACAAACTCAAACACTGTGAAAAATATAAATCTTACGAACACGAGGCATAGTTATAAACCGAAACCAGTAGATCTAAACAGAGATTAAAACAAGTACCCTGAGACGGTCGGAAAGAACGGATGGGGTGATGAGCTTGTACTTAGGAGCCTCCGACAAAAGCTTGTCATAGGTGGCCTTATCAAATAGCACCATGTTGTTCACCTTCTCCTTTTGCTTTCCCTTGCTCCACTTCTGCAATTTTCGCACACAGGAATTAGAGTAAATAAAAAGAAAAATCATACAAACAGCATATTTTTCCGATCGCTAACATAGAATAAGAAAGACCTTCTTCTTCTGCTTGCCGCCGCCGGACTTTGCTGGTTTGGAGGACGGAGGTGGAGCCTTCTCCTTCTTCGGCGCCTGCAAGAAAACAAGAGATTAAAGTAAAACACCGGAACGTTAAAGTGATCGGAAAATCACAGAGCAAGATGGAAGGAAGAAGACGAACCATGGTAACTCGAGAGCTCGTGTACGGTTGTGGCGGGCGGTAAGGTTTTGGGATATCAGAGGAGGTAGCGGCGAACGGAGAAGCAAATGGAGGCCTTAGAAATATATAAAGATATATTCCTACCACGTTGAGGAGGATGCGCGCTAATTAGGTTAGGCTTATTAGGCTCAAAGTGAAGCCCATTGATATATGGGCCATATCATGGGCAGCCCAATAAAATGCCCAAGGAATTCTACGTCGTACTCTAGAGAACAAAGTTTTCCTATTGCCTCGCACTTGTAGGCTTGTAGGCCCATATAATTTGCGTACTTCAAGTCCCTCTACAATATCATGTTATTGAGTCCAATAGTGAGTTTAGCTATGGGATTTGTTGGAAGACAAATTCTATATCATCATCAAATTTGATTGCACATTAATTCCGACCTGTTAATTGAAAAGGGTTGCATCCACCGGAACATTCGCAAGTAAATCGCAAAGCTATGAGAGAAGACAGCTGAACCAGTTTCAACCACTACCACAATAAAGGGAATTTCTAATTTTACAAATTTGACATTTTACGTTTTATGGGCCTCTAAACTTTAAAAAATCCTCAGTTATGAATAGCAACTATTTTAGGAGGAAACTGTGGATAAATGTTGTTTCGGCCGACTAATGAGGAGTTTTAAATGATTTAAGGTTAGCACTGCATTTAGGCTTTAGGAGGGTGATACTAGAATTAGACTTCTGAGTTGCAATTAACATACTAAGACAAACCGTGGGTTAATAATATCTTAACACATATTGAAGATTTATAGTGAGAAACTGATAAATTATTATTAAACACCCGCTAAAAATATAGGGTCTGTTAGGACAAGCATCATTAAAATGTTTTAGGCCTTTTAGGAGTTAAAAAAAAAATTATAAAAGTTGTTTGGACAACATATGTGTTGTTTTTTAAATTTTATTTTATAAAAATTATAGATGTTAAGTACACTTATTGAAAAACATGTATGAGGTATTTTAAGAGTTTTTTTTTTTTTTTTTTAAACGCGGGTCATTAGGGTGGGTCAAAATGGGTTATAAGAAATTCGCGGATCTTTCTTTACCATCTTACTCCGGCACTTCCTTCGTTCAAACATTCGAAAGCTTCACTCAAAAATTCACGGCCTCACTCGCGTTTGGTTCAAAAGCTTCACTCGCTTTGAAAGACCCACCAGTGACGATTTCTTTATCTCTCCGTTCAAATTGTCCGTTTGTTTGTTTTCTATAGAGTAGAATTTGTTGCCCAATGATTTTGACTTGATTTGGATTTTGGTTTTTTTTTTTTTTTTTTTTTTTTTTTTTGCTCTTTAGGGTTTACTGGATTTGGATTCTGGTTGCCCACAAGATCAGTGACTAGGGTTCGAGTCTTTAAAGGTATGAATCGATTTTTATTTATGTAAGTTATAAGGGTTTTGGTTGGTTGGTTGGTTGTTTTATTTATTGGGAAATTATGTTACTGTTGGTGTGGCTGCTTTATGCTGGTGTTACTGTTGTGTGTTTTTGTGATGTTTTTGATGTTTTCATGGGTTATTATTATGTGTTACTCTATGTTTTTATTAGTTTTTGTTGGTATATGCCACAATTATGTGGGATCGATAAATTAGTTATGGCTTTTCACTATAAAATTATGCAAGTAAATAGCGATATCCAATCTTTCAGAGAAGCATAATTAAGCAGTGTGGAAACATGTAAAGCTAAGTCTACTGCATCATAGTTTAGTTGTCAGTGAAGAGGATAAAAAGGAACTCACAGTTTCCAAATACCTGTGGTTGATTTGATGCAGTAGTAAATGCTTAATATGTTTGGAGTAAGATTTGTATTTTGTGATGGGTTCAAAATTCTTAGAAATACAGTTTTCTTTTAAGTTTAAAACGTTTTGAATAATATTATGCATAAATTAAGACCTCGAGGGCATTACTATCCTATGATTATACCTAAATGAGTCATGAAATATAGTTTGGACGCTGCTAGACGTGGCCAAGACGTAGTTAATGTATACATAAATTCTGCAACTGTCATCCAACTTTGTAATTCCATATCTCCCTTGTTTCTCTTCCGTTTTGACCAAACTTTAGCTTTTTTTAAACCTAACCTTACAAGGATTACACATAATTTTATGGATCTTCATTTGGATTTGTAAATCTCCCATAAATCAGCTCTGAAACAGAGCTGAAAGTGTTGTTCTTTTCACAGAAAAATCTAAAGTAATAGTTGTACTTCAGAAATTCATATCTTCTTCATTCTTTGTCTGATTTAAGTAAAATATAGCTCGATTTAAACCTCTTTGCATAACGTTTACTCATAAATTTATAGAAACAACTTTGACTTTCTAGATTTTTTGAAATACAACAACTAGAAAACCAGTCACAACTCATTCACCAACTAGAAAACCAGTTAGAAACAATAGTACTCACTTCTTCTATCCCATAATTAAGATAAACTCTCACTCGTTATGTACTTATTTTGTTTTTATTTCTTAAACTGGTTTTCAAGGATTGCTTCTCAATAATACTGTATTCGACTTCTGCAATTCATGATCTATGTATTATTGAGTGACTATGTGCATATAAGTGACTAATGTGCTTTGATTGATCAATAATATGAAGTTCATGAATTGTTAAGATGCCCGAGTAGTCTTCTTTAACCATACATTCTGAAAGTGATAAAAACAACATCGAATTTTGTATAAAAAATAATCAAGAGGTATTCATTTACATGAAATTCTTTGTAAAATTTAATTTTTTTTTTATAGCTAAATAGTAATATTACTTTTAAAACCTTAGATGGCAGATGAAATTGAACAAACTAGTGCCAAACATGGTCATTCTCGAACCATTTGGCTTCCCAAGGATGTTAAATTGTTTGTTGACATCTTATTGGAATATAAAAGAAACAGAGAGATGAGAAACAACAATTTTTGGAAGTCCTGGACCAAGATCTGTAAGGATTACAATGCAAGAGTTGAGTTTAAACAAAACCAAGACCAATTGACACAAAGTTCTACCCGTGGTTTAAGGTATTTTTTTAAAATCATAACAACGCATTATACAAAAGTTATTATTAGTTGTAACTAATAAATAATGTCTTTGTTTTTTTTTTTTTTTTTTGGTAGGATTGTGTTGGGGCTATAGATGGTACACATATCCCTGCATGGGTGCCAGCAGATAAACAAGATGCATTTTGAAACAGAAAATGTGACATCACTCATAATGTTTTGCTTGCATGCGATCATTATATGAGATTTATATTTATTTATGCTGGATGGGAGGGGAGTACACATGATGCTAGAGTGCTACAATGTGCATTAAATCGTGACAATGTAGATTTTCCAATGCCCCCTAAAGGAAATTACTAGGTAGTTGATTCAGCATATAGAAGCATGTCAGGATTTATGACACCATTTCGTGGTTTTCGCTACCACATGCAAGACTTCTCAGGGCGAGGTCGTGCTCCAAGAACTCCAGAAGAAAATTTTAATCACGTTCATTATTCTTTAAGAAATGTGATTGAAAGAAGTTTTGGAAGTCTAAAGCGCTGCTTCGCGTTTCTTAAAGGACCAATGCACAATTACACTTTGAAACACCAAATACATTTTTCAATTGCGTGTTGTGTCCTACATAATTTTATCAAAGAAGTTCAGTTGAAAGATGATATTTTTTTGGAGTACGAGAATGAAGATCTTCATATGGAAGGAGAAAGTGGTGATATTGGTCATCAATAAGGTAAAAATAGAGTTGAGGAAATTAGTATTTCAAATGAATTCATCTTACAATGGAGTAATCGGCGAATGACTATTTCAACTCAAATGTGGAATGCATTAAGGACTGAAAATTAGAAATAATTATTGGATTGTGTTAAGTAAATTTTATATGTTACAGCCTATATGCTAAATGTTAGATATTCAAACTACATTTCTTTCTTTTTTTTTTTTTTTTTGGAAGATTTCAAACTACTTGTTTGTGTTTAATTAACATTTGTATGTTTTAAATTTTTATATAAGTATTTGTTATTATATTTTTTTTATTAATGTAATAAAATCGATTACATGAAAATGTCTCAATAAAAATGTCAATTTATAATGTAAAAAAATTGAAATCAATAGTACTTTTAAATTAAATTAAAGACAAAAAATAAAAGTAAAAATAAATATTTTTAAATAATTTTACCTATAAAAATATTTTTTATATAATGTTTGTCCAAACATCTATTTAACTATTTTTAATTATAAAAATAATTATTTAAAATAGTTACCAAACACCTTTTTAACTATTTTTAACTATAAAAGTAATTTTTTAAAATTATTGTCCAAACACTTCTTTATTCTTTTAAAAGAAGTTAAAATGCTTTACTAAAATTTCCAAAACCCCACTTATGTAAAAATATTTTTAAATTCTTATCTAAACGGAACCATAAATTTTTGTATAGACAAATTATCGAAACTCATATATACTCATATATTGAAAGAGACCCCACTTATATTTTAGCAAAACTAACAATAAATTCTAGTTGGATAGCTACATTATGCGGTAGCATTGTTCCCCTCGCTCTAGATCTATGTAAATTCCCCAACATATTAAAGAAAAAACACACAAATTCCTATAAGCTCATGGGTCAAATATATTCCTTCCGTCCTGATTTATTTATCATTTTATAATTTTTACAGTTCTTAATAATCACATTTAATGAATCAGTTTATTTTATAAAATATTTTTTTACCCCTAATTAAATAGGTTTACTAGTATTACTAATGAGAGATTGTACTCTCACCAATGACCATAATTAATATTTTAGTGCATTTAATTAATACTATTGGTTTGAATTTGTTAATATCAATAAAAGATTCAGAGTTTTATGAGGGCTAAAATTGGAATACTAACTCAATTTTATCTAATTTGTTTAAAAACATCAGATAAATTGAACAAAAAATTAAATTTTAAAATAATAAATAAATCGAGACCTATAGACTAATATAACTGGGCACACAAAAGAAAAACCGAGCCCAGGTCAAGCAAAACAAGAATTCGAGCGTGGTGCACCGTGTGCATAACGTAAGACAAAGCCATATGGCATCTAATACCATTCAAATAGCCCTCAATGTCCTATTTCCATTTTTGAAAAATATTCATAACCATTTTTTTATATCTAGCCAAAAAAGCCTGGTAGTTACGGGCAGTGTGGAAAATTGGGCATTATATTTTTAGTTAAGACTGCATAGAAATAAGTCATTAATGTGAATAAAATTTCATTCATAAGTGCAGCTAAAACCTTATGAAATAGTTGTATGATTGTCCAAGGTAAAAACGTTTGTGACTCATTAGAAACAAAAATAAATTACATATTTATCATAATTAGAGTTTATAATACGATATTATCGGTGTTTTTAAAATATAATTATATAATTATTTAGCTTTCATAAATACATTGAACTACACAAGGTTGTTTGATTCATAGTATGGTATGAGTCATGAAAACAATTAAAAATGATAATGCGTATCCTTGTCTCTTCTTAAACCTTTTTAGAACAAAAAAGTTGGACTAAGATGGTTGAAAAGATTGATTTAATTTGCATTTTTTAGCAATAAGCTTTGATTATTATAATAGTCGCTTCTAAAAAGCAAAATGGGCTTTGGGCTTTGCTAAAATGAGTAGTATAAGTAAGAATAAGGGAATAAGAATAGAATAGTAGTACTAATAATAAATGGAGGAGACTTTTTGCGTCTACTAATGGTTTGGATAATCTTTAATATATTAATCAAAATGGGGCCCAGATGTCCAGTTAATTTTGGATTTAAGGCCCGACTGTTTTTTAAAAAATAAAAGCCCGATAATTCTGTAAAATTTAACTACCATTATTGGGCCACCACTGCTTTATTCACCTATTTGGATTCCAAATCTAGTCATTGCAACATCACACTCACTATCATATCTCTTTATCAGAGATTTTTTTTTTTTCTTCTTATTTTTTTCTTTTATATAGAAAGGGTAAATTCGAACCACTTTTAGAATTTTCCCCTTTTTATTTACTACTTCACTTCTTTTTTACTCTTTTTTTTTTTTTTTTTTAGTCAAACAGTCTCCTAATCAAATTGATTAGGCAGACCGAGGATTGTACCATTGATATTTCATGATCCAAAAAAGGGTACATTTGTGATAGCCTCCCCTGTACAACAATGCTAAAACCAACCATGGCCAAAAGAAAAGGGGTCACTATAGCAAAAGTTTTATCTACTTACACAATACTAGCTTATGATTTAAACAGCATCTACTTACACTCTCAACATTGGAATGGCATTTCTTTCAAGGTGAAGAAGACCCCGCACTTTAGGGGGGAGCGAGTCAAAAGAATAGAAAGGAGCATTTTGGCCTGAAGATCCCATTCTTGCCAGAAAGTCAGCAGGACTATTTCCTTCTCTGAAAATATGAGCAATCACATGTTGTTTCAAGTATGCAGCATCCCCAATTTCTTGCAAGTCTTGAAAATTTCTCCATAGAAAACTTCCTTTCCCTTGAGCAATCATTTGAACCAAAGGAGCATTATCACACAAAAATCTTACATTCTGAATCCTTCTTGAATTACAAAATCTGACAGCATTCAACAAAGAAAGGATTTCGGCTTGGATAGCCGTTTCTGCATTTATTTGAAAACACTCCGCATATTTGAATCGACCCTCTTTGTCTCTTAGGATGAACGATCCACCAGACTGCCCTGCTTGATTCTATGACCCATCAGTGTTTATTATCCATTCTTCACTTTGTGTATATTCTCTCCAGATTACAGGAATGGGGGGAGTGGGATTGGTTACTGTTAGATTGCATTTGAAGTGAGCAGCAACCCAATTTTGATCCTGAAGGCAAGCTGGTTTGGGACAAAAGCCCTGTAGAACCTGTTCCAACATGGTGTGGACGTCCTCAATGAGCCATTTCATCTGGAATGTTTGCCCCTCCCAATAACATTTATTTCTTGCAGTCCAAATGGCCCAAAGCAGGAAAACTGGGAGTATCTTGCGAAGTTTGGTAGAAACCATATTGCCCTTGCTCGATTCCCACCATGAATGAACTAAAGCTTTTCCTGTCGCCTGACGAAGTTGAATATTGAAGAAACTCTTCCAGTGTATCCAGCTTTGCTGAGTCTTCATGCAATCAAAAAAGACATGTTGCATATTTTCTGCTTCACTTCCGCAAAAATAACATTTAGAGGGTTGGCAGTGAATGTTGAACTTTTGCAAGAGATCCGGGAATGGGAGAAGAGAATTCCAAAGTCTCCATACCATTAAAGAGGCTTTTGGGGGGCACCACTGATCCCAAATTGATTTCCTGAAAATTTGAGACTCATTTTCCTGTCGAATTGCCAAATAAGTGAGCTTAAAGTTAAAGGAACCCCGCGGACATGGTTTCCAAAATATGTGATCAGCCCCCTGAGTGAAAGTAATTGAACAAGAACGAAGGGATTGTTTCCATTCTTCATCTAGCTTGCTTGCAAATTTAGAAAGATACCATTCTTTTTTTGAGAAGAATTCAGAAATGGTAAGTTCTGGTTCAGGGGGTCTTCCTGGTCTGTTCCATATGCACCCTTTATCACCCCAGTTGTCATACCAAAAGGAGCTTAAACCATTGCCCACAATAATTTTTGAAAGAGCAGCAGCTTTTTCCTTGACTTTGGATATTCTAGACCATGAAGTTTTCATTCGAGATGAGTAAGATAAAGAACGTATAAACTTTGCCCACAATCCAACTCCATTTCTCCACTTCCACCATAGTTTAAGAGAGAAGGTTTCGATCACCGTTTTTAACTGCCGAATTCCAAGACCATTTTCCTCTATTGGATAGCAAATGCGACTCCAAGCTCTCCAGTGCCTTTTACTTGAATCAAAAGAAGAGCCCCAAAGGAAGCTTTGACACTTTTTTTCAAATTGAGAAATGAAACCTTTTGGAGGACTTAAGGCAGCAATCGTATACATAGGTAGTGTTTGAATGACAGATTTTGTAAGTTCCAATCTTCCCGCCATCCCCAAAAATTTGTTTTTCCAAGCTCCCAGTTTCCTCTCCATGTTCTCAATAATGTGGTTGAAGTGAGATACCTTGGCTTTCCCTTTGAATAGATTGCATCCTAAATACACCATTGGAAGAGATCCCTCATGAATTTGAAGAATTCTGGAGGCCCTATCCCTTATTGACCGAGGGGCCTTTGATGAGATAATGAGGGTGCTTTTTTCCTTATTTATTCTTTGGCTGGTCACTTCCTCAAACTCTTGAAAAAACTTTGATAAGGCCTTAAGAGATCGAACTTTTCCTGTGGAGAAGATCAATAAGTCATCCGCAAAGGCTAGATGAGAGATTTTTAACGATCCTGCTGGAGTTCCATAGCAATCAATTTTTCCACAATCAGTCAGAAATTTCAACCTTCTAGAGAGAGCTTCAGAAGCAAGAATGAAGAGGAAAGGGGATAGGGGATCTCCTTGTTTGAGACCTCTTGTTGGCTGAAAATACCCCACAGGATTACCATTAACCAGGACCGAAATTCTGTTGCTTCGAAAAGTATTTAATACTAGGTTAATGAAGCTTGTAGGGAAACCAAATTTTTGAAGCAGCGACTGAAGGAAGCTCCAGGATACCCTATCAAAGGCCTTGAGCATATTTAATTTAAGAAGAAGGTTGTATCCCACTGTTTTATAGTCCAGGAAATTCGAAAGATCCTTTGCCATCAGAACATTATCACTTATGTCTCGACCAGTCAGAAAACCCGTTTGCTCCTCAGAGATTAGTCGAGGCATTAAGGGAGCCATTCTGGTTTTAAGGATGGAAGAGAAGGTTTTACACACAAAGTTTCCCAGATTTATAGGTCAGAAATCCGAGAAAGAGGTTGTTTCCTGCTTCTTCGGAATTAAGACGATCAGGGAGCTGGCAATGGCTATTGGGATTGGAACTCCAATCATAAATTCCCTACAAGCAGAGAGCATATCCTCCTTAACTATATTCCACATTGTCCTGAAGAAATTCCCAGTATAGCCGTCAGGACCAGGGGAACTGTCCGGGTCAAGGGAAAAAACTGCTTGTTCCACTTCTTTCTCAGTCACTTCCCTCATCAGCACTCTTGAGTCTTCAGAAGTTATTGATTCGGGAATATGCTGCATAAAAGTTTGTAGAAGGCTTGGAGATGAAGGCTCCTGATCCTCTGTTAACAGGCCCTTAAAAAAGGATACAGCTTCTTCTTCAATTTCTTTTACTTCCCCAGTCCACGATCCATCTCCCTTTTTAATTTTCAGAATGGAGGATTTGTAGTTTCTTTTTTACTCTTCTAAGACTGGAACATTCAATAAATAGTAAGAAAAAAATATACAAAAATAGTCCATATACTAAGACTCAATATCAAACATAGTTTAAAACATTTAATAATTAACAAATTTAATTCTAAATTTTACTATTCACAACATATTTAATTATACTAATAGTTTAAAATATTTAATGGTTGAATGATAAATCGTCAACCCTTATACTAAGTGGATGTCACATGGACTCATCTAATTCACATCACAAAATTTATACTACGAGGAATAACATGTCAATATAGTCCCCAATATATTTGATACCCAATAAAATTATTATTATGATTAAATATGTTATTAATATTAAAGTGTACGTCTAACTTTGTCAATTATGAAATATTTATAACTAAATTTGATATTATGTCAAACTATAGAGGTTATTTTTGCAAATTTTTCTTAACAAGTAATATATGTTGTTTGACACATGAGCTACTTAGCTTTTGAATTCTAATTTGACATAAAGTTTGAAGTGTAATCCAACATTTACGGGTACAGTAAAAAATATATTCATTAACTATTTACCGTTGAAAATGATGGAGATATGACTAGTCGAAATGATGTGAAATATGGTGGTAACTATGTTTTGTGAATTTATGTTTGGAAAAGAGAGTGTTAAATAGGAAAGAAAAACACGTAGGAGTCTTAGTGTCAAATCATGTTCATAGAATATAATATAAGAGAGAACAAGATATGAAAAAGCAATTAGTTAGTATAGTGTGAGAAGCGGTTATCACAAAGGTTAAAAAACGATGGATAAAATGAGAAGAGAGTGACACACGATCTATATATATACTATCATTTTGTCATTTCAGATTGATGTGATATTTATTTATTTTCATCTTTTAATTGAAAGTGTAAACTATTAGAATATAATTTTTGTATCATAATTTTAATATTTAATGGGTTTTAAAACTTTTTTTTTAGAATCACGAAGGTTATAATTAATTAAAATAGAACTTTTTTAGGGTTTTATAGGTTTCTTTATTTTTATTTTTTGACTTTGTGTTTTTTCTAATATTTATTTTGATAAAGGATAAAAGTAAGGATAATGAGGATGAGGAGGAAATAAAAACGTTTAGAACACTACCACTAAAATTGATTTTGGCTGGACATGTGCAAAGTTTTTATATTTTAATATTTTTTTATGTTTAATTTTGATGCATGAAAGTAAATATAAAATTTGAAATCTAAGTATGAATAGTTTGATGACAAAATCACTAAGAAATAAACGCACCTCACCCTATTATACATATAACATGTTAGATTAAACTGACCGAATTTATTATATAAATTGTAAGTGAACTGTTAAACTATAATATACCACTCATATTATTAATATTATTTATGAATATAAACTAATTTGTTTGTTTATATTTTATTAGGTGGGTTTTCAACGTATGTATATATTATTTGCTAAAAATTAAATTTAAAGTTAAATATAATATAATCAATATTTCTCTCATAAAAATGTATCATATACATCTCTTTTATTTACCAAAAACAAATATAATAAGCAAAAATATGGGCACAAAATTTGAACTAGGGTTATAAAAAGGTGGCAATAGATTGCGGGAGTGATGGGCCGGTAGTAATTGGAGAGCCCGAGTCCAATAATAATTGGAGTGGTGGGCTCAATTTCTTTTAAACTCAAGTGGGCAGTTATGTTCTTTACGTGAAAGGTTCTTCAACTTCAACGTGGCCATTTCTTAGCTAGTAAGGAAGTAGTATGGAGTCCAATCCAAAGCCTACACTTGGCTACATATTCGCCACGTGGAACTCCCTAACTAACTGCTTAATTACTGGTATAGTATTTATCCTTAGAATACTAGACTAGATACTTAGATTAGGACAATATACAAACTATGGGCTGAGTACACTTGAAAAAAGTTAAATAATTTGTCAAATTAATATGTCAATATAAGTCGGTCGAATCACATTTTAACACTTTGATTTTACTGTCTTATATATGAATACATTTGTAAGTTCAAAATTTAAAATCAAAAACATATAAACAATAATATATATATATATATATATTAATGGATTTCGTCAAACTAAGAGATTATATCTATGAAATTGTATGTCAAAGCAATCATAGAATTTGAAAATCATTCATGCGTATATTTTAAAATCAATCAAATCGAATAAATTTTATCATTTTGACATATTTTACCGAACCCACCAAACAATACCCACCCTATACAAACACATGAGTAATGTATCTTTTTACATATTTATATTAAATATTCTTTAAAATAATAAATAATAACAAAATAATATATTTTTTAAAAAATATACTCACGAATATAAATTTTTAGTATATTTATAATTTTGGGGGCATAGATTGATTAAAATGATCAAAGAGGGGCAAATAAATTTTATTAGGCGACCTGATATGGGATGGGGAGAGACGAATTCGAATGACAAAAGCTAAATCTGGTGGCAACAAGACCACTGCCCACCATAGAAGATGAAAGATCTTATGAACGTTGCAATCTATTTAGGTTACATGTTTATAGTACTAAACAAGATATAAAAAATATTAATAATATTATGTGTTTAATTATAAATTAATAATAATAAAAAAAAAGATTTTACGAACTTTACAATCTATTTAGATTACTTGTTTATATAGGTGTTAAACATTTTACCATAACATAATGTTATAATTCAATAAATAAATGAAAGATCTTTCAAAGTCACAATAAATATATAGATTTCATGTTGATAGAAAAACGTTAAAAAATCTATCACAAAGTAATAATATTATATTTAAATTATAATTTGATAGAAAATAAAATATCTTATGAAACAGAATTATGTTTTGGGTCAGAAAGAATATTCATGCAAAAGCATAATTCGATGGCTGTGTGTAGTGATTGGAAGAATTTGTCATATCTCCACTTGAATAAAAAAATGGCATGCAGCTGCCAATTATCCAAATTATATATAATTATTGGATACATCCGGATATTTTTAATTCCAAAACCATTAACCGCTTTACTAAAATCTACACCAAACCCGCTTTCTTCCCTATTTGTTTCTAGAAAATCCGCCCATTAATGAAACAGCTACCAATATTGGTTTCCACTTTACCAAAATTTAAAGTTCAAATAATTGAAATATTCTTTAAAAAAAAAAATCACATTTATTCAAACAATAATAAGATTTTGTTTGGTAAAAAATATTAATAATAAAAAGGCAAAAATGCAAATTTAGTCCATATAGTATGACTTAGTGGCAGATTTATTCTTACATGTTTGATAGTCGACAAATTTAGTCATAGACTTTGTTATTCACAACAGATTTAGTCTTAATAATAATTTATTTAAATATTTAACAGTTAAACTATGATTTCGTCGACCCTAAACCAAGTGGATGCCAAGTAAATTCATTTGATTCATGTAATAATTTTTTTGACACATAGATTACCGCATTATCGTAGGTTTTAAATACACTTTTTATTAAAAAAATTATTATTAAGACTAAATATGCCACTAATTCATACTATAAATACTAAATTTGTATTTTTTCCTAATAAAAAAGTGCATGGTCTCGAGCCCTCTAAAAGATATTCGTTTTAATCAAATGTGAATTAGTTTCATGGTTGATTTACATTTACCTCTTACTCTGTTTGGTCAAATAACCAAACGCCCAAAGATTCTTGATAATAATATGTATTTTCATTTACTGAAGTCAAACATTAATAAATGTAAAAAGACAGAAAAATCTTATGATTTTCAGTAAAAATAAGTTTGAGTGATAATAATATTTATGTCAATATAAATGTTAATTTTTATGTCTACGAGGGAGTTGATTGTTACGACTATAAGTGATCAATGAGATAAATGTAATTATCAAAAAATTCAAAGGATATCAGTAATTTAACCCAATCATACTAGAAGTAAATGTAGTTCCCCGAGTTTAATGTTGTGAGATGATTTAAAGGTGAAAAAAATGCAATTTTGTCCAACATATTTGACGAATTTATTGTTTTTGTCTAACATATTTAGAACCCAAAATATACCCGTTTAAAATTTTATACACTTTTTGTCTGTAAAAAATAAATATATTTGACCAAAAGTGTGTAAAATTTCAAACGTAATGATATTTTTGAGATATGAACATGTTAAACTAAAAGATTAAATCCGCTAAATACGCTTGATCAAAATTGTATTTTTATCCTTCAAAGGTTGCAAATTATATCATGTACCTAGTGGTACATGTTCCTAATAATGCATCACCACTCTCACTATAAGAGAGTGAGATACACGCTCTTCTCTTCTTATTCTTCTCCAAAAATCCAATTCCTTCTTTTTCAAAAATCATTTATTCTTCTTCAAAAATCATTTCTTCTTCTTCAAAAATCAGTTATTATTCTTCGCCGTACTCCATTCGAAACCGCATTTAATCAAAATTTTCATCCAAATACAAATTTAACGGAGATCGATGATTGTATTTTTCGACTAACAACACCAAATACAACGAAAAAATCACTTCTTCCTGATAAAAAATATCTTCTTCTTCAAAAATAACTTATTCTTCTTAAAAAATACCACATCATAAAGTATGACCTGTATTTGATGGATTTAAGGAACCTTATTTTCGCGATTTGATGTTGGGTAATGTATTAATGATGTTATATTCGTGTTTTCTTATTAAAATAATGCTCTGTTACTCCGAAATATGATATATAAATGGTTTCTGCGAGGTATTGGCATTTTCATGTGAAATGGGTTGCTTATGATTCTTCTCTGCTGCTGGACTTGGTAGAACGCGATATACGACGTAACTAGACGTTGTGGGGCATTACGGAATGTTGCTTTTTTGTATTTTGGACGTAGCTGGACGTAACAGGACGTTGCGAGACGTTGATGCTTTGTATTTTTGGACGTTGCGGGACGTTGAGGACGTAGCTGGACGTATCTGGACGTTGTGCTAGTTTTTTTGGACGTAGCGAGACGTGGTAGACTATGTTATGTGAAAAATTCAGCTAAAATTCACATGTTTTGATGTATGCGTGGTGTGGTAGTGGTCAATTGTGATTCCAGCTGCCAGATTTGATAATAAAATTTTAGAATAACAATTTTACACAACTCAATTTGTACAACAATATCTCCAAATATTATCTCCAAATTGTAAAAAAATCAGTTGAAATTCACACACATGGATGTAGACGTTTCTGGACGTGGTTGTAGTTGTTTTTGACGTGGTTCTTTTTGTTTTGAGACGTGGTGGACTGTATTTGTGAAAAAATCAGTTTAAATTCACACGAATGGATGAAGACGTTGCTGGACGTGGTGCTAGTTGTTTTTGACGTGGTGCTAGTGTTATGAGACACGATGGACTGTCTTTGTGAAAAAAATCAGCTTAAATTCACATGCATGGATGTAGACTTTTTGGAAGTGGTTCTAGTTATTTTTGACGTGGTTCTAGTTGTTCTGAGATGTTGTGGAAGGTGTTATGTGAAAAATTCAGGTTAAATTCACATGTCTGGATGTAGATTTTTTTGACGTTGCGGCAGTTGTTTTTTGGACGAACGGGGATGTTGTGACAGTGTTAGGAGACGTTGTGGACATGCTTGGATGTAGACGTTGTGATAGTTATTTTTTGGACGTTGCTGCAGTTGTTCTGAGACGTTGTTGACTCAGCGAAGACGTTGTGGAAATGCCTGGATGTAGATGTTTGTGGACGTTGTTCTAGTTGTTTTTGACGTGGTGATAGTTGTTCTGAGACGTGGTGGACTGTCTTTGTGAAAAAAATCAGTTTAAATTCACATGCATGGATGTAGACATTTTTGGACGTGGTGCTAGTTATTTTTTACCTGGTGCTAGTGTTCTGAGACGTGGTGGACTGTCTTTGTGAAAAAAATCAGCTTAATTCACATGCATGGATGTAGACGTTTCTGGACATGGTTCTAGTTATTTTTGATGTGGTGATAGTGTTATGAGACGTGGTGGACTATATTTGTAAAAAAATTCAGCTTAAATTCACACGCATGGATGTAGACGTTTCTGGACGTGGTGCTAGTTATTTTTGACGTGGTGATAGTGTTATGAGATGTGGTGGACTGTTTTTGTGGAAAAAATCAGCTTAAATTCACATGCATGGATGTAGACGTTTTTGGACGTGGTTCTAGTTGTTTTTGACGTGGTGGACTGTCTTTGTGAAAAAATTCAGCTTAAATTCACATGCATGAATGTAGACGTTTCTGGACGTGATGCTAGTTGTTTTTGACGTGGTGTTTGTGTTATGAGACGTGGTGGACTGTCTTTGTGAAAAAAATAGCATAAATTCACATGCATGGATGTAGACGTTTCTGGAAGTAGTGTTAGTTGTTCTGTGAGGTGGTGGGCTATTTTTGTGAAAAAAATCAGTTTAAATTCACATGAATGGATGTAGACGTTTCTGGATGTGGTTCTAATTGTTTTTGACGTGGTGCTAGTGTTATGAGACGTGGTGGACATGCCTCGATGTAGATGTTGCGACAGTTATTTTTTGGATGTTGCGGCAGTTGTTCTGAGACGTTGTGGACTCAGCGAGCGCGCGCGTGAGCGAAACTTACTATATTTAGTAAGTGTACAGTTGTTAAGTAAAAAATTACTATATATAACAATAAATACATGTACCACTGGTACATGATATACTTAATGTTCAAAGGTGCATAAGCTACTATTGATAAGATAAATAAATAAAGAAGTAAAAGAGGGAACAGAACATGGAATCTTCCTTTTCCTATAAATACCAAAGCTGCCTCAATACCACTACATTACCGCTCCATTCCTCCAAAGCCCAACAGCTCCTCCAAAGCATTTACTGATTCTCCTTTTTCAGTCCATAATAATACACCACACCGTCCAGTGCGTGTGTTTTCTTCACGTACCGATCTCTTCCTCCATTAAAATCAGCCTGTTCTTCCCCCGACAATATGATATTCACAGTTCATCCATGCGATGGTTTCAATCCAGGGGCCGCTCGAGCCAAGTTCTTGACCTCAAAGGAATTCTCTTTCGAGTGAAGCCCTCTTCCTGTTTCCCCATCAACTTCCGACCCTTTTCAGCACTAAGCACAAATATCACTCCCGATCGATCTCCTCGCGGCTATGGATTCCCTGAATTTCCATAACATCAAAGTGGAGAAAGCCAATGCCAAGCTGAGGTACCGCCGGATGCAAAAGATCACCGCCCTGTTCCGCCTCATGGAGCTCTGCATATTCTTCTTCATGGTTTCCAGGTTCACCACCCAGCTCCCGGTCGCTTTCAAGCTCTCAGGCGAATATTTCCGGGGATTATCAGTAACCGCGGTGAGTTCCCGGTTTGTTTTTATCCTCGGGAATGCTATAGTTATCATCCTGTTCCTGAAATCAGGCCGACAATTGCCTGCTAAAGATGGTAACGTTTCCAAAGACAGCAGCAAGTGTGAACTGTACGAGGAGTACGTGAAGAACTGCGAGAAGAATCGAACCCATGTTTATAAAGATCTGGAAAGTAAGAATACAAGTAGCTTTAACAAACAGAGGAAACAGATTAGTAGCGTAAGTAGAGAAGTAGTTCATCCTGCTATTGATCATCAGAAGAGGAAGTTAAACATACATAGGTGTCATTCAGAGAATTTGAAGCCTGTACAGCCAGAGAAGGGGGAGGAGGAAGACGGTGATGGCCGGAAAGTACGGCGGTCCGTGACGGTGAGATACAGGGAGAGTGTAAATTACAAGGGAAAACCGGCAGCGGCGGCTGCTGCAGGCGGCGGTGTTTATCCAGAGGATGAAATGAGCAGTGAAGAGTTTAGGCGCACAGTGGAAGCTTTCATTGCTCGGCAACAGAGGTTTTTGAGGGAAGAAGAGTAGTTTTTTGCAGCTACTTGTATTTTCCTGTATTTTAAGAGTTTATTAAATCAGCTCTTTTGTAATCCCTCTGCTTTTCATCATCTTCTTCGTCGTTTCTTTAGAACCCTAAATTTCTCTGTCATCTGTACTTAATGAATATTACTACATATTAACATGGATGATTCCAACCAATCTTGATAACTTTTCAGATGGGTTTTTGTTATTTTGCTAACAAACTAAACGAAGATTCATCCCATTTGTTCTTGAAGAAGTAAAGACAAGCAAGCATCCGATCCTGGAGGAAAAAAGGAAACGATTCCCTGGAATAAAATTTCCAGGGCAGGAAAACACGTGAGGACCCTGGAAATCGGAAATGGGATAAATGATTCGAAATCAGGACATCATTTCTGTCAGGTGCCACTCAAACAATGTTTAAGATAAAGATCTAACAAGTCAGTCCTGTCCAGTCCAGTCCAGTCCAGTCCCTGAATGAATGAAATTCGACGATGGGTTTTCCAGGAAAATGGAGCCTGGAATATTATGAAAAACATGTTGTGGCTATTTTCATGAACTGGAATACACCAAAATAAGTCTGCAAAGTGGATGAGGAATCCAGGATAAATGGAAGAGAAGATCGGGCTTGCGTGGGAAAATATTCCAAGCAATTCGTATATGCTTGGATGCCATAATAATAATACAGCTTACTAAGCATTCATTCAATCAGTCACTGTTCAGGAGGAATCTGACTGTGGTAGAAGAAAGGTTTTTATGCATTATTTTCCACAGACGCACCAGGAAAAACGGAGCAAAAAAGAGGCCCAGTACAGAGGAAAGTGAGCCCTGGAAAAAAAGCATTTTTGATAAGTGAGTCGGACCTTACTCAGCCCCCATTTTGCCCCCAAAAGGAATCTAAATCTTGCTTTAAACTAAACATGTACTATTAAGGTCCTAATTCTTGATGATTTGACTTTTACAACTTTTAGTGCCAAATTTTGTTTCTGCTAAACGTTGATATATAAGTAGTAGCAGAATTATAGAGCTTTTAGAAGCTTCTCGTGGGTGGGTACATAAAATTCACAACTCAATTAAATCAATAAATTTTTCTTCACTACGTACCCATTTCCGTTTCCAAATAAAATTCTTTAGTATACGAAAGAGTATGATTGGTTTTTCAAACACGTTTTATACTTTTCAAGAAAAGTTCTTACATAATCAAGATGGTAAAACTACCCTCTCCTAATTTCTGTCTTTCAGAAATAGTATAAGTATCAGCCCAATAAAATATTTTCATCGTTGGTGTTCATTCTAATTTTTAAGCATTTCATTTCATCGCTCCATCTAAAATTTTCTCAGCCCCTACAGTACTCCATTTTAGTAGTTTCCACGGCATGTCTATAGTCGAACCCTGGGAGGGATTCGATGACCAACTTAAAGAACCACCTACAAATGCTTTACACCCATGAGTGGTTTAATGAAATCATTTATAGAATCCCGTGAAAATTTTGGAAAGGGAACATACAAATTACAGCTGAATTATTAGGGTAGTTAACACTTGTTGTGGGTTCATCTCACTCAGGCCTACATATGACAAAAAAGAAAAGTTAAAAAGCAGACTTCAACAGTCCAACAGCCTGAATGGGGACGGCGCAGCATACTACTTTATTTGGGGCCTGCCTATGGAGGAATTGGCCGGTGATTCAATACGGGCTCGAGTCTGGGCTTGGATTGCTCAGAGTGCTGCTAAGCCCAATCATTCAAAAGAAATTGGTGACTCGCTAATTTTCTAACGGGTATTCCGTAGCCCATTAGTCGTACCCCTATTTTTAAAATAAACTTTTTAAATTGCCTTTGAATAAATTATTCAAAATTTAACACAATAAATATATATAATTATGAATAATTTTTTGGTCTATAATTATTTTAAAATTATTCTCAAATAATATTATAAGTTGCGTCCGATCCATAGTCAGCACTTCACGAGTTGCACCTGTGTCAGGGTGAGAACTTCACGAGTTACGCCCAAATCATAATCTACATTTTACGAGTTGCGCCCAAGTCATGGTGTTCTCACATTAATTTATGCTTCATCCACGATTGATGTACGTTTTTATGTGTTTTGACCCGAAATCATTATAATTTTTTTTATTTTTATTATGTATAAATTGGTAGATAATATTATTTTAAAATATAGTTTTAGGTCAAATTTTTATTCATAATTATAAATACATTTGTTTTGTTGAAATTTTAAATTATTAAAAAATTAGTTAAATGAAAGTTTGGTTTGAAAATAGGCCTACAAAGACATTAAGATTACTATAGATCATTGAGTGAGGAATGAACAAAACTCGACTCGTCCTCAAACTACTTACTTAAACTATTTAGGAACATTTATTGAGGATACATTTGCATATGGAGATTTCAGCGCGTATACTCTGTACACAGTGTACATGTATCTATTACTATATATAGTAATTTTTCGCATGATAGCTGTACACTTACTAAATATAGTAAGTTTCGCCTACGCGCGCGCCTTTTTTTTTTTCCACACTGAGTGAATAACGGCTTCGCTGAGTGAACAACGTCTCAGAACAACTGCCGCAACGTCCAAAAAACATACTTAACAAGGGAGATCAGATCAGGATTATATAGACATCAGATCAGAGAATACTATACATCAGATCAACAGACTATAGATATCAGATCAAGAATATAAAAGAAATCATACAGTAGAACTAAAACATACTTAACAAGGGAGATCATATCAGGATTATATAGACATCAGATCAGCGAATACTTGACATCAGATCAACAGACTATAGATATCAGATCAAGAATATAAAACAAATCATACAGTAGAACTAAAACACACTTAACAAGGGAGATCAGATCAGGATTATATAGACATCAGATCAGCGAATACTTGACATCAGATCAAAAGATTATAGATATCAGATCAAGAATATAAAAGAAATCATACAGTAGAACTAAAGCATACTTAACATGGGAGATCACATCAGGATTATATAGACATTAGATCAGGGAATACTAGACATCAGATCAACAGACTATAGATATCAAATCAAGAATATAAAAGAAATCATACAGTAGAACTAAAGCATACTTAACAAGGGAGATCACATCAGGATTATATAGACATCAGATCAGCGAATACTTGACATCAGATCAACAGGCTATAGATATCAGATCAAGAATATAAAAGAAATCATACAATAGAACTAAAACATACTTAACAAGGGAGATCACATCAGAATTATATAGACATCAGATCAGCGAATACTTGACATCAGATCAACAGACTATAGATATCAGATCAAGAATATAAAAGAAATCATACAATAGCACTAAAACATACTTAACAAGGGAGATCACATCAGCATTATATAGACATCAGATCAGCGAATACTAGACATCAGATCAACAGACTATAGATATCAGATCAAGAATATAAAAGAAATCATACAATAGAACTAAAACATACTTAACAAGGGAGATCACATCAGAATTATATAGACATCAGATCAGCGAATACTAGACATCAGATCAACAGACTATAGATATCAGATCAAGAATATAAAAGAAATCATACAATACAAAGCAGCAACGTCCCGCAACGTTCTAAAATACAAAGCAGCAACGTCCCACAACGTCTAGTTACGTCCCGCAACGTCCGAAAATACAAAGCAGCAACGTTCCACAACGTCTAGTTACATCCCGCTACGTCCAAAATACAAAGCAGCAACATCCCGTATGTCCTGCAACGTCCTCCAACGTCTAGTTACGTCCCATAAGCGGGGAAGAATCAGAAGCAACCAATTTCACATGAAAGTGCCAATACCTCACGGAAACCATTTATATATCATATTTCGGAGTAACATAGCATTATTTGAATAAGAAAACACGAATATAACATCATTAATACATTACCCAACATCAAATCGTGAAAATAAGGTTCCGTAAATCCATTAAATACAGTTCATACTTTATGATGTGGTGATTTTTTTAAGAAGAATAAGTTATTTTTGAAGAAGAATGAGAGATTTTTGAAGAAGAAGAAAAGATTTTTGAACAGGAAGAAGTATTTTTTAAGAAGAAGTAATTTTTCCGTTGTATTTGGTATTGTTCGTCGAAAAAAATAATCATCGATCTCCGTTAAATCTGTGTTTGAATGAAAATTTTGATTAAATGCGGTTTCGAATAGAGTACGACGAAGAATAATAACTGATTTTTTAAGAATAATAAGTGATTTTTTGAAAAAGAAGGAACTGGGTTTTTTAGAAGAAGAAGAAGAGAAGAGCGTGTATCTCACTCTCTTATAGTGAGAGTGGTGATGTGTTACTAGGTACATGTACCACTAGGTACAGGATATAATTTGCGTGGAGATTTGTTCACTGATAATACCTTGCGGGTGCTGCGCAGGACAGAAAACTGCTGCGAAACCAGCGAAAAAAGCCTTGCAGGAAATTCCAGCGACTAAAAATCGAGTGGGCTGAGTGAAGAAAGGTCCGGGCTGCTCTATTAATTCATGGGCTGAGTTCCTTGACAAAGAAGAAAGCTTTCTTGATCGACTTCGAGAGAAAACTTGACGATGAAGACACCGTTTTCTCTTTAGACCAAACTTTCTCTTTCTAGCCTAACTTGGCTGCCAAGTTTCTTCTTTCTTAGGGTTTTCTTGCTGCCCAAAATGTTGTATTTATAGGAGCTTCTAAAGAGACCTAATGGACTCTCGAGTTAGGCCTTAAAATTTGACTTTCGTTGACCGCTAAGTCTTCCCGACTAATCAACTCCAATCGACCCTTTTAAATTAATTTATTTAATCCACTTTGTTAATTTAATTTAATCGAACCCTTAGAATTAATTAATTCAAAATCGAATTAATTTCTAAATTCACTTTGTCGATTAAATATTAATTAAACCCTTTGGATTAATTAATTTACCTTGTCGATTAGTCAAACGCATAATCGGTCGTACCACTAACGGACCAATTATGGAACTACCACTCGAAAACGACTTTACATCGCGCCATTATTATTTCTTCTATCTCCCCACATTAAAGATCTAGTGCTATTCGATTTATCAATTTACTGACAAATTAATTCACCGACTTCTTGGTTTCCGAGATTAGTACCACTCGACCTTTTATTATACCGAACATAAAGTTCACTGGCCAGGTTTAGTATAATAACCTTACGAGCTCATCTCGGGAGCACCATCAACTCGGCGAACCGGTACGTGGATTCCTCCGACTAGCAACGACACGCAAGAAGCTAAACGCCGCATACCCAACTTACCGAGGTATTGGCCTCAATTGACCTCACTCTTTGGCAAATCAAAGCATACGACACCCAACCCTCACGCCCGTCCCAATCTCGGGATTGAGAGACGGAATACTAGGACCGAATTGACTACGCCGATCAGTACAAGTCAATTCTATCCAAACTGGTCGTGCTCAATATGCCCCGGGCATATCTGTGTGATTTAAACTAGTCTAGATAAACCAATTTCCAAACCACAATAACCTATACCGATAGTATGTTCAGACTATCTCGGTTACGAGCATATTTTTTATATATCAATACTTTAACCAATAACGGTATCTACTGTGTTTGTCGACACCCCGTTATCTAGTTCTATGATATAAAGGAGCAGATTTATACTGAAACAAAATGATATGTCATCTGTGGATATTAGTTTTTGATATAAGCCATAGCTTTTCTGTATTCAAAACTAACAGCGGGAAACACTAGGACCATGTTTGATAAAAAATTTTGAATTCAGAATCAGAATGAGTATAAAAAGTAAAAATAAGCGTGCTTTTAAAATTTTAGAAATTAAATTCATTTTCCTATTCTCATACCCCAAATTAAGTTGAAAATCATTTCGATTTCAATTCCCATTCTACACCCTAAAATCAAATAGTCCTAAAAGTTAATTCGACGGATTTGCCTTTTCACATCTAATTGGACTGGGTCGGGACCGAAAGAGGGGTAAAATTTAGGGTGTGGACTGAAAGAAATTGAAAATTTAGGGGAGTGGATTGAAAGGGGCCTCTCGGATTTGTAAAATCTAAAACTCTAATTAATTAAGAGTTTCGAATTTTACAACTAGCACCACGTCTCAGAACAACTAGCACCAACTAGCACCATGTCAAAAACAATTAGCACCACGTCCAGGAACGTCTACATCCATTCATATGAATTTAAGTTAATTTTTTTCACAAATACAGTCCATCACGTCTCAAAACACTAGCACCACGTCCAGAAACGTCTACATCCATTCATGTAAATTTAAACTGATTTTTTTTCACAAAAAACAGCCCACCATGTCACAGAACAACTAGCATCACGTCCAGAAAAGTCTAAATCCATGCATGTGAATTTAAGCTGATTTTTTTACAAACACAGTCCATCACGTCTCAGAACACTAGCACCACGTCCAGAAACGTCTACATCTATTCATATGAATTTAAACTGATTTTTTCACAAAAACATCCCACCACGTCACAGAACAACTAGCACCACGTCCAAAAACGTCTACATCCATGCATGTGAATTTAAGCTGATTTTTTCACAAAGACAGTCCACCACGTCTCAGAACAATAGCACCACGTGCAGAAACGTCTACATTCATATGTGTGAATTTAAACTGATTTTTTTTACAAAGACAGTTCACTACGTCTCAGAAAGTCCAGTTCTACGTAAAAAACAACTAGCACCACGTCTAGAAACGTCTATTTCGGATTTCCTCTTATTTTGGATTTTTAAAATCCGAATTATCAAAAATTTGAATTTTAACAATCCGAGAGGCCCCTATATGTCCACATTTCCAAATTTTCATTCTTTTTAGTCCGCCCTTTTCTTTTTTCGCATCCATTTTGGTCAAAAATTCGCCTTTAAATGGATCTCTCCCAAAAGTCATCCATATTCTTCTTCTTCCACCCACTAACGTCCAAATGAATAAGACTTGCCGATTCCACCAATGCGAAGTTTTGCGTGTTGACAACGGTTTCTAGACGGGGAATGCTCATAGTTGAACCCCAAATTAAATTACTCTCTTGCTTCTCAAATATTTGAGGTTTTATAATATTTGTAAATTTTTTTTAATTCACCTTTTAATATATTTTATCCACTTTATCCCTATTTTATCCTGCAGTAATTACTTTCTCTCCCCCTTTGTTTAGTTACAACAAACTCTAACAAATTTTGTTTTAAAACGTGAAATTTATTATAAGTAAAAAAAAATATATGTAAGATAATTATTTTGTAATTTTAAAAATTTAATGATTTGTAAATTTATTTTAAAAACTCCAAAACTTCAATTATTTGAGAGTTGAAGGAGTATTGTATATGGTCAATTTAAGGAACAAAGAAAAAGAAGCAATTGAGTGTAATAAATAGAGTAGACTTTTACTGATTTTCAGCATCCCATCACTTGCAGGAAGACAAAAAAGAGATGGTTGTTTCCACCGCCATGTTCTCTGATATGAACTTGCCTTCTGCAAAAACAATTCTATCCACCGCTGCTTCTGTTGCAGCTTCTGTCATGGTGGTCCGATCCATTGCCAGGGACTTAATCCCGTTTGAACTCCAGCAGTACGCATACATGAGCATATACGGTTTATTCAGATCATTTTCGCCTGAGATTGTCCTGATTATTGAAGAATATGCTGGCCTTGGAACCAATCAAATCTACAGGGCTGCTGAAATCTACATCGGAGAAAAGATTTCGCCTTCCACCTCCAGGTTCATGGTCAGCATGCCAGAAAAGGAAAGCAAGGTCTCAATATCCATGGCTCGAAATCAACAAGTCATTGACAAGTTTCAAGGGGCGCAGTTCAAATGGAGGCAAATTTCCAGGCTGCTTGAATCCAGGACCAGAACCAGATATTCTGATCATAATTCTTCCGGCCCACAATCAGAGGTTCGCTACTTTGAGCTTCGTTTCCACAAGAAGCACAAGAAACTGGTGTTCGATTCCTACTTCCCTTTTATTCTAAAGGAGTCCAAGAATGTGAATGAAGACAAGAAAACCATAAAGATTCATACTTTGGGAAATGATCAAATGCGGAGATATTCAGGAGATTTTTCTTGGCATTCCATCAAGCTTGAACATCCCGCTACTTTTCAAACACTGGCGATGGATACAGAGTTAAAGAAAATGATAATGGATGATCTTGACAGGTTTGTGAGGCGAAGGGAGTTCTACAGAGAAGTGGGGAAGGCCTGGAAACGTGGTTACCTGTTGTACGGTCCTCCAGGGACAGGGAAATCCAGCCTGATTGCTGCCATGGCCAATCACCTCAATTTTGACATCTATGACTTGGAGCTGACTGATATTCGTGCCAATTCTGATTTGAGAAGATTGATGATCAATACAGCAAACAGATCAATCCTTGTTGTTGAGGACATAGATTGCACTCTGGAGCTGGAAGATAGGAAAGCAGAGGAACAGGCCCTGAAGATCCTTCGTTCCAATCAAGCCAGCCAGGCTCAGACCATAAACATTATACGCAAAGATAAGCCAAACCAAGTAAGGAACACATTCCTAAAGACTCTGTCTTTGATAATAATCATCATTCATTGTCATTGAGGATGATTATCAAACATGTGCTGTGCTTTCAGGTCACATTGTCAGGATTGCTTAATTTCATTGATGGGTTGTGGTCAAGCTGCGGAGACGAGCGGATAATCGTGGTTACAACGAACCATAAGGAGCATTTGGACCCTGCTCTGCTGCGTCCTGGACGAATGGATATGCACATTCATATGTCATATTGCAGCCCTTCAGCATTCAAGACTCTGGCATCAAATTACCTCAAGATTAGGCACAGCCACCCTCGTTTTGATGAGATCAACAGGTTGCTGAAGGAAGTTCAGGTGAGCCCGGCTGAAATTGGGGAACAGTTGATGAGGAACGAGGATGCCGATGGGGCGCTGGCGGATCTGATTGTTTTCCTCCAAGAAATGAAGAAGAAGAAGAAGAAGGAAGATGAAGAAATCCAGGCGAAAAGGTTACGGGAATTGGAAGATGAAGAAGGAACAAGAACAAGTGAGGATGTCCAGACGAACCCAGCAAAGTGAAGCAGCACAACGTTGTTAAGATCCAGGAATCATAATGATTCAGTTAATCTCTTCAAGTTACGGAATTAACGCAGTTACAATTGCTATTAAAACATGAAGTTATCTTTACCATGTTTTGGATAATCAGAAAGAATCTCATGGAATAACAAGTGCACGTGTAATGAAGACAAAAGGAAACGCAAATACTTAAGAAAAACCACTTATATTATAAAACAGGAAGGGTATACATTTAAATCTTAAATATAAGTTGAAAGTTTAATTTATAATTTGAACTACAAGTAGTTGATGAAGGTAACTTTTACAGGTTTCTTTCCAAAAAAAATTATTCTACTTTCTATAAATTTCATTATATAATAACACAATTATTTTTAAATAAAAAAATTATAAGAATAGTCTTCATGTATGATCTGATGTTAAATTTGATTTTAAACGTTTGATAATTTGACAAATTTAATCATAACTAAATTTTGTTATTCACATTACATTTAATAATTTAGTGATAGTAATAATACTAACACATTAATATAGGGTTTAAATACATAAATTAAATGAGTTATAAATAATCATTTAAACTTAAATTTGTCAATTATTAAACGTTTATGATTAAATTTAACCATAACCGTTTGGCAGCTGAAGAGAAAGGGAGGGTAGGTAGAGGACTGCGTGGTTACCCAAGAATAAATTACTCTTTTCTACTCGTATTAGTCCAGTACGTACCAATAAGGTCCAAGACCACATTTTCCAGGCAATTTCTCCACGTACATCGTACTCCAGTACTAACAACCCCACATCCCTCAGCTACACCATGTCACCATCCTCCTCTATACATCTTCATATTCACTACTCTCAACAATCCAAACAAAACAATCCCAGGAATCCTGAAACTTCCCATCAATTTTCCCCTCTTTCGTTTTCAGGAACTCCTGAGGATTCCAGATTCACAAAAACCAAAAAAAAAACTAAGTCATGCCTGGAAGCGTCCCGTCGGCAAAAGCAGTCATTTCCACGGCGGCTTCAATGGCTGCCACGGCCATGCTCATCAGGACTTTCGCCAGAGATTTCATTCCCCACGAGCTCAGCGACTACCTCATCACGAAATTTCGTCACTTTCTGACTACATTCAACAACGAAATGATCATTGTGATTGATGAGTTTGATGGGTTCAGCAAGAACCAGCTGTTTAAGGCCGCTGAAATCTATTTGGGCGCGATTATTAGTCCCTCCACCAAAAGATTCCGGGCCACCTTGCCTCATAAAGAGAAGAAAATCACCGTTTCAATGGAAAGAAACGAAGAACTCATCGACGAATTTGGTGGGTTCCAAGTGAAATGGAGGCTGGTTTGTAAACAAATTCAGCCCAGATACGTCGCTTATCCCGGCGGCCACCACAACGGAACCATGGTGTCCGAACTGCAATATTATGAACTGAGGTTCCATAAACAGCACCGGGATATGGTTGTTGATGAATACATGCCTCATGTTTTGGAAAAATCAAAGACTGCTGCATCAGAGAAGAAGACACTAAAGCTCTACACTTGTGATTGGATGGTGTCACACAGAGGAGGGAATCCCTGGAAATCAGTCAATCTTGATCATCCAGCAACTTTTGACACATTGGCCATGGATGCAGAGATCAAGAACATGGTGGTTAGTGACCTTGATAGATTTGTTCTGAGGAAAGAACTTTACAGGAAAGTTGGCAAGGCATGGAAGAGAGGATACTTGCTGTTCGGGCCTCCAGGGACAGGGAAATCAAGCCTGATTGCAGCCATGGCGAATTACTTAAACTTTGATATCTATGATTTGGAGCTTACTGATATTAGGAGTAACACTGACCTAAGAAGGCTCCTGATTTCCACCTCTAATCAGTCGATTCTGGTTGTTGAGGACATTGATTGCTCCATCGAACTCACTGAGAAGAGACTCAAGTCTTCAGCTGCAGCACCAATGCAGACTCGCCAAGTAGAAAGAGTAAGTCTTTCAGCTTTTGCATTTCAGATTGAAGTCTGCATTCTTGATCTAACTCTTGTGTAAATACAGGTTACATTGTCTGGATTGTTGAACTTCATTGATGGGCTGTGGTCGAGCTGCGGTGATGAGCGGATAATCGTGTTTACAACGAATCACAAAGAGAAGCTGGACCCTGCATTGCTGCGACCAGGGCGTATGGATGTGCACATTCATATGTCGTATTGCACGCCGTCGGGGTTCAAATTGCTTGCCTCCAATTACCTTGGAATCACAGAGCATCCCCTGTTTTTGGATGTTGAGCAGCAGATGAAGATCACCAAGGTGACTCCTGCAGAAGTAGGAGAGCAGTTACTGAAACATAATGAACCGGAAACGGCCCTGAAAGGCCTGATTGAGTTTCTTGAAGAAAAGAAGAAGAGCTTTGAACTTGAAGCTTGTAGAAAGAAGCAACAAGTCTCTAAAGCTGAAGAACTTCTTGGGGCTGAGGCTGATTCAGAGAAGAAGAAAGGTGGAGGAAGAAGCAAGGAGGAGAAAGATGTGATAAGCATTGAAGCAATTAAACAACTGGTGAAGAAGAAAGAGGCTCATTCTGAAGATCATCAGACAGAAAAGAAAGATGAAATGGACTTTGTTTTTAGAGCCCTGATTAAAATGATGCAGGAAAAAAATGAATCTGAAGAATTAGGAGGAGGAGGAATTGGTGGCGGTGCTAAAGCAGCAGATGCAGGATCATCATCTTCAACTGGGAGCACTTCTGCCTGAGAGTCTTGAAGAGCTAATACATATGTTTTGTGGCCATGAAAATTGAGATCCCTCTATGCTTTTTTTTTTTTTTTTTTAATGTGTTTTTAAGAAAGTTTTCAGCTGTCAAATTGAAGATTGTATAATAAAGCATTTCACTATATTTATGAATTGAATATTTTTTGAAGCCATTCATTGTTAGAAAGAAAGAATGACCAAGAGGACTGTTTAAAGAAGCTTGGTTGGATAGCACATACTAAGTTCAAAAAAACAGAACCATGGATTCCGCATACAACACTTAAGGTATATAGCCTCATTATACATTATCCGAGGTTGAAAAACAGGAGATACAGTTCCCATGGGAGATAAAAAATCAAGATTAAATCACCTTAGAGCCACCAAATATTTGTGGAACTAAAGGATTCTATGTTTTTCCTAAAATAATACTGCGCAAATCAGATACCTTCGTCAACCTGAGTCTGCAAATCATCAGAAACATTTTCAAGGCTGAGTTCAACTTCAGATGCGCCATTTCTACTCGATAACTACACAAGAATTGCACATTATACAACAAGCTAAAGCAGCAAGCACAATGGACTGCATTTGAAAAATGATACAGAATACGCATTTTATCAAGGTGAGGCACAATGGACTGCATTTTCTGCTTTGGTTGCAGAAAATTTGGTAAATGGTAGCAGAGAATGTTCTTGATATATAAAAGCCCACGTATGAAACTAATAGTATGAAGCATTATCGGCTTGTCCAAATCCAAATGACTCAAAAATCAACCCAAAGATTAGTTGTTCGAATTCACGAATGATGAACTAGTATAGACTAACATTAGTCTTAAAAAATTTGGGAAGTTCAACAAGAAATGATGTTGCTTTAAATGGGGTCATGAAAAACTGTGTTCAAGATACTTGCCTCAGCATAGGAGCTGATTGTTTGAACTGTAACAAAATGTCGACATGCTCCTTTGGCTACTCGGGACAGAGTAGAAGTTTACACCGCCATTTTCATTTCAATTTTCTGATGAGGATCATAACCCAAAAGTGTAAAATCAGCAGGCACGAAAGACTCTATATCTTTCTTCTTGGGGTTGATCTTCAAAACCTGTATTGTGTGATGTTAAATAAAGAAACCAGAAAGCAACGGAAGGATGATTATACTCAATAACACCCTCTTTCCCTGTGTATTTATCTCAAGTTAACATAACAGATTTACAGATATCTACTACTCACTGGAAAAGCTTTTGGTAGCTTCTGGAGTTGATCCTGCAGAGGCCTGATGTGTGTGCGATAAACATGGGCATCCCCAATAACATGGACAAAGTCACCCGGTGCAAGATCTGGCGAAGAAAGTCATAATGTAAGACTTAAATTACACTTGTATGTAGAACACAAGTTTCGTCTTATCAGGCTATATAACACATCCCACATATCAGATGATTCCTGTCCCTTAAAAGTTGTGAAAGTGGCCTTTAGGTGATAACCTCCGTATGAATCAGATAACCATAAAGGCAGGCTGTATAATTGAGCAAGCAACTAAACAATCCAAAATTTAAGGAAATATTGAACTAATTCAACTGAAGCACAGCCTGATCAAGTTCAAGTTAGCACACTTGCTGCAATATAAAGGACATTAAATTCGACATACTCTTCTAAAGTGGAGATAAAAAATTTTCATCTTACAAATGCTTCAGTAACAATGTTCAGATATACAGTAGATATTTATTAACGAGAACCATCCAGGAAAGACCTCTCCTTAGATATTAGATCACTAAACCAGGTCATGGCACAACAGTAGGATATTTACGCAACTCGGTACCCATACAACTACAATGATTAGCAACCATGATGGATGCACCTAAGAAAGACACTAGAAAGAGCAGACATAAAACCTGTAAGTTACTTCGGCTCCCCCTGCCTACACCCTACCCAATATGCCAAACCAAGAAAACCAAAAATGCCCCTTTTATGCCCAAAGTTAAAAAGGAGCAATTGTACCCATTAGATACATAAAACTAAGACTAAATCCAAGAAAAATGCACCTCAGATTACTTCACTTGAACGTCGACCATTTTTTGTGGCTTTTCAGGGCATTAAATTGAAGAGAGCTTGGATGAAACACAGGAAAACTGTGATTATTATTGATCTTACCACAAACATGCGCAATCATGCAGGTAAACAAAGCATAAGATGCAATATTGAATGGAACCCCAAGGCCCATGTCAGCAGAGCGCTGATACATTTGGCAAGATAACTCTCCATTAGCAACATAAAACTGTGGAAAAGACAGACAAAGTTTCAGGAAAATGCACATCAAATCAAATAAGGAAACATTTACAAACAAACGTTTCATAATTTTCATTAACCTGTGCAAACATGTGACAAGGAGGAAGAGCCATTAGTTTGAGATCAGAAGGATTCCAAGCAGAAAGAATAATTCGTCTGTCATCTGGATTATTTTTAATTTTCCCAATAACATCCATCAATTGATCAAACCCTTGGCCAGTATAATCAGCATGCATGTCGGTATACCTGAATGTGGAAATGCAAACAAGTCCAGTAAAGCCTTCAACCAGTTATAAAGCCAAACAGTTTTATTGAAAACCTCACCAACCTTGCCCCAAAGTGTCTCCATTGGAAACCATAAACTGGCCCCAGGTCACCTTCTTCCCTCTCTGCCAACCCAATACTGCAACAGAAAGAGATCCACACCAATGAAAAGAACCATGAATACAAGGTAGGAACAAGGATCTTTCCAATTACCTGTCAAGGTAATCCCTAGATGCATTTCCATCCCAAATATGGATCCCTTTCTCCTGCAGCACCTATAAAATACAGAAACTCAGTGTCTCCGCTATTGTTTTTAATATTTGAGCATACAAGGACCACGAAGGTTAAAGTGTCTCCAGAGTTGTGTCATTACCAAATTTATAGACTAAAGCAGCAACCAAATTATAGAACTGGACAAGAGGGAATAAGAGACAAAATAGTTACTTTAGAATTTGTTGAACCACTGATGAACCACAACAATTCTTCAACAACACCCCGCCAAAATACTTTCTACAAAAACAAATAAGGACCATATAAGAATGAAACAGAAAGAAGTTACAAGTCAAATAATTATCAAATATGCTGTAAGCTATTTAGTAGAATGGCAGGCATACCTTTGTAGTGAGGAGTGGAAATGACTTTCGCAGATTGAACCTCATCTGAAAAGTGAAAAGTATAAGAATATTACACATCTACCATCATTCACCCACTCTGGACATAATTCAGCAGAGAATAATTTAGCAAAGGAAATAAAACAAGTAACAACTAACAGGAGCTCTGGATACCTGACAACCAAATTTGGACAGAGTACCAGTCCCCGTCCTATCATCTTTTGAGGTGCCATTTAAGATTATATCTTCAACAAGTCTCAGATACATGTACTCTTCATGCCTCTCAAATATCATTTTAGGTAGGAAAGAGAATGACTTAACCTCGAACTTGCTGGTGCTTAAGCCATTTTCAGGAATATGACCATTTGTCTGATTGAAGGATTCAACTCCTGAATTTCTTACACGAACATAAGTAGTAAATGAATAACGGAGCTTGTTTTCAACGGATGGAAATGATGAGTACCATGGCTGAAACAAAGAGAGGTCAATAGCTGGGATTAAAGTATCACATTCAATGTTAGCATCAATTTCTGAGAGGTGAATAGCATCACATTCAGGAGCATTAAGGGTTTCCCTGCAATGGAAAGTAAGGGTCAAAACTAGGCAGAGAAGAACTGAGAAATTGGACCACTAAATCAATAGACCACTTACTTCAAAATCTCGCCACCTCCAATAACAAACACTTTCTCAATGGACAGACAATAAGGAGATGCGGCTAACAGTTCTAAAGCAGAAAGCATGCTTCCACATATTACAACATTTTCAGCAGTTGCAATATCAAAACTCCCAGAACGAGTCAGAACGACATTAAGACGGCCAGAGAGAGGACGATTCTCCAGCGGAATACTCTCCCAGGTCTTCCGACCCATTACAACCGCATTCTTTTTGGACGGGTCTGATGTAGTTAAAGTTATGTCCTTGAAGAACTTGAGGTCAGTAGGCAATCTCCAAGGTACTTTTCCATCCTTGCCAATACCCATGTCTGGAGTAGCAGCCACAACAACTTGGTAAGTCCTGTGAGGATCAGGGTATCCACGAGGACTGCCGTTTGGAAGGCCTGTCAAGGGTTCACCAGCCATTACTGAAGGAGACTAGGGGTGGCCGACAAATCACCAGTTGTGAGAGCAAAAACTAAGACCCAACTCGCGCTAGAGGAAAGTGTACCCTGAGATAAGCAAAAGCAATCAAAACAGTTCTCCAAAAGAAGAAATCATTCAGCTTACATTCCCTTGACAATTAATTAGTGACAACTATAAGTCAAATACACAGTAGAAACAGCAATGGCGCCAAAAAGTAATCCAAAAGAACACATAGAAAATAATTGAACAAAGAATGAACGTAACATCGACAGAGACCGAAATGCCCAAAAAGTTCCATACAAGTATGTCAGGTATCCTAAAGATAATCAATAATTTACTACGCAAAACCTAGAAAATTTACTATAGGGCTAGTACGCAAAAAAAATCAACAAATATGAATAGACATTAAACAATTCAGAAAATGCAGTACCCAAGAAATAAAGCACAAATCATTCATTTTTTAAATCTCAACTCACCAGACCTAAAAACAACACTAAAATAGTACTAATCCTTGGAGTTATCACTTAAAACTACCATCATTTCTAACGTAGACTTATGAGTAACGACAACCACATCACAAAACACATAGTGCATTACCAAAATAACACAGCGAAAGAGAAAATGCAGAGAAAAAAGGTACCGATCGGAAACTTGAGGACAGTTTGGAAACCTGAGGCAAAAAACGATCAAAGTTGAAAAATTCTCACACGCTCACTCACGCACTGAAGCAAAGATGATGGATTAGGGCTTTGAAGTATAGATAATGGGAGATTGGGTGAGTGGAGGGTTCTTCAGCATTCATGCGGAAGGAAGAAGAGTTGGTGATTGCGTGTGGGAGAAAAACCGGGGCGCGGGGAAAGCGGTCTGAGTAGAAGTCCTTTCTACTCAAGCAGGTTGGAAAAAACAAAAAGGTTAAAAAGGACGAGTTGAACTGAGTCTAGTAACAGTGACGAGTCCACTCGGTTCCGTTTTGGGTGATTCCATTTGGACCGATTATTACTAAGCCATACGTATTGGGGTATCACATCCATTAATTAAATTGAACCATGTTTGTTTCCAAAAAAAAAAAATTGAACCATTTTCATTATCGGAAGCAAATTTTATTATTTTTTGATATAAATTAAAGGTCAAAATCTAGACCATTAGGTGGGTACATTTCAAAGGTAATAACTTTTTACAAAATCATGGTAAAATTATTTTTTAACTTCCTCGAACCTCCACTTACTTCTCTTGATGAATTTTTCTCTTGATGAATGTGCTATAATTAAAATTCTCAGTTTCTTCCTATCACGTATCTCTTTTCTGATATTTCCATAAATCCTCTTTTTTATTGAAATCAAACATTAAAAAATATCAAAAAATTAATAATTTTCGATCAAATTAAATTTTAATAATTATAAATATAATATTTTTTAATAATTTGTTGATTTAATAATGATATTTATATCAATAATTTTAATATTTTTTATTAACTAAGAAATTGATTGTTGTGAATTTATGTAGTAAGTGAGTTATTCATAATTATTAGAACTTAAAGATATACATAATTTGACCAAATCATGAAATATATAAACTTACTAATTTTTTTAAAATCTTGTCTAATTACATTTTGAATCTTAATATAAATAGAGTTAGATTAAACTTTATTTTTTGATATTTTATATTTATGTGTTTTTGTATTCATTATTTAATATAATAATAATAATTATTATTATTTTTTTTTTATTGAATTGGCCCAAGGTTTTTTATCACGTGACATTGAATGTTAATTAATGGATGGAAGAGAGAGATGATATTTATTTTGCCTTACATTGTACGCGTTGGGCAATGGGCGGAGAAGGAGAGGAAGTGGACTTTTGAGTGTGAAATGTGGGCCGGGCCTGGGGGAGGAGGAAGAAGAATAATCACCATCACCATCACCATCATCAACATCATCCTCCATTTTTTTTAATATAAAATTATAAAAATATTCTTAACTTTTTTATATAATTTTTTTAGCTAGTGTTTGGCTTTTTCATGATACATAATTTTTAAATTATATTAATAATTAATTCATGTTTTTAATTAAATATCCAAATTCTAATCTTCAAAAAAAAAATTCTAAACTAAATATAATATAATAAATTTGTAACTTATATAAATAATAATTAAAAAATAATTATTAAATTTAATTATAATAAACTAAATAATCACAAGTAATATAAATAATATTATAATTAAATAAATAATATATTTTTTAATTTTAATATACATATAACTATAATTTATATATAATTAAAACTATTAAAATATTACAAATTTATATAATGATTTAAAAAAAAATTAATAAAAAGAGGTTAAAAATAAATTTATTAGGCTTCATATGAACATGGGGCGCTGATGCCCAGCGCCCGCAGGCAGGTGTTGGCGCAAGCAGGCAGCGCCGGCTGCATGTTGGCTTCGTCAAATAATTTTTTATAAAATTTTTGTTAATTATTATATAAATTTTTTATATTATTAATTATATTTGAATTATAGTATTAATAATATATTTAATTATGTTAAAATTTAAAACAGAAATTATTTAGTTAATTATGATAGTATTTATGTTATTTGTGATTATTTAGTTCATTATCATTATAATTAAATTGAATGATTATTATTTAATTATTATTAATATTAGTTACAAATTAAGTATATATTTAGGTTATAATTTTTATATTTGATTAAAATTATAAATTAATTACTAATACAGTTTAGAAATTTTAGACCATGAAATATGTTTTTAATATTTTGTGTTAGATATTTAGAATTTTTTGGTAGTAATATCTAACATTTAAAATTTGGTAGTAATTTTATTAATTATAGCAATTATTGGCTATTAGTTATTATTAATTACTTTTTGTTTACAATTTATCGTGAAATTGTGTAAGATTTATCAGAAAAATTTTTTATTGTTGAAGCACACATAACAAACTAGATGGATGCTTCAAAACTCCGTAAAGAGGAAGCTATTGAGTGGAGTAAATCATTTACAATCACATTTATGTTTGAAATTGTCGTCACACAACTAAGACAAAAAAGTGACCTTGAAATGTAACAAAAAAAATCAAATATAAAAATTCAGTAAAACTCAATGTGCTGGAAAATACGAAATCAAAGTATTGTTGTTGTGAATTTCATATATCAATAAGGCAACATGATCATAATACATATATAATTTATACGTATTCAAAGGATAAAAAGTTATTCATAATTATTTCTTGATTGTATATTCGGAGAGACACATACAGATGAACAACCTTAATTTGGGATTAAAAGAGTTTGTTCATGAGATGACAGAATATGAACGATATCCAAATATTATTTTAAGGTTAAAAATCAGTCTTTATGTTTATTATAAATAAAAAAGTTAAAATAATTTCAATATATATATATATCTCTCAAATTACAAATCATACTTCACAAAAATATTACCTCCAAATATTAGATATTATTATCAAATTAAAAATATTTATTATTATTCCAAAAATTATTTAAAAATGGAAAATAAGAAAATTACAGCTTATTACACACTTCAAGTGATGAAGTGGGTTGGACGCGGAATATTTGGGCACAAAAACCAAGTGACCAGGTATTAGTTGGATGAAATATTTAATTTAATTCTTTTTTTAAAAACAGTTTAATTTAAAATTTTAATTATTTTTTTACTTGTTACTTTTTTAACATAATTATTAGTTTTAGATTTACTGTAAAAAAAAAAAGAAAGAAGGTATATAGTTTTTTGCGGGGTTTTTGTTAAATTAAAATATTAAGGATATTTTGATAATTTTATTTAAAAAAACAGATGATATTTAATAAAATATAATATAGCAATATAGATTAATAAAAGGTTAATAAATAAATCCAAGGCCCACTCGGATGACGCGAAGCAACACCCTACTAAGGGCATCTCCAACCCATCTCTAAAATGGGTTGGATCTTCAAAATTTGAAGATGGATGCTCTCCAATCCATCTTCAAAATCATCTCTATATTTAGAGATGCAACAGTACATCTCTATATTTAGAGATGTACTGTAGCATCTCTATATATTTTTTTTTATTATTTTATTTAGTGGGACCCGCTGAAATATTTATTTTATATATTTATTTTCTTTTTGTCATATGTTATTCATTATTTAATTTTTGTTATTGTAATTATTTTAATTTTTTATTAAAGTATTTAAAATAAATTTTCATTTAAAAATATTAAAATATAATTTACTAATTAATATTACATTGTGAAGTGTTTTAAATGGAAAAAATAAATACACAATAAAATTACGATTAAAAACATAATCATTCCAAATTAAAATTAATAAACTACTACAACAACAAACAAAAGTTCATACAAAAAAAAAATTACAATTTAATTTTACTATTTTATGTAATGAAGCACTTGTAATGTTTTGTTTAGTTTTCAATCTATTAATCGTGTTTCGTTTTTTAATGTTTTATTAATTTACATATGTTCAATATGCTAATAAAATTTACTTAATTTATTAGATTATGTTATATAAAAATAATATATTTTTATTACTAAATAATTTTTAATTTTTAAATTACTTTTTATTTAATTTATTAATCTCATTTATTAAATATATTATTTTTTAAAAATATATTAAGATTTAAGAGATTATTAAATATATTTATACAATAATAAAAATAATATAATATGATTGTTGAAAGAAATTGTTTAAAATATTATTAAAACTGTAAAATATAGAGTTTTGGGTTGGAGATGAGTTAACTGTAAAACTGTAAAATATAGAGATTTTGATACTGTAGCATCTGTAAAACTGTAAATTATAGAGTTTTGGGTTGGAGATGGCCTAATGCTGTAAAGTTGAACCGATCCGAATTGAAGTTGCTCGCGCTCGGCCAAGGAAGGTCGACCGAAGAGGTGACTTGAGTTCGAACTCGACTAAAGACTTGTCTCCCAAACTTGAACTTAAATTTGGATTTTTTTTTTTTTTTAATTTTACAAAATAAAATATATATATATATATATAACATATATATATATAAAAGATTCATACCTTACAAACTACAAACCATAATTTTTATGTTCAACCTCGGTTCGATTTTAAAGGATAATTGACATTAACGAAATATTGTTCGAGCTCGACTTACCTTTTTTGAACTCGAATTCGACTTGAGACTTACCTATGAGTTCGAATCTCTAAATTTACAATATATATATATATAGTATTTTATATATATATATATATTTCTTCGAGGCAACAATAATGGCCGAAACCAGGACATGGCAAATCACTAGAAAGAGAACATCTTCTAAATTGAAATGGAGAGTTGAAACTTTGGATTGATAGGATTGTATTGACGCACAACAACAGCAGCACATGAATGCGACCCAAAATAGCCCGATGAGCAACCATAAAAGGCTCTTACCTTGCTAATCTAAACTGGGGGGAGGCTTACAGCAAACATTAGAGATCCTTCAAAGATCTCAAAGAGAACTAAATGAATGATCTCAGAGCCACCAACCTAAATTGCACTTCTTCAGAGATCCTTGAAAAAACGCAAATGGTCTTCAAATGTCTCTCCATGCCGGATTCTGGATACTGATCCATCATCTTCAACCTACAAAAGAATCACAATCTCAGAACTGAGTTTCAGATGGATGGATACAAATGAAGAGAGGAAAGTGCAGACAGTGAGGCTTCGAATTGCAAAATGAATGTTCCTATCAGCGAGCGTGTTTTGCTCTTGCATACCAATGATTTATGTCTCGGTTCAGTGTTTTGGAAAGTGTACATACACCAGAAGTAGGATCATAAAACAGAGTTAGGATTACGAACCCAGTATTCTGGAGGGCGCATCTTGAGGTTGTAAGTTGATGCCATACTCATGCAGTAAGCACCTGCATCATGAACTACAAGGCCAGCACCCTGAAAGAATATATTGAGATCGTTATGAACTCCAAATACGACGAGGACTGTTTCCCATAAGTAGACCTAAATTATTACCCTGGCAGGAGTTGGAAGTTCCCTGTCCTTTCCCAAAAAATCCGCAGACTCGCAGACAGGACCAACAACGTCAAAGGTGGAAATCTCGGCTTCACTTTGAGGAGGAGAAACCAGCTCAATGTGCTGCAAGCAGTTCCAGTTACATTATTGGAAAACAAATATACCCATGCTAAGCTCCGCACAAGTTAAACTAAGAGATGCCAGCCTGTTGGATTGCTCTTAGGAACAGCTACTATGGTCATCTTTAAGCACATGGTAACATAAAAAGCAGAATCCAAAAAGGAGAAAAAACATAAAGCAAATACGATTCCTTACTGTTTTGGAGTTCATATCTCCGCGCACATGCTTTTTAACAGATTAAAATAACAAAAAATCAGCATCTTTGAGGTTGTTAACAGCTATATTTGTCAAAATGGCTTCATGTAATAAACTAATGGTAACTAAATGCAATGAAAAACCTTACTTGATAAGCTCCATAGAGGCTTGGACGGATAAGTTCTGCCATACTGCCATCAATAACAACAAAATTTTTCGTCCCATTAGTTTTGACTCCGGTGACTCGATTAACAAGACAACATGTATTTGCAATAAGTGATCTGCCAGGTTCAATGATAAGATTAAGATTCCGCGAAAGCACAAGCTCCCGAACCTGCAGCCACAGTACACACAAGTAAAACTACTGCACCGCACTGTTTTTCCCAGGGTGTTGGTACCATTGACTTATAAGGAAATGTATGAAATTGTAAGCAAAAATATAAATGTAGAGCCAGAAAGTGAGATTAACAAAATGCAGCAGTTTATGTGGGAAAGACCAAAAGATAGTCTCTCTTTACACACAATTGACTTGAATGTTACAAGAAATCTAGCAGGCAAGCAAGTAGCACTGAGAAACAATACATATTTCGCAAGTCGTTTTTTCTTTTGAGCATGTTAAGATGTCTGCAAAATTGGCTGCCAAAACCAGTACTCTGATGCAGTTTCCCAGTGAATGATGCAAAACCAAGGGAAAAATTAGGTCATTCAAATTATTTTAAGTCAGACTATGCACCAAAGGGTGGTTAGTCCATTTACAACAGCTCTGGGGCCTTTGCAATATGACACTATGTATTATAATTTAATACATTAAGTAGTGGCCCTTACTGTGTCAATTAAATCTCTAGGTGAAGGAAGGACAGCTCCGGTATGATGATAATCAATTCCCAAACCACCTCCAATGTTTAAGTAATCTATCTCAAATCCCTGTTCTCGAATCTGGTCGATGTAGTTAACCATTAGAACTGCAGCATCTCTGAAAATGTCTACCTGCAAAAATATCAAATCTTTAGGCTTATTACGTGTAGTACATCCCAGTGATGAAACGATGAGAAAAAAATATAAACACTTATGCATGTAACAGAATAATTAGCAAGCAATTAACAGCAAAACGTCTGCATAAAAGTGAGTTCAGAGATCAAACTAGGGTTGACAGAGAAGTTACAAGATTATCAATGATGAAAACTATGCATTTGTAAAGACTGGAAAAGGAAACTAATGGCCCCATAAGGTGGCCAATACAGACAGACTCCTACACATCAAGATAACCGACAGGAATTATGCAAATTCTCCCCACATGATCCAGGAAATGGAAGGACATATAAGACCTTAGAAATGCCTAAAAACATTATACTCTATGACAAGGATATGTTTTTCAACCCCATCGTTTTGCCAGGTGAAAGCTGGAAAAGTGGTAACCACAAGAAAGTAGAAACGTTTCTACAATATTTATGAAGAGTAATGCTGAACAAAAATGTCTAATCATAGGCAAGACAAAACAGATGAGAACTAAAGTTGCTGTACCTTGGTAATGGTAGAACCAAGATGGCAATGTGCCCCAACAAGCTTTAGGTCTTTAGGATGTGCCTTCACGGCATCTAGAAACCATTGCAGTTTTTCATTTCTGATACCAAACTTGGAGTTCTTGTTTCCAGTGGCAACATAAGGATGGACCTGATTGAAGCATAAATAGATTGTAGATAGCTCATACATTTGATGCCTTATAGATATAAAAGAACGGAAATAACCTAAAGGAGCTGTACTATAGCTCTCGTGGCCAAATCTCACCCAATAAGTTATTTTTGCTTAGGGCAAGACCAGGTTAATGGCAATAAACTTGTGCCCGTATTCTTGTGTTTCAGCACATGTAAGATTTATTAACCGAGACTGTAAGCAAATATTCATGCTATTTTTCTTAAAATGTGCCTCAGCAATACCTGAGGATCCACGTCTGGATTAATCCGCAGCAGCACATTAACTTTATTTCCAGCAATTCTTGCAGCTGCTACAATATTTTCTAAGTCAAACTCACTATCAACATTTACAAAGATACCAGCTTCGGCAGCTAGCACTAGATCCTCCAATAGTTTGCCATTTCCATTGAAGATGCACCTGTGCCATCAAAAACCATTCTACTTAAGTAAGGAAGCAAAAGTTTCAGTACTGTCAGAATTAACAGCTTGAAATATAGCTTTGCAAATGGATTAACTCTCAGTTCAAGTATAAATAATGTCTGATCCGGAAAAGGGGGAAAAAATTGAACGAGAAAGAATGCAAAAACTAAAAATCTTCAAACATCCCACTAAGTTCCACCAAAAATCCACTAGGATACAATCTCAAAGCAACCATAGGAACAATCTAGCCATATAAAAAGGGGGGAAAAAATAGCCATGATATTCAAACTTATGTGCTGTGTACCTCTTGGGGTCGAAGCCAGCATGTAGTGCTAACTTGAGTTCATTACCGCTAACCAAAACAGCCCCACAACCCAACTGCCTTAAATGCTCCAAAATCTTGAGATTATTGTTAGCCTTAATAGCATACCCAATAATTGAATTCAATCCTTCCAAAGCGTCTCTATAAGCTTCAAAATTCCTCGTAATCTGAGGCTTGCTGTAGAGATAAAAGGGCCGTCTCTCAACTGAATCCATAATATCTTGAACCTTAAGGCCCTCGCAGTACAAAAATCCATCCCCGGATTTGGTGAAACAGTGCTGAAACCTCTGAGTTTTTGGCTCAGAGGCAGTTGACAGGACCGCCCTCAAACTGAAGGATTTCGGGTATGGCTTGATGGGTAAAATGGGTTTCAGGAGTAAGGAGCTGGGATTCTTTGTTAGGGGCTTGGGAAGACATGGAGAGCGAGAAATGAGGTGCGAATGTGTAGCCGCCATTGATGATGGAGTAAGCAGTGAAGAGTGGACTGGAGACCTGTAACTCAGCTAAGGGTTTAAGCCTATGCCCTTTAGGCACGTGAGTCGTTTTAGTTTCCTTCCATAAACAATAGTTATGGTCAAATTGATTCTTTGATCTCCAAATTGATTTTCTTTAAATTATTGTCAATTTTATTTACTTGTGACTTATAAGTTATAAGTATTTTTTTTCAAAATAAAAAATTATGTTAGTTAATATAACTATTATTATAGTACAGAAAATGTTCATTATTGTTACTTAAATATGGGAGGGTAAAAAAAATATCAAATTGAAGTACATCGATTTTTTTTCCCCTATTATGTATGGTTTGACAAAGTACTTAACAAATTGTTTTGAAAATATTATTAACTCTTTCAGTAGTAGGAATACTCTTTATACCAGGATGAATTAGTCATCTGTGAATTACGGTCGAGCACGAGTAAATTCCAAAATTGGTCATCATACTATGGTCAGTTTTCAGTTTTGGTCATCATACTTTCAAAACTATTTTTAAGGTCATCATATTTTCATTTTATTTTCAAAAAATGTCACTCCGTCCATATTGGCTGTTAACCCTCTTAACGGAGCCTTTTTTTTTAGGGCATTTATGTCATTCTCATTTATTTTGCTACAGTTGTCTTCCTTTCTTTTGTTATATAGACATCAGATCAGGATTATATAGACATCAGATCAGCGAATACTTGACATCAGATCAACAGACTATAGATATCAGATCAAGAATATAAAAGAAATCATACAATATAACTAAAACATACTTAACAAGAGAAATCAGATCAGGATTATATAGACATCAGATCAGCGAATACTTGACATCAGATCAACAGACTATAGATATCAGATCAATAATATAAAAGAAATCATACAGTAGAATTAAAACATACTTAACAAGGGAGATAAGATCAGCGAATACTAGACATCAGATCAATAATATAAAAGAAATCATGCAATAGAACTAAAGTATAATAACAAGGGAGATCAAATCAGGATTATATAGACATCAGATCAGCGAATACTTGACATCAGATCAACAGACTATAGATATCAGATCAAGAATATAAAAGAAATCATACAGTAGAATTAAAACATACTTAACAAGGGAGATCAGATCAGCGAATACTAGACATCAGATCAACAGACTATGGACATCAGATCAAGAATATAAAAGAAATCATACAATAGAACTAAAACATACTTAACAAGGGAGATCAGATCAGGATTATATAGACATCAGATCAGCGAATACTAGATATCAGATCAACTGAATGATGTAACGAATATTTTTTAATTTAAGAATTTGTTTGTATTTGTTTTTTGGATAGTTGATATGTATAAATTTTTCTTCCAATTCACATGAATGTATGTAAAATGTTCTTTTATTTTGTACTGGATTGCAACCAAATTTTTTTGTATAAATAATTAATATTTCATTTGTATAAATAATTATATTGTATAAATAATAATTATAAATATTAATTTTTGTACAATATAATTTTTTACTGAAGATCCACTACAATATAATTATTATTTATACATTCGTGTGAATTTAAACTGATTTTTTTCACAAAGACAATCCACCACGTCCCAGAACAACTAGAACCACGTCAAAAATAACTAGAACCACGTCCAGAATGTTGGAGTTGAATACATAAGCTATGTTTGTATTGTACATTTTTTCAGTAATATATCGATTTATGTTTTGGTTATATTTTGTTGTGCATGATATGTCCATTTATATTATGTAAGTAGATGATGAGGTGTCTTGTGTGACACAGTAGATCTCATCATTGGTTGAAAGACATAATATATAAATGAGGTTCGTAACCGAGATAGCTTTGGACAAACTGTCGGTTTAGGTTATTATGTGATTCGGATAATTGGTTTGTCTAAACTAATTGAATCATGTAGATATCCCCGTGGCGTATTGAACTTGACCATTAGGAATGATTTGTCTTGTATTGATTTAATAGATAAATTATTCTTGATATTCTATCTCTTAATCCCTAGACTCGAGCGGGCATGAGGATTAGACATAGTGTACTTTCATATGCCAATGGGTGAGGTCAATTGTGGCAAATAGTCTCGGTAGGTTGGGTGCGCGTGTTTAGTTGCTTGGTATGCTGCTGCTTGTCGAAAGGAAACTATATACCGGTGCGTCCGGGGTGATGGTGCTCTCGAGATGAGCTCGTAATGTTTATTATACTAAACCTGGCCGGTGGACTTATGTCCGTTATAGTAAAAAGGTCGAGTGGTACTAGTCTCGGAATTAAATAAGTTAATTAATTAATTTATCAGTAAATTAATATATTAACGAGCATTATATCTTTGATGTAGGGAGATTATGAATATAAATTAATTAAGTTGTTCCGGAAGCAATTCTGATGTAGGATGGTAGTGCCACAATTAATCCGTTAGTGGTACGATTAATTTTGTAATGAGTTAATTGAATATGTAGAATTAATTAATTGATTAATTATTCCTAAGGGTTAGTTGAGTAATTAACAAAGAGGAATTATTTAATTAATTCCTAAGGATTAATTGAGTAATTAACAAAATGAAATTATTTAATTAATTAATTAAATCTTAAGTTTCAATTAGAATTAGAAAATCCAGTAGGATTTGGTTTATCTTATCAGATTGGTTACCTAATTGGATTTGGAAACTAATTAATTACCTAAACCCATTAGGAAGACCAATCTTAAACCAACTTGGGGTCTCTCTTGTAACTCTATATATATATAGACAAGGGATTAGCTATTCAAGATATACAATTCACAAGTTTTCAAGACAATAAAACTTAGAGAGAGAAAAATTCTCTCTTAAAGTCCGAATTTTCCAAGCTTTAAAGCTGTCGAGATTTTGTCAAATTTTGGCGGCTAGTATATGCTTTCTCTCTCTCTCCGGGTGGTGCGTTTATAGTACGCGCCAGGTGCAGCGGTGCTAGAATTTTCTGGCAGATGGATTGTGGTGATTAGCTGATCAAGTTGCTGGTTAGATTGCTGCCCACACAGCATACAAGCAAAGTCTTGAGGCATACAAGAGAATCACCTGAGTGTACGCTTCAAATGTATTTTTTCTAATATTCCGCTTTTAAGTAGAAATTTTTGATGCATGATAAATAGAATAAGTGCAAACTCAGATCCTGCGCAATGTTATTTCAAAAGGGTTGGAATAGCAATTGTGCTAGCGTCTAGGCCTGGCCAGAGATTCCGATTCTGGAATGCATAGGACGAAAGTGAGTTTCTGGCTAGGCCCGGGCAGATAATCTTTCACAGAAACGTCTACATCCATGCGTGTAAATTTAAACTGATTTTTTCACAAAGACAGTTCACTACGTCTCAAAATAACTAGCATCACGTCAAAAACAACTAGCACAACGTCCAGAAACGTCTACATCCATGCGTGTGAATTTAAACTGATTTTTTTCACAAATTGGAGATAATACTTGGAGATATTGTTGTACAAATTGCGTTGTGTAAAATTGTTATTCTAAAATTTTCTTGTCAAATTTGGCAGTTGGAATCACAACTGGCCACTACCACACCACGTATACATCCAAACATGAGAATTTTAGCTGAATTTTTCACATAACATAGTCTACCACGTCTTGCTACGTCCAAAAAAACTAGCACAACGTCCAGCTACGTCCCGCAATGTCCCGCAATGTCCAAAACACAAAGCAGCAACGTCCTGTTACGTCCCGCTACGTCCAAAATACAAAGTAGCAATATCCCGTTATGTCCGTAACGTCCCGCAACGTCTAGTTACGTCCCATAACACGTTCTACCAAGTCCAGTAGCAGAGAAGAATTATAAGCAAACCATTTCACATGAAAGTGTCAATACCTCACATAAAATATTTATATATCATATTTCGGAGTAATAGAGCATTATTTGAATAAGAAAACACGAATATAACATCATTAATACATTACCCAATATCAAATCGCGGAAATAACGTTCCGTAAATCCATCAAATCCAATTCATACTTTACGATATAGTGATTTTTTAAGAAGAATAATTTATTTTTGAAGAAGAATAAGAAATTTTTTGAACAGTAAGAAGTTATTTTTTAAGAATAATTAATTTTATCGTTGTATTTGGTATTGTTCGTCGGAAAATACAATCGTCGATCTCCGTTAAATCTGTATTTGGATGAAAGATTTGATTAAATGTGGTTTCGAATTGAGTACGGCGAAGAAGAATAACTGATTTTTGAAGAAGAATATGTTATTTTTGAAAAAGAAGTAAGTGGGTTTTTGGAGAAGAAAAAGAAGAATAAAAGGGCATGTATCTCATTCTTTTATAGTGAAAATAGTGATGTATTATTAGGTACATGTACATAATGATACATGATATAATTTACGTGTTTTCCTCATATTCTCCATTATCCTTTAAAAAATTCCTCTCCCTATCATTTCATTTTGATTTGTTAATCATCTCCTCCAAAATTAGACAAACCATCAAATTCCACACAATTTTTTTTATAAACATCGGAATTTTTTTCTTTTAAAGAAAAAATATCAAACCAAGAACCTAGGTAAGTACTCTTTGTTTTTTTCAAGAATCAAATAGGAAAGAAAAAACCCCCCAAAAATGTCATTGTAGTTATTATCACAGGGAAAGATATGGGTGGGTGCTCTATTTAGATTGGCCCTTCACCAAACTTTGATCATCCAAGCTTGTCAAATGAGCTCTTGAAGCTGCAGGCTGCCCAATTTATGACCGCATTAGCAGAAGCCATTCCGCCACCCAACAGCCACCAAGTGCTACCAATACCACCAACATCGCACTTAGTCCAGTACCACCGATTACCACTTTTAATCAAATTGAAGAAACTGTAGACCAAATTTTAAACAATCAATCACGAATTCATACCGTAATAGAATAATCCGTTTAACAAAAAAAAATTTCAGAAATTCTCCAGAAACTGGGCTTTCCTCGTTCTGCCCAAAATGGCAACCAAAATCCTATATCAAACAAGTACAAACAAGCACATCTCAAGAAGGGTGCTAACGGAAGGAAGGAAGGAAGGAAGTCAAACTATGATTTTGGGTTTCTTGGCTTCTATTTGGTCGAGGAAACTGAAGGATAGCATTAACATTGCTAGTCCGCTGAAGCGAATCCAAATCACAAATTCAAATCAATCTCATCTTATTTTTTTAAAAATAAAACCATTACAAAAATACAATTTTTAAAATCAAATCCATGCAAATATTCGGCCTCGTCTTCAATTCAGATCACGTGTTGGGCCGCATGAGAGAGAGAGAGAGAGAGGGCGCAACAGAAGGGTTTCTCTTGCGCTTCTTGCCGCTACTGAAGAGGCGAAGGACGAGGTAGGGGCTGATGGTGTTCTAAAAAAAAAGCCAAACGATGGTAGCCGCCGCTGCGTTTGGAGGTGCAGAATATTGACAAAGAAGACATAAATCATAGATGTTAAAAAGTAGGGGAAAAGGAAGGGAAAACAACAAAAATCTTTTGTGGGTATTAATTTTCTGCATCAATTTGGAGCTTCTCTACGTGGCTGTGTGGCTGAAATTTTGGTGTTTGTGGCTGGTTTAATTAAAGAAGGAAGAAGATGATGTTAGGAGCGTAGGAGTATATTACAATTTTAACCTCAAAAAATTCATCCCTTAGTTGTATTAACGGACCAATGATTTTTTTAAAAAAATAACATATCTTTATATTTTAAAAAATAATATATTTTTATAGTATAACTGATATATTATGTTTGATGTTATTAAAACAATAATAAGGTGATGCTGCTAGCTAATTGCTTGCTGTCTAATATTAATGGAAGCCAAAACTTGACTAGGATTTTTGACCAAAAAAAAAAAAAAACATACTGGCTCACCACGATGTTGGATGATTAGCCAAACTCTACTGTCACATAAAATACTAGCTCTCTTTTAAAATAATAATTATAGAACAAGAGAAAAAAGCCATATTAATTTTTTGAAATACATTTTAAATATCTGGTATGTGTAAATTATAATTTTATTAAAATTAAAGAATAATACACTTATAGAATTGCAAGTGTATTTAAAAAAAAAAACAGAGAATCTACAAAGCTTTATGACAAGTCTTCTCAGGTAAACAATAACTACCTAGCAGAAAATGTACCAAAATTGTCAATCCACAACATTATAAGCATATAAAATTTGCAACTTATATTTGGGTAGGCCACCAACTTTTTCGCTCATGATACTCAAACTCTCAAAACTTTCAAAATACAAATTAATAATCACAATAATAGTTTATCAGTGTATTATCTTTTATTTGACGTTTTTAATTATTTGACGAGTTATTATTTATCTTTTATTCGATAGATTCAGTTTTTGATATGTCACAACTAAATCGTTCGACTAAGTGTTTATTTGGGCAGTTGCATATAAAAATGGAGGAAAGGTGCTATTTTGATCATTGGGCTGTACCAAATTCCTAATGAGATCAATGGTGAAAGATGCCTTTGATTAGGGTACGTCTAGAAAAAGATTAATAAAAGGGCAAGAATTGAACGATGTGGCTTGCACTTAGGCATGTACATTTGCCAGAAATGATGAAGATTACAATCTGAGCTGACTAATTTAGGCCATTTTTCGGCCCTTACAAATATAGTAATTTTTCTTAAACGATGGAGATTTGCAGACAGATAGGTAATGGACGATGAACCAACCAGACCTTGTCAAAAACCAAGAATCAAGAACCCACAATTCTCTCTCTCTCTCTCTCTCTAGCTCTTCTCCTCCCATGATTTTCTACCATTTTTTCTCTCTGCAAAAATGTCTGAGTGATTTTTGTAGGACAACTATTCTCCATTGGACATCTTGCTTTATCTACCGCGATTTGTGAGGCTTTGTTTCTGTTGATTTAAAAACTCTTCCCTTCCATTCATTCCAAAAAGTCCAGCATTTTGGTTTGTCACTGGTAATTTTTTCATTCATCCCCTCCTTTCCCCCCCCGTTTTTAGCCCTCTTCTTATTTTCATTTCAAGAACAAGAAAAACGTTGCATTTCTTCTACATTCTTCAAAATCAAACCATTCTCGTATCTCCACCACATTGTATGCCCTTGTTCTATTAGATCTTGTAGAGACTCAAATGATGCTTTTTTTTTGTATTTGTGTTTTAATATCTGATGCATTATTGGTTTTGACACCAACCCTTTTGCCCGGATTGAATTCTTTCTTTGTCTTTTCTTATTTTTTTTATAGGATATTATCTGGTTTTTGGTCACCCTGTCTTTTAGTTCGTACGACCAACATATTTAAGGTATAACACAAACTGGTATTTCGACAACAACATGTGACATTCATCTTGTTATCATTGAATAGACTTGTAGAACATGTAATGGTTCCATTCTATCATAAATTCTCATACATCAGTATATGTTTTTCCTTTGTTTTACACACCTTTTTGGTAAGTTTCTTGCAAATATTCAATGTTTCAACTGGCGATTGTTGCATATGTAAAATGGGATGTTGCCATAAATGTGTGTGCATAATGCATCAGCTAAGTTGGCTTTTCTGCTTGAAAATTGCTGTTTCTGATCCCTCTGATTGTTGAGGTGTTTGTGGAAGGTGTAGGCATTCAGCAAGTAAACAAGTTCAGACATTGTGCATACCTTTGGTTTCACAGATCAACTTGCAAATTGTGATCATGAGTGACATGATGTCTGGACCTCTTGAACGACCAGTCAGGCCAAGTAAGAACAGAACCATTGTTGCCTAACTTTTAGCAGAATCTCAATATTGCATTATTACAAAAATATGTGTTCTTGAGAGGTCTAAATGCATGTTATGATTGACAGGTATGGAAAAGATTGACCTCGAAAACGTTGACGATGAGAGGAAGACAAGGCTTGGGTCTCTCAAGAAGGCAGCAATCAGTGCCTCCACCAAGTTCAGGCACTCCTTGACCAAGAAGAGCAGGAGGAACAGCAGAGTCATGTCTGTTGTCTTCGAGGATGAGCACGACGCTGAGGAACTCAAGGCAGTCGATGCCTTGCGCCAGGCACTCATCCTCGAGGAGTTGCTCCCAGCAAAACATGATGATTATCACATGCTGCTCAGGTGAATTGACAGTATGCTTTTCTAAGTTTGAATGAGGCTATCTTATGATTTATGTTAAGATCAAGTAAACAGGAAAAATTAAGTTAGCCCATCTCCAGAAGAATAACGAGGCATAGCTGAAATTCAATCATTTCTTGATTATCCAGATTTTTGAGGGCCAGGAAGTTTGACATTGAGAAAACAAAGCAGATGTGGGCTGATATGATTCAGTGGAGGAAAGACTTTGGTGCTGACACCATAATTGAGGTTATGTAATTGTGATTGTAGAGTCATTTTCACAGATTCTTTTTGGTTTTTTGCAATGCAACAGCTGCTGACTTCTAGCATCCTAGTACTAGTTTAAGAGTTCACATTGGTAAAACTCTTCTCTGTTCATTCAGGACTTTGAATTCAAGGAAAAGGATGAAGTCCTCCAGTACTATCCCCAAGGCCACCATGGTGTTGACAAGGATGGAAGACCTGTCTACATCGAAAGACTCGGACAAGTCGATGCTGTCAAGCTGTTACAAGTCACAACCTTGGACCGCTATGTCAAGTATCATGTCCAGGAGTTCGAAAGGACCTTTGTTGACAAGTTCCCAGCCTGCTCAATTGCAGCCAAGAAGCACATTGATCAGAGCACCACCATCTTGGATGTTCAAGGAGTGGTATGTGGAGTTTTGTCCCAATTACTGCATCACAAGCCTTTCCAAGAAGTGTTTTTGTTGCTAATCACCAACGTGATTCTTTCAGGGATTGAAAAACTTCAACAAGTCTGCCAGGGAGCTCATCCAGCGCCTCCAGAAGATTGATGGTGATAACTACCCCGAGGTTCTCTTACTTCTGCCATTCTTTTTTCTATTTGAGTTAGCTTTTCACATATGATGCTCAGTTTTAATGATTTTCTTGGTTTTTTGCAGACCCTTTGCCGCATGTACATCATCAATGCTGGATCTGGATTCAGGCTCTTGTGGAACACTGTGAAATCATTCCTTGACCCAAAGACCACAGCAAAGATCCATGTATATACATAATCTCTTCTGACTGTCTCAAAACCTCTTTATCTTATCCTTGATTAAGCCATCAGAAAGTTTTAACTCTTCAAATCTTTACAGGTTCTTGGAAACAAATTCCAGAGCAAGCTCCTTGAAGTGATCGATGCCAAGTAATCTATCTATGTCCCTCATTTCCATTTCGGCTGGCTGAACATGCTAGCAAGCTGGCATCATATATATTAGAGAATTCAAAACAGCAATTCTAGTCTGATAGTACATAATCATTTATTCTTGAAACCATTACTGAGTCTAACTCCAAATCTTGTATCTGTCAGTGAGCTACCTGAATTCTTGGGCGGTACATGCACATGTGCCGATAAGGGAGGATGCATGGTTTCTGACAAAGGACCATGGAATGATGCTGATATCATGAAGGTTGGTTCATTAATTTGTTGCCGTTTCTGATTTTGGAACCGAAATTGTTTAGGATTTCGAGTAGTAAAAATGTATACATTCGATTGACTACAGATGGTTCGCAATGGTGAACACAAATGCTCTAACAAAATCATCATCCCAAATGTTGATGAGAAAACAATCTCTGAGGATGATGGTGCCAACACCAAGGTACAAGCAAACTGATCATTTTTGGTGATCTGCAGCTCTCATTGTTACTTTCATGTCCTGTTTCCTTATTGGTTGCTTTCATGTTTTGGAATGCACAGAAAACCAGCTCTTTCAGAGTTGAAAGGAGCCATTCACAGCTCGCCTCTGTACCTGAGGAAGTAAGTCAATGAACCTGATTATTACAACTGCTCAGAATAATATCCTTGTTTAGCTTCAAGCCTCAGTTTCTTAGTTCAAAATCGCTCTTACTTACTAATCAGAATCCAAGAATTAGCACTTCTACTTGTCATCATTTCATTCTAAATCATCTAGAGTGAAAAATTCTACTGCATTTGTTGCCCTGTCTGATAAAGAAACTACAGAAAATTAAACAATTTTGTGTTTGTTTGGCTAGTCAAGTGATCCTCCAAACTGAGGAAAGATTTGCTTGGCAGGTTATAAGCAGGAACTACCCTGTCGCAGAGTCTGATATGTATCCCATGGTGGACAAAGTTGTTGATGCAAGGTGGAACAAAGTGGCCAAAAATAATGCTTTTGCTCTGGCCAAAGGTATTCCATCTTTAAAATAATGCTTATTCTTCTTCCTTTCATCCAAAATCCTGCATTTCTTGAACTGTTCTTTCTTCTGTACTGCCTTTTTTTTTTTTTTTTCCCGTGAAGCCAATCATTACTTCCCTGTTGATGATGCCTGCAAGAACAACCCTGATAACATCAGCAATCATCTCTTCAGTGGGGTGATGACCTTTGTGATGGGCATTGTCACCATGGTGCGTATGACGCGCAACATGCCAAGGAAGATCACTGATGCAACCTTCTATTCGAATGGTTCCATGTATGGCGTTGAAGCCGTGATCAAGGGGCAGGCCTACGAGCTCCAAGCTCCGGCCATCTCCAGCGCTGACTACTTCACCATGATGAAGCGCATGGCCGAGCTCGAGGATAAGATGATTTACCTCTCTAAGAAGCCACAAACCATGCCACCTGAGAAAGAGGAGATCCTGAACAACGCCCTCAGCCGAGTAGACGCCTTGGAGCAAGAGCTTTCATCAGCCAAGAAGGTAACCATTACTAGTTCTACTACTTCTTGTTGTCCATGCTTTCTGTCAATGGTGAAATCTTGAGGGAAATTTGGAACCTTTACAGGCTCTTGAGGAGGCAGTTGCAAGGCAGGAAGAACTGTTGGCTTATATTGAGAAGAAGAAGAAGAAGAAGAAGTTCTTTGCCTTCTAAATGAAAGCAATAGAGAGGAAATGATGAAGAAGCTGTGTATAGGAAAAGAACAACACAAAGCTAGAGAGAGCCCTTTCCTTTTTTCTCTTTGTGCTCCATAATAATACTCTTATTGTCAATTTTTTTCGTTTCAGAGCCTTTGTATATTACCTATATATATAAGTATAAATTACATATACATATATACGTCCCATGAGGAACTCCATTCCTTAAGAATGGGTAGTGTTTTCCCAAGTGGAGTTTTCAAGTTTTCTTTTAAATCTCCACGGTTCAAGACTGCTTTTTTATTGACAAGTTTTCAACTTGTCTTTTCCATCTCAATTTTTTTGAGAAATTATTAAATAATTTTTGTTTATTTTGATTACTCCTTGTCTTTTGAGTGTTCTTTTTTAATTTTTGAGAAATTATTGAATATTTTTTATCCACTTTCCAGAAACCAAAATAGAGACAAAAACTAATCCCAATGAATGAAAAACAGCAAATAGAAAGTGCAGTAAAACAATTCGTCCATGTACACTCACAAAGGGAAAGGTGAATTAAAGGCTTTTGAAACCATCCTAAGAGGATAATTTGAACATGATTTTGTAAGTATCACATACATTTCTCGCAGCAAAAAGTGTACTTTCATGTCACAAAGAACCAAACATGTAAATGCCTTCAAACATGGAAACCATAATCATCCTTTCAGCACAGCTCAGCTCGGCTCGGCTCGGCTCGGCTCAGCGCGGCCAGCAAGACGACTTCTTTTTCTGCATACAGTGACAAGAAATGAAAAAGAGATGCACAGACCATTTCAGCACCAGAATTGAATGTAAAATTTCTGTCTATATCAAGTAGAAAAGTCTCGGGAACATACCCGGGACTTGTCGGCTTCTTGTTTGTCAATGTAAGCCAGCAGCTCTTCTTGCTTCATCCAAGCTTCATGCAGAGACTGATTTTGACACATTATGAAGCATTCAGACAAACGAAAAGCGAAAAATCCTAGGGGAAATGTCAAATATGAAATACTTCATTAAATTAAAATACAAACCTGTTTTGTAGCAATTAACTCTGCTTCTAGGGCTTCCACTCGACAAACAGCTCCCTTAAGCAATTCCTCTTTTTCGTATGGCATCTCAGATGGCTTTGACTGAAGCATACTGACTTTGTCTTCGAGCTCACCCAATCTCTTCAATAAAGAAGAGAGGAGCTCTGCCTCAGTAAATGCAGGAGGCGGTGAAGGGGGTCGAAAATCTTCCTTCGATATGTCACCAAAGGTAAATTCTTGAGAAGTTTGATGTTGAATAGATGATGCATCAGGTAGCTTTTTAGAAACACGGTCTGTTACTGAACGTATGAACATAAGGAGGGCCATAAAAATGGTCATAAGGGTTGCTACAAACTGATCACGGAGTCCTTGTGGCACTTTTGGAGTTTCAGGAGGCATTACCATCCCTGAATTTCAAAGTGTAGACAAATTCCCAATGAGTGACATCGAAAACATTCTAACACTTAGTTTATGACTTCCTAATTATTTCAACGAGGCACAAATATAGTACTAAGAAAGTAACAAATGATACAAACCTTGAACACTATAGGGCTTTTGAATGGGAGGAGCTTGCTTCTTCCATCCAGAATCAACAGCCTTATCTACCATGGGAACATATTCATCATATCCTGAAAGCTTATTCACATAACTTGACGTTCCAATAGCCTTAGCCTGCTTATGGAACAGGTGAGGAAAAAAAAAAAATTGTCACCTCCTATAATTTGATAAGACACTTGATTTATCCATGGTTATTTTACATCAACTGATCATTGATGAAATCAAAATTGTGAGATAGACAACAAATTGGTGGTGTACATCAATAGATGAATTCTTTTCTCATTGAGAACATTTCAGCTATAAACCTGCCAGCACAAAAAGCCAACTGAACTTAAGTTCATACTACCTCTTCGCGGACGGGAGTGAGGCGAAGGTGGGAATAAGTCCTTATAGCTTTTGGTGAAGCAATATCTTCAGCTTCAGATCCTGACTCCGCAGTGGAAGTGTCACTACCTCTAATCTGTTCAAGAACAATAACGATGCTGTGACATTACGGAAACAGGGAAAAAAACAAATCCATGGCAAAAAAAGGATTTAGACAGTATAAACAACAGAATAGTACAAACTGACAACTCCATAACAAGGACTTCGCAAGACCATACCATAGCATAGTGAGGCTTAGCATAAACCACCTTCCCTTCACTGTTCACAACTTTCACAACCTGCCTTGCACGCTGTGTTTCAGCATTAAGAACCATCTGCATCAGGAAAAATGTAAGTCAATATACTACTGCAAGTTAGGCACATGGATGAAGGATACACCACTTAAATAACAGATAACTTTCCACCCCCATACTGGAGCAAATTCAATCCCTACAACGGGGCAGGAAAACTAGACAGACTTAAGGAGTTTAAGGACCTTCATAACTTCAGGATCCTTCCAAGGGCCTTTATCAGAACGTAAGCAACCCCCAGCGTCAGCACAAGTGCAAGTGCCACCCAAGAACTCTGGCAGCTCACTGCACAAATCCAAGACTTTATTAACAGGATCTCATTCGAAACTTTGGGCCAAGCCACTAAGTACCAGTAAGTCATCCAAAGCAAAAATTTGAATTCAATGCCCCATACCTTGAGTCAATAATTTCAAGTAACTTATTTTGGTACTTGTTTCCGAGAACCTAAGAACAATCTCAAGTGAGGTCATTGCATTAAAACCATGTTTTGCAACAAATTCACTCTGAACAGAATAAAGAAGATGTACATGAATCTTAGAAGTCGTCTTGGGATCTAGAAATGATTTAACAGTACTCCAGAGCAATCTAAATCCAGGACCAGCATTGATAATGAACATTTGATGGAGAGTCTACAGAAATTCAACAATAAAATTTCGTGTTAGTAATTTGAATAAACTTCAGAAGGCTCAATTGCTGACCTCTCGTATCAAATTAAGTTGTTAAACCTACTTCAGGATAATTGTCACAATCAATCTTCTGGAGCCGTGTTATGAGATCTCTAGCACTCTTCGTCAGGTTCTTCAATCCCTATACTTAGCAACAGTTATATGTTACAACCACAAACAATAAAAGATTAGGTTTCGGATCACAAGAAAAATTAGAGGCAGAAAGAGGATAGAAATTAACATACTATGCCTTGAACATCTAAGATTGTTGTACTTGAATCAATGTGCCTCTTTGCAGCATATGTGCAAGCAGGAAACTTAACCAAAAAGGTCCTTTCAAATTCCCTCACATGGTATCTTATATAACGATCCATTGTCGTAACTTGCATAAGTTTGTTTGCATCAACCTTCCCCAACCTTTCAATATATACAGGCCTTCCCTCCTTATCAACACCATGATTACCATGAGGGTAATAGTTCAATACTTCACTCAACTCTTCATATTCAAAATCCTGATTCAATACATGAAACAGAAGCTAATTAGATCACCATTTATACAGATAAAGAACACATTTAAAAGGTTCAAATAACCTAACTCCAACCTAAGGGAAGTAACCAATCAGATTATGATATGGCCCATTTACCTCCATAATTGTGTCAGCGCCAAAATCCTTCCTCCACTGAATCATATCAGCCCACATATGCTTCGCTTTTTTGACATCAAAACTTCTTGCTTTCAAAAACCTACATGGAATTTTTTTATGCTTTTAAAACATTAAACAGGCAAAACAAAATCCAAATATGAAAATGGGTGGTAATATGAACATAATGACAAAACTATTCTATTAACTGCTAGTCTAACAATGACAAACCAAGTTCTTATCTACTATAAAATGAAGAACAAATTACTTCATTAAGCAGCACCTATTGACATGAATAACCGTTGAGGAAAAGCAAAGAGTAAAGGGGCACCCCACCTCAACAGCATAAAATAATCATCTAATTTTTCTGGCAATAATTCATCCAGAAGCAATGCCTGTCGAAATGCATCAACTTTCTGTGTCTCCTCAGCATCTCGAATGTCCTCAATTGAGACCGAGCTGACTCTGCCATCACTCTTTCTTCTACTGCTCTTCTTCTTCAGTGAATGCTTAAATTTAGTGGATGCATTCAGAGCCTTCTTTTTCAAAGAACCAATCCTTGTTCTCCTCTCATCCTCAGAATTCTCAAAGTCAGATTTTCTCTCTCTTTTCTCGTCATTTCCTGAAGAACCCTCAAAGCCTATCAAGTAGCAATAGCAAATACAGATGCATTAGATCAGCATAAGGCCAGGTAAGAGGCAAAAAATATAACAAGAAAAAGCATCTTATCAGAAAAAATATCCAAAAAGAAAAGCCCTGTCCAGATAACATTCTCTAACTATATGACATCAGGCCAGAACTGATCAAAGTAGGTCCGGAGTTTCACAGTGGGATTGCCCTATTTCAGAATCACAAAGTTGCAATTCGATGGTAAATTTTTCTTAAACTAGTCAGAGGTGGCTAGGAAGGCCAAAGTTCCCAGGTTTGACCCAAGATTGACAACCATACATCCATATTTTCTGGTCCAGAATTATTCTAACTAAGGGTATAATTATGCTTAACTTCCCCACAATTTCAAGATCAACTCAAAATTACAAAACAGAAGCTCAAAGCCTCAAATCATACCCATCAAATACAGGTAAATCAAAACACCACATAAAATGCGGTTATCAAAAATAAAACAATTGAACTGAAAATAGTTTAATTTCACTTACAAGGTCTGGCAAATCGATCCAGCGGCCCTGACATCGCAGACAAATATGGGGAGGAGGCAGAGACCTGAACTCACCAAAGCAACAGTCAAGTTTCTCAATTTTTCAATACCCAATCGATCAAAGAATCAAGAAACATAATCTTCATTAGTTGGGTAATTTGACTTGGAAATCCCCAACCCAATTAAATAAAATTAAAAAAAAAAAAAAAGAACCCTCCAATTACTCCAGCTCAGACACGAAAACCCTAAAAAAATTTAGGTGAGGTAGGAACGTTTCAACTGAAGAAGAGTTCGACTTTTAGTAAAATACTATAAAATAGAAGGGATGAAAGAGAGAGAAAGTACCTAGGAAGTGTCGGCGCGGATCACGATATTAATCGAACGGTAATAAATGCATCAGGCGTAACTGAAAGTAGTATTTACGAAGGAGAAAATACAGAGCAATCCGCCGAGGGCTGTAATGGAGAAAAAACGTATAACCGCCGGATTGATCGACGGCGATGACGGAGAATAAAAGGGTAAGAGAGAGAAAGGGGGAGAAATAAAGATATGGGAAAAGAATCCAAATTAGGGGTAAAGATTACCTGCGAGCTGGCTTATTACTGTAGGATAGGGCAGTGGAGAAGTGGGGCCTAGTGTACCTAAGGGAAATAACACGTGGCAAAATGTACAAAATAGAATAAGAAGGAGAATCTGCCGGCGGCGAGCTGGTAGTTGTAATATTGGCCGTATTTTTGGCGTAAGTTAAATGGAAACAAAAATTCAAACCAAAAAGGAAAAGACAGCTGCCTCGAAAGAGGTTGATTTGGTGTTCACGTTGCGTTGATGTTGATTATGCAATTATTTGCAAGGCACTATTGGCCTGCTTTTTGGATTTCTCTTTTTGGTAAATTGGGATTTCAGAATCGTTAAAATAGTTGTATTTATTTTTGTACATTTAATGTACTACACTAATAGATTAATAAATATAGTTAATAATAAATCAAAAGATTTCGTTAAAATTATCCGTTTAAATTTTTTTTAAAAACTAATTTTAAGTTCTTCTCTCTATTACATTAATAAAGTCGTTATACTCATTATTAAATTTCTTGAATAGATTAAATATAACTGAAGTATATCTTTTTTATATGAAGTTGAATTGATCATCCGAACAAAAATTTTGGCCAAAAATTATGATACGTTTTGAGAATATCAAACTTCCCTCAAATAGAAGTAAATCAAATATTTTAATAAAAAATATGGTATAATCGATAATAAAATTTTCATTATGTACATGTTTGATATTTATCATCAATTTAGTAACTCCCAAATTATACTCTAAGTGATATATCTATAGTTTGTTTAATATACATTTTGTGCAATTAAGTTAGATTTGAAATTCCTTCATCTCACATGCGTTTGGCCCGATTTGTGTTCAAACACCAACATTTCGTCATTTTCAATGTAATCACACTTGTTACTTGGTTTTCTTAGAACTCGCAATAAGCATAACTCGAATAAGAAAAAGTAAATTGGAATTCCATAAAATCATTCATAATTCAACTCCTGCATATTTGAAATGAAAGAACAACAAGACGTCAATACGTATAAGTGAGGTTTGGGTGGGAAGTCTGTAACAATTAATTGATTGGTATTGCTTCTATTCCATTTTATCGAATATTTAAATAATGTAATGTTTTAGAAAACGAATGTATTATTAATATTAAAAGTGCATCTTTCTTAATCATTATTATTATTATTATTATTTTACATTTATGACACCTTATTGTATCACCTTTACTATAAACGATGGTGATTATCACTTTTAATCAAGAGTGGTTGATTTATCTATCTAAATTAGAATCATTTTTAAATGTCAACTTAGAGTTTTTTATTGTCTCTAAGTTTTGAGTGGTTCATTTATTTTTGCATTTAAAATGTAGTATTATAAATAAATACCATTATTTTTAAAATATAAATGCTAATTTAGACCATAATCCTGCTTTCTTAGGGCTATAATAATAAAATATTTTTCAATACAATTTTATAGGAAAAAATAGTGTAATTAAATATAAATTATGGATGTTTTGTGTTTTTAAAATTTGTACTACACAATCAAAGATGTGCTGTCTTGCTTTGTTCTTTTCTTTGTACGAAATTCTTAGAAGGGAGAAAGAATATAAATTGGCGGCCTATTTTAATGATTACATTATTCGCTTTTTTTTTTTTTTTTTTGTTCCGTTTGCTAGCTTCTTGTCAACAATATGTCAATTTTGACTTCTCCATTTTTATCCTACCTAAATCCTAAATTGACATTCACAATAGCTTGCCTACAAACTCCACACTTTCTTTTTTCTTCTCTAATTTTAACTTGTCCAATTATGCAAATTATATCCTCCTGTGCTAGGGTTGAAATCTGGATAAGTCGAATTCAAAATCTATTAATTTTAAATGAGAAGTGTCAATTACTGGACTACAATCCTTTTATTTATTTATTTATTTATAGATAATGAAATATGACTAATACCTCTGTGTGTTAGGAGTTTACATTACGAAAATATAAAACACCCTTAACATCACAATCTAGTCAATGTTTTGTCTTTCCTAAGGCCTATGAAATATTATAGAAATCCCAGGTGGAGTCATTACTAAGGAAGTCATGCAATATATCGCACAATTTCCCTTTGTATGGATAAGATGCAAATTCACACGCCCTCCTTCTCCATCAACCTGAATGCCTAGAACTAAATTCGTATGAATGATCATACACTTTTGATTGTCTAGTACCAACCGTACAATACTTTCATTATCAACCTCAGTTAATATTGAGAATTTAAAAGGAAGAAAAATGAACAGGTCAAAGTGATACTTTTATCAAAATTGTGTTTATTCCGTGTAAAATTGAAAGAAAAGAAAATTAAGAATGAAATATAAACTAGAGACAAAAGAAAAGGATGGGCGACCGGGTATTGATCGAGTTGTAAAGTAAATACTGAGTGAAGATGGTAAATGAAGGTTTTGGAAAACTCACGCTTTTTGTGCTTAAATGAGCGCATGCTTATTCAATTCAATTTAGGATATCATTTCCGGCAATTCAAATAAATCTAATTACAGGTGGTACCCAACCACTCTCCTTTGGCAATGATTTTATATCAATGTTTTCGAAAGAAAAAAATATATATATCATTATTCATAAATATTGGACATCTATCATTCTCTTGCATCAGTGGTTTTGTCCAAAACCAAGACCACTCAAAATAAATGATAGACTAGGACTGCAAACAACTAAAGTCGTCCAGTAAGGATTGATTTGATTTTGGTTCAATACATTTAAACTCGACTTGAATCCAGTTTTGTAGTTATAGGTCGAACTTAGATTTACGAAATTTAAAATATAATTTGAATTTGAAGTTAATTTTAACGTAATAAAAAAATAAAAATTTGTATACTTTAATGTGTATATATATACAATTGACTTGGTTAAGTCCACGAATCACAAAACTATATTATTTTGATTTGGACTCGATTTAAACTTGTTAATATTGAGATTGAATTAACTTTTAACCGATTCTACTCGTAGTAGAAAATGTAAGGGGACCTGAAATTGGTGGATATAAGGTACTCTCTCCATTTTTTTTAAATGACGTTTTAGCAGTTTTAAAAAATTTTATTTAATTGACGTTTTATGACTTTTTTTCACATTTTTTCAAATTTATCCTATATAACTGTTATAACTATTGTGTAATTAAATCCACAAAACACTCTCTTCATTTCTTTTTTTTTCCGCCAACCCTTTTCCCTCTCTCCCTTTCATCTCCGGCAACTACCACCTCCCTCGCCACCATAGATCACCGCAATCTTTCCCCTTCAGCCGCCAAAATATTTGTGGCCCAAATAGTAAACATGGTGCCAGTGATTTGAGGGGCACTAGATTTTGTTGAGTTAAAAAAGAGACATATCCTATTTTTCAAAAATATATATCCCATGAAATTTTGAATATGATTCGAAAATAAGGTTGATATTGTTCTTATGTCATTATTGTGATAAAAATTACTTGAGTGTATTATATGTAATTACTTTGAAATAAAAATGATTATTTAGTAAATTTATTCGGTCCTTAATTTGTGGAAAAACTTGTAAAACGTTAATTAATACATAAACAAAGGGAGTAACTGCCAATTGGACAGCAGTGAGGTTGAACCAAACCATAGTATTTATCAGTGCCCGGAATCAATGCTCCATAATTCTCCGTCAAATTGTAAAGCCGTGTTCTTTGCGCGGTGGCCGGCAATGATTTCCTCACTTTAAACATTGTTCATTCAATTTCGCCATTTGCCATCTGCTCCTTTTTGTAGGGTTTCGCCATTTGCCAAATGTTACAAAAGCTTCGGGTAATGTTTGGATTGTTATTTTATTGGTGAATAATTTTTAAAGAATAGAGAAATATTTTTTTAAAATAATGTAAGAGAAGTTATTTAAGAGATAATAAATTTTAAAAATTTAAATAATAGTTGTTAAATTTGAGTATTAATTTTTTCGGTGGATAAATCGTGGATTGGGCTAACTACAGCAGTTGACGAATCTGTGGGTTTTTAGTCTTCAAGTAATCCGATAAGCTTCCAAATGGATTATGATGGGCTCTGGAGTAAGCAAATGGAGCAATGATCTTATGAAACTTTGTTGAATTCCTGCTGGGCTTTTATAGAGCATTATTTTGCTATTGAGCAACAATCAAACCAGAATATGGGCTTCAAAATTCACTGGGTTGGGAATAATTCTCACAACTGAATTACTAAATATCGTCTTCACTTATAATTCTCTCAAAAACTTTCAAAATATTATGCCCCTGAAGTGATATAAAATTATTTATTTATAGCGGAATTATCTCACTAAAGAATCATTCATTATAAAAAATACCTTAATTAAGTTATTTCTGAATATAATTTTTCAACATACTAAAAGTTGGAAAGTAAGGCAGCCAATTTCATAAGTACAAAAGCAAAATTGAAGCCTAAATAGTAAAAAAAAAAAAAAAACCATCTAAAAAAGGTATCAAACCATGGCAAACGGGTAAAACGAAATCAAGGGGAAAATCAACAATAAAGCAAACAAGATGCGTATGGAATTACATTGGCTCAATATCTCCACATTTATTTAATCATTCACCTCAAGTTGAAAAATCCCAAACCTCACATCCACCGGTCTCACAAAAATAGTCATATTTTTTATTAAAAAAATTAAATATTGACCTTTTTATATTAGTATCACCCATTTCAATTACTTTTTATCATTTGTTAATAAATGAACCATACATTTTGTTTCTCGATCAAACACGTGTTTCGAATGATTGAAAGTCTAGTTGCAATTTCCAAACAGTTTTCTTGTCAATTGATAGAAGTTAGTGTAAGCAAAAATTTTCATCCATACGGTGGAAGAGCTGTAGTCAATTTAGAGACATATCTGTATTTTAAAAGTTTTTAATGATAAAATAATAAATTAAAAACAGTACTAACAAAAAAAAGACGGTATTTAGTATCCTAATATTTTTTTTATATAAGATATAATTTACATAAAATATTCATTACTATTTTTTTCAAGTATAACTTTATTTTCTAACTATAAATTATATAAAAACCATATTAATTATAAAGTAACCGTAAAGTATACTCCCTCCGTCTTTAATTAATAATCGTTTTAGACTATTGACTTTGTCTTCTCTTAATAGTTACTTTACATTTTTATACACATCATTAGTAACTTTTTCCTTCTTTACCCTTCTCTTTTATTATTGAAAACATAAATATTTATCATTTGAAATATAAATTCATTTAATGATTAACGGTAAATAAGACAAATTTATTAATACATTTAATCATTTAATCATTTCCTTAATAATTATGAAATTGCTAATGAGGGATAAACGTGGACTATTACCAAAATAAGAGACAATTATTATTATTATTATTATTATTATTATTATTATTCAAATAGCACGTATCTGGACTATTAACAAATAGTAGAATTTTTGTTTCACCGGTTTACTTCATGACGAAGGCAATTAATTTAGCGATGTGGGTCGAATGATGGAGACATCTCAATTAAGACGGATGGTTTTTCCATATCTCAGATGGTCATGGTTTATCTTTACCAATCACCCACATCGCAAAATTGCAATTATTTTTACCAATCACCCACATCGCAAAATTGCAATTATTTCCATTTTGTATTCATCGTCTTTTAAATTACCAAAATATCCTTATTATAAAGTATATTTATAATAAAAGAGAGACAAAATAAGAGTGATAAATAAAAATAAATAAATTACATTTAATGGTTATGTTGCAAACTACTAATACCAACCTTCTAGAGGTCCCTTCTGATTTCTTTTTATAATTTATTGTTAAAATTATTTAATTTTAGTGTCTAATTAAATTAATTACGATATCCAAAAAATTTAAATTAATTACAGATAATTAAATTGTGACATGGACTATGATCATTGGTAACATAATATTATATTCGTATTTTACTTTCAAAATTTTAATTAATTACTTTTATATTTGTCATGTAGCATTAGTCAAAACCTTAAAGATATATTAAATATTTATAATAATAGTATAATAATAATAATATAAATTAGTGGTCAAAATAACTTAATTAAACAATCATATCTACCCGATATTTTTATGTTACTACTTCAATATCCACTACTTTTTTTTTTTTTAGGTTATCTAGCGTCCTACACCTTTCCTTAAAAAGAAAAAGTCCCCCTTTTTTTTTTTTTTTTCTTCAAAATCTTATAATTAAAAGCAAAGTGTCCTTTCCTTCCTATTATAAAGTAAACAATAAGGTACTTCCATACCCCCAACCCCAACCATAGGCATGGATCACAACAAAATAAATAAATTTGCATAGTGTAGCCATGCCTAAAAAGATAATACTCCCTCGGCCACTCGTTTTTAAAAATTAACTTTTATTCTATTTAGTTGAACCACACGAGTTCAGTTTCAGTCCAGATGAAATCTAACCATATATGTCTTTCCACCTCATATTCTAAATCGTTCATGCTAACAATTCATCAATCTCTTACAAAGGTGATTTTAGTATCTTATTTCAATCTATATGACAACTTATCTTACTTGGTTAGGGTTTACGGACCAACTACATACTGTTATTATAGATTCATCAAACAATCCATATCAACAATCCATTATTCCCTTACAAAGAGTTATTCTAGTGTCTTGTATTAATTTCAATACAATTAATTATCTAGCATAGTCAACTTTTACGATCAACTACGTAATACTATTGTATGCTCATCAAACAATTCACGCTAACAATTAATCATTCTCTTATAAAGAATGATTTTAGTGTATTGTCTCAATCCAAATACGACTAATTATTTTACTAGACCAACTACATAATACCACCACTGGCCCATTAAACATAATAAAGGTTTTATATTTGTATTATTAATATTTTCATATAATTTACAAGTAAAATATAAAATTTTTTTGAGGGAAGTAAAATATAAAGTTGGATATATAAAATTTAATAATAAGTAAATGAGTAGTTATATATAAGAGCATTGCTTCCTTGAGATATTTATATGTGGATCCGAGATAAGAGTACTAGGAAGTTTTCGCCTTGAAAAGACAAAAGCAAATAGTTAGATGATAAGATGATCAAAAGAAGTTAACTCTCAAAAGTTTTTTTTTTTTTTTTTTTTTAATAAATTGAGAGAAAATAATAATAATAATAATAATAATAATAATAATAAGGTCCTTAGGGCCGATGAAAATGATATTGGCCTCAGGCTCTGAAAAAAGTTCAGTAAGCAAATTGCAAATTGGTTACGTGCACATATACATGGAGTGGGGCCCAAAAGGATCATTGCATATCATTCCTGCCTTTTAATTTAATAGCCCTTTCCATGCACGTTCGTTTGAAATTCTTTCTTCAATTTTCCTTCTTATCCTACGTTTGATTCCCGAAATGACATTTAGTCCCCAACTCAAATGTTAAGGTTTCGATTTCTATTCAGATCAGTCAATCAACCATAATCAAATCATTCATAGGTTAAATGCAAAGGACATTTGTCATTTACAGGTTAAATGTAAAGGACATTTGTCATTTTATTTTGTGATTTTTATGTAACTATTGATAATCTATATTTCACTTATTGTTATTGGATATCACTTAAATAATTAGGATGAAACATGAAAAGAAAATTAAAGGTAATTAATTAACTATTCAATTTCATCTCTTATAACAAAAAATTGGACGAATTATATTTACCTATATTATAAGTTGGTAGAATTATCAATAGGTCATTGAATTTTTTATAATTACATTTACCCTTTCTATTAAAGTCAAAGATCAAAAAATATGAAAATATTTAAAAATTTAGCGATTTTTTTAAAAAAAATGAGTTTGATTAATCGTTAGTATGAATTTTTTTAATAATATTTTAACTCGATAAAAATACTCATGTCGACCGTTTTTTCCTCCTCAATCAAGAGATTGATTGTTACAAATTTAAACATTAAAAAATAAATATAAATATAAAAATTTCAAAACAATATGCATAATTTAAACTCATATGATAAATGTAATTCCCCAAATAAAAGCCTAACTATGAGTAATGGCCATGATTTGTACCTAAAAAAAAGATTTTATGAGCAGTGAGTGTATTTAAAGCATGACAAATGACTATTCACCAAGTGGTACTAGAAAATAGCTAAAAAAAACAAACTAATAATAGCGTGACAGGTGAGCAGTAAGTGGGCCCACTACTCCAGTCAATTACCACCGTCGGAACTACCAACTGGAAGGAGATCATTTTGGCACGGAATCATAGAAAAGAATCTTATTTTATTATTTCTATTTACAGATGAGCCCCCGCAGCATTCTGCATGATTAGGGTCATTCTGGACCATAAAAAAAAAAAAAAAAAAATTGCTCCAATTTTATTTTCATTTAATTTAATGCACCGTACAAATACTACTGGTAGTTCATTTAGGTTTTGTTTGTTTCTATACTTTTCTATAAAGGTTAATATTTTCACATTATTTTTGAAAATTTGCCCCTCAAATATTTTTCCTTATTTAGTAAATAAATCCTCCAAACTCTTCTCTTCTCTCATAAAGTTATAATCCAAACCAAACATAGCCTTAGCAGCACTTGCATAAAAATTAGAAATATAATTGAATATATTATTCCTTTAGTTATGAATTTATAATTCGAGGTCCATCCGACAAGTTGTTCTAACCTCATAAATTAGGGTAATTATCTATAGGATTAGGAAATGTTTTCGGATTAACTTGTCAGGGTTCAAAATTCAATTAGACAGTGAGTTGGTGGTCAAAATATTATAGAGGCAGTGTAATTTCCTTTGGCAGTCTTATGGCATTCTCGTGAAGATTTTATTGCTAATCCAACAATCACACCATACTATCCAATATATCTATCCGTAAAACAAATAAGGCAGCTAATTTTCTTGCTAAAATGGGTTTTATGGAGTGATAGAGAAATTTAATTATGTTTTTTCTTTATCACCTCAGTTATAATAAAGGTAGTATCGTGTTATATTAAATCGGTTTTCCAAATGTACTTAGTTTTACTACTTATAAACGAATTGATTTATTAATACAATAAATCTCACAGGTGTCGTTCTGGTTGCTTTTAAAAAAAAATTGAATATATTATTAAATTATCTTATTTATCATTAGGGTGTGTTTGATGCAAGACAATCAAAATGAAATAATCGAAATTTTATAACTCAATAATCATTCAAGGAATCTGATTGTCTTTAACTTGTTTGGTAAATTAACAGAATATTCATTAAAAAAATTTTATCGGTTCATTAAAGTAATTTGATTGTATTTGCCTTTACTTTATTAACTAAAATAGACAATAATGATCAAACACTTTCTACATATATCATTTACAATTAATTTTTCTCTTTCTAAATAATATATTGTGTCCTGCTAACATTATAATATATTCCCTCCATTTCAAAATATAAGTCGTTTTCACATATTAGGAAATCGGTCAAAATATAAGTCACTTGTTTACTTCTAGAAAATAATCCATTATTTTTTCTCTATTATCCTTATTTAATTTGTAATTTTATTGAAACTTATTTTTGTATGACTATTCTAATTTATAATACTATTATAAAAAATACATTAAATAGAGGTATAACAAGTTTAACCATTAAACGTTATTAAACTTTTTAAAAATTAATTACATTTTTAATATTTATATTTTGGTTAGGGAGTAAATGTGTATTTCGGGAAATAAAGAAAAGGGGATTTCAGATTTTAGAGCCGACTAGTGTCAGAAATCTGAAAATCGTCCTTCCCAGCCACAGAAAGCCACACAAACAGCACTACCTGTACGGCAAAACTTTACTGTATGTTAACTGGTAAAAGAAAAAATAGAATAGAAAAGCAGCCCACTTGGTTTCGGACTTTTACCATCAAGATTTAAGTTTGCCTCCCAGTAAATTTGAAATTTCACCTTTTTTCCATATTATTTTTTATTATCCATTTTCAAAAATTATTATTTTTTAAATAAATATATAGAATTTTAGTTTTTATATAAATAAATAAGGGTGCTTCAAAAAATATATATAAATAAATAAATGTATGTATGTTTATTTCGCGAAAATATGAATGAGACAATGATATAATAATTATAATTGTTATATTTTTTTTATCACTGAAATAATGACAAAAAAAAAAAAATCTAATAGGTATTAAAAATATATGTTAATTCAATTTGTTTTAGGGGGATCAGATGTCCCATAGGATGGCAAATTATATTATACTCGTAGGAGTAAATCGACCGGTTTACTCTTAGTAGTAAACCGGCCGGTTTACTACTACCCGTACCCCCTTCCCTAACTTTTCAACACACACACTCACACACTCCTCCTTCTCTCTCTCACTCTCTCTCTCTCTCTCTCTCTCTCTCTCTCTCTCTCTCTCTTCCCATTTCTCTCTTCACCACCCGATCTTCCATCTTCTCAGGACGCAACTCCAGATTCGCAATCATTACCTCCGCAGCCGAGCCCGTCCCGACCACCTCCACCTCGGCTCTGGCCTTGTCTGTCCACACCCATAGCTCCGACCACCTTAACTTACAGTTGGGATAGTCCTTATGCTTTTCTGCATCGGCATTTTCTTTGTTTGGCGTAAGCGGAGGAATCGGAGTTTGCCTTCTAGTACTCCACATCGGCCTAAAGGCACGTCAGTTCATCTTTTTTGAAGTGGGCTATATGGGTTGATTACAAATAAATAATTATTTTGAGCGATCAAGATTAAATTTTTTCGTATTTTTATTTAGTAGGGCTTCAAATTTTATACCATACTTGTGGATTTTTCCTCTGAAGTGGGCCATTTTTGTTTTTTTGTTTTGGGTTTAACATTGCTTGATTCCCCTAAACTGATTTTATTGTTTTTGATATGGCATAAGTGAACGTTCTTTCTAATTGGATGTGAGGTTTGGCGAAGGATTGTCGCCGATCTTGACGGCTCTTGAGGTGCTTGATAATCAGATCCGCCTTGTGCCGGTAAGTTCAGACGTGGTGCTAGTTGACGTGGGCTTATGTAAACTCGAATGTGTACTTATGTAAACTCGAATGTATACTTATGTATCTTGTTGTGGCTGCCATTTTTTTTTTGGAATGATAGATATTATTTTGCGGTCTTGTGCTGCTTGTTATTTTGGAACGATGGAGGGAGACCGACGATGGAGAGGGAGAGAGAGAAAAGATTGGCGATAGAAGAAGAAGAAGCGGCGGTGGAGGGAGGGGACTGGCGAGAGAAAAAGAAGAAGAATATTTCGTTGGCGGTGGTGGGACTGCAGAGGCCACGGTGGCAATGAAGGGGCTGGAGTGAATGGGGTGCAAGAAGGAACTTAGCAATAGGTTAGTGGGCTTATGCAAATTGGAAACGATAGCTTATGTAAACTCGAATGTGTACTTATGTAAACTCAAATGTGTACTTATGTAAACTATTTATGTAAACTGAGGGTTCTGAACTACTTATGTAAACTGAGGGTTCTGAACTACTTATGTAAACTGAGGGTTCTGAACTACTTATGTAAACTGAGGGTTCTGAACTACTTATGTAAACTGAGTGTGCTGAACTACTTATGTAAACTGAGGGTTCTGAACTACTTATGTAAACTGAGGGTGCTGAACTACTTATGTAAACTGAGGGTGCTGAACTACTTATGTAAACTGAGGGTGCTGAATTACTTATGTAAACTGAGAGTTCTGAACTACTTATGTAAACTGAGGGTTCTGAACTACTTATGTAAACTGAGGGTTCTGAACTACTTATGTAAACTGAGGGTTTTGAACTACTTATGTAAACTGAGGGTGCTGAACTACTTATGTAAATTAAGGGTGCTGAACTACTTATGTAAACTAAGGGTGCTGAAGTTGGCTAGTTGAAGTGGGCCTCATTTTTTACTTTTTTTTTTTTTTTTTTGCTAGGAGTAGTACTCCTAAGAGTATGATATACGAACTGCCATAGGATATGGCAAGAGGACGATCGTCCGGGGCCCAATAATTGTAGGGTCTATATTTTTTAGATAATATTAATATATAATTTAAAAAATATATAAAATATGGTTCTTTTATTATATCATTTTTTAAATAAAAAATGAATGAAAACTTGGTCAAATTGGGAGTTTGAAGGAGGGTCACGAATTTTATGAGTTTTAATAGAATTTGAATGTGATTTGAATGAGAATGTCAAGAAAATTGGAAATACGATCAAATTTGAATTAAATTTGGATGTGTAGAGAAACTTTAAGAGTTTTTTCTATTCATAATTTTAATTCAACAACAATCATATTTTTAAAATTTTCATTCTTATAAATAGTCATTAAATCAATTTTAATCATATCAACAATTTCTTAATTCTTAAAATTCCTTCAAATTCATCATCTCAATCTATTTATTACTATACTTTTTTGGAAATCTGACCCCTTTCGTTTAGAATAATATCGAAAGGGCCTATGATTGTTATTTCGCTATAGAGTTCTCAAAATAATTAGAACGGCTCTGACGAGAATGTGGATGACTTATTTGCTAAATTAACGGTAAACGAAACAATCATAGTCTCAAGATAATATGATTATTTACTAAACAAATAAAAGATAATTATATTCTTTTAATAAAAAGTAATCTCAAATCATAAAACAAGCTAAGTGCAATAATATTATTTTACTGAATATTCAATTTATCAAATACTAATTATTTTATTTTTATTCTCGTAAAACAAATACAACATAAGATTAATCATAATTTTAACAAAATTTATAAATCGTAATTGAAAAATGAATATAAATACTCACTCTGTCCCAAATTAATAGACGTTTTAGAGATTTCACTGTTATCAATGAGGATTAGTAATTAATGATTTAGTTTAGTAATTTTTCCCTTTTTACCCCAAACTTGTTATTAATTTGGTACGGAGGGAGTAGTAGTTGGGTGATAGAATTCAATACACTCATAAAATTTGAGAAAGTGTAAAACATGAAAAACTAGAAAATTACATTGATAATGATAAAGTGACAATTAATAAAAGATAATTTTTAACCCATAAAACGTCTATTAATTTGGGACGGAAAGAGTAGTACATATAAAGCCTGCTTAAAACTAAAAAAACGATAGTATACTCTTATTTTCTCTTTGTATTATAATCATATGTACATTATTGATAATTGTGTCTCACATTAAATTATCACTAAGCGTGATAATTATATATTTTATATTTAAAATGGGATCCAAATATCAAACATTGATTTTACTACGGATGAATTATTTACAGTCAAAAATACATTTTGGGGGAAAATCGTAAATATGTTAGAATAAAAATACTTTTCAAACAAAACATGAACAAGTTACAATAGTGGGGCCTACTTTTGAAAAAAGGTTTACGCATGCCGAGGCACTTAAATGATTGTTTTAGTGCTAATCTCTCTATTTCAAAATATAAGTAGTTTTCCCTTATTAACAAATCATTCAAAATATAAATTACTTATTTATTTTTATGAAACAATATATTATTTTTACTCTATTACCCTTATTTAATTTGTAATTTCATTTGAACTTATTTTTGTCATGTCTATTTCAAGTTATAGCATTAATATAAAAAATACATTAAATAGGGGTATAACAGGTTTAACTATTAAAATGGATGGAGTACTAACAATTTTGGACCTCCATAAATAAATACAGAGACACAACAACTTATATATTCCTTCCGTCCCGATTTATCTGTCACTTTAAAACTTTCACAGTTCTTAAAAATCACAGAATCAGTTTGTTTCATAAAATATTTTTTTTACCCCTAATTAAATAGGTTTACTAGTATTACTAAGAAGAGATTGTACTCTTACCAATGACCGTAGTTAATACTATTGCTTTGAATTTGTTAATATCAATAAAAGATTTAGAGTTTGATGAGGGTTAAAATAGGAATAATAACTCAATTTTATTTCGTTTGTTTAAAATTATCAAATAAATTGGACAAAAAATAAAATCATAAAGTGACAGATAAATCGGGACAGTATAAGTATATAATACTCCCTCGATCATAAATATTTTGCGTTTTAGATATTTTACTGTTATCAAGAAATAATCGTAATTATTAATGCGTTGAAATTTGTGTTTACATTTGAAAAAGTTTGGATCGTAATTATTATTTCTAAAATTTTTAACGCCAAATTTAGTCGTCTAGATATTGCGATTTAAACTTTTGTGGGTTAAGACTTGTATTCGACTGGAGGATATTTCGAAGGTAATTCCGGATAGATCCTTATTCTTTTCAACTTTTGATAAAGAATAAATAAGTTCTTATGTCTCACATTTTACCATTACAGTGAAACTACCAGCACCACTCTTTATAATACTAACACGTTTGTAAAACCTACTCCCAACTTTTTAAAACGCTGATCAAACATGAAATAAAAGAGCAGTGATCCAATGATCTCTACCGTCACCATTACTGGGATCTGCGTAAATAATCACATTAATAATGGCGCTTCATTTATGGGCTTCCTTAAAAAGATTCAAATTCTTTATTCAATCATCAAACCCGGATTTGAAGCTTACTACTGCATTGTTCATTCATTCATGGGGGGGTAGGTAGTTTCGTTTCTTGATTTTCAGTTTTCTGGGCAAATGAAATTAATGGTTTTTAACTTTAACCATGCCCGATCTCTGATATTGCTCAACAGCTGGATGTATAAACGGTTGTGGAGGTTTTCTGCAAACCCCACCCCACATGTCCAATCATCCCTATTCCCCACACCCACTTTTTCTTCAAGAAGTAGATTCCAAACTTCTTTTTTATTCCACTTCTCCCCTTTTTTTTCTTTTAATATTTTTCCTCTGATTTTCCATTTTCTTTCTCTCTTTCAACAATTTTTCAGTAGCAGCTGTAGCCTGTACATCACTGTCTTCAGATTCTATAAAATCCCATCAAGAAGCATTGTGTAATCTCCCCTTTCCTTCTTCATTTCCTCTGTATTACACTCTTTGTAGTAGCCTTCATTCTTCTTCTTCTTCTGCTGCCCCCTTTATAAACCCCTCCAAATCTGTAGCCACAAAGCCCCCAGTAATCTTCTTCGCCTAGTTTGATGTGGGCTTGATTTTTCTACAAGCTTTTTCCAGTCATTTGTGGCGGTTCTTGTTTTATCTTCTTAAGATAATCTTAATGCCCAATTTACTGTTCTTGATCTTTGAAATTCATGTCTGCAATTCTCAGTGAGCTCTTTCTTTCCGGGTTTATGATAAATTCCACACATCGGCGCAGGACCCATTTAGTTCAATCCTTCTCAGTTGTTTTCCTCTACTGGTTTTATTATATTTCATGATTCTGATCTCTGTTACTGCTTAATTATTAGGAAAAGTTACTATACTACATAGACATCTATCTATATTCATAAAAAAAAAGAAAGAATTTTTAGCATTTACTCCAGTGAAGTACTCAATTAAGCATAACAGAGAAGTTAGAATCAGTTTGTAATAATTCAAGAACTATTTGGGTCCTGCTAATTAATTGAATTCGAGCTTGCCCTCGTCCTTGAAATCGTCGATATTTGGTGGGATTTCCTGCAAGAGGAAAGAAAAAAAGTTCATTCATGGCTTCCCCGAGTGGGAGTGGCACGTCTTCGGGTTCATCTGGGCTGCTTCAGAACTCGGGTTCTGAAGAAGATCTTCAGCAAGTGATGGATCAGAGGAAGAGGAAGAGAATGATATCGAATCGGGAATCGGCGAGGAGATCCAGGATGAGGAAACAGAAGCACATGGACGACCTGATGTCCCAAGTGAGTCAACTCAGGAAGGATAACAACCAACTCATCACCAGCATCAACGTCACCACCCAACAATACCTGAATGTTGAGGCTGAAAACTCTGTCCTGAGGGCTCAGATGGGGGAGCTTTGCCACAGGTTGCAGTCCCTGAATGAAATAATTGCTTTCTTGAATGCCAATGGCGGCCCTCCTGTCGGCTTGGTCGGCGGCGGCGGCGGCGGCATTGAAACCCAACAAGGCTATGGTTTCTCTGAATTTGCCGCAGATGGGTTCATGAATTCCTGGAATAATAATCAGCTCTATATGAACCATCAGCCTCTCATGGCTTCTGCAGACATGTTGCTCTACTGAGCTCATCAAACAGAGCCATTCACTAACATCATTTTTTGGTGTATGAACTCAAGATTGAAGGGGGAAGCAAAAAGGGACAAAAAGCACCGATCTTTGTTGGTAGGATCCAGTATGAATTAGGCTTGAACTATTAGAAGAATTAGTAGTATGGAATAAGCAAAATTAAAAGAGAGATTTGTTGTCAAATATTTTGTATGGCTGTGGGTTTATCTTTGCCTACCAGTCAGGGCAGGTGGGTCGGGAACTATTTCTGTTACAGTGAAATTAATCAATGATCTCTGTCTATCTATATATAAATCCTTATTATTATCAAGTGATTAATATTGTTTTTATTTAGTTAAACTAAGACCCTGTACGATGTTCAATGTTCATATGAACAATCGGGTTCTTGTCAAATTGCAGCTCATCGACGAAATCAGGCAACAAAATGGAAGAATTGCTTATTTATTCAAAGATACGTGCGCTTGTCTTTTTGAACAGAATTTGCTGATAATGTCATGAATGGAAATGTGGGACATTGACTGAAGAGCCCGCCGCCGGATTCTATGATTTATAAAAAACGAGGATGTTTGGTTGGTCGCCGGCGTTGATTTTGATCGTCGGAGGAAGATACGTCTACGTAACTGCAATAATTAAGTGAATCGTGAGGTCACCGCCGCCGCCGCACGACCAGCAGCAGCCACCAGCCCACCAAAGGGATCAAGCGTTTCATTTCATGTTGGTTGTTGGATGCTTCCACATGATGACATCTTCCCCTCTTTGTATTTTTTCTCAAGACAAATTCATCATTTTCTTTTGACTAACCTGCCAGACACAAACACCCACCAAAAATAACATCATTTTCTCCGTATAATACCCATCCCTCCCCATTTATTTGTCATTTTAATATTTTTATTTTTTTTAAGAAGCAAAATTAATAAATTAATTTGTTTAACAAGATATTTTTTTACACATAATTAAGTAAGTTACTCGAATGTTACCAATAAGAGTTAGTAATTAAAGTGTATGTAGTTAATAGAAGTATTGATTTGAGTATATTATTTTAATAAAAGAATTACAAACTTTGAGTAAGGATAAAACTGAAATAATAATTTAAATTTTATCTTGTTTGTTTAAAGTATCAAAAATCATATGCTAAAATGACAAATAAATTAGGAATGAGGGAGTAATAATTTAAGTTCGGTTCAACTACACTCGGACGGGATTCAAATATCCGATCTTATTACAACGAGATTCAAATATATGTTCAACAACAATAACATCATTTTTTTATATAATAATAATAATAATAATTTAAGTTCGATTCAATTATACTCAAACAATATTCAAATATACGATCTTATTACAACAATGTTCAAAATCTGCGCACAAAACACACACCAACAATAACATTCATTTTCTCCCTATAATAATAAAGGTGAATCATATTTACTTCTCTTGTGATTTGATCAAACTACTAATCGCTTTCGAGGTTCGTGATATATATTTACTCCATTGATCAAAGTCAAACATAAAAAAATAACAAAAAATTTTTTTGGGACAATTTTCGGTCGAAATGAGGTTATAAACTGATGATAAATTTGTCTTTCAACATAATAATAATACCTACATTAACATTTTTACTCATTTTTTTCGTCGATTAAAATGTTGATTGTTATTAATTTGAATAATTAAGAGGTTATACGTAATTTTTAGAACCTGAGTGGATATCGATAATTTGATCAAAGCATAGGAGAAGCAAATGTAATTCACCCTAATAATAAATTAGGTTCAACTATACTCATAACAATATTCAAATATCCGATTTTATTATAACGAAATTCATATATGCGATCTTGCAGTTTAGGTGAATAATATTTCTTGAATTGTCTTTACTTTTTCTTTATGGTGAAATACCACTCTCTTTGTTTGCTATAATAAGTTAAAAAGAATTACTTTAACTAGATTAGAAAACATTTACCCAACTTATTGGCCAATCAAAAGCGACAAAAAAAGGGTGGCAACATCATCATGTGAAGGAGACGAACTCTTGCTTCAGCCAATAGGTTTGAAGTCATGACTCGTGACCTAATACATCAAAACATTGTTTGGATGATCTAAACAAGTACTCCCCTCATCTAATTTAAAGCTATTTGCATAAATGAATAATAAATGTTCTTTTAATTTAAGGTTATTTATATAAAATAATGAGAAATAATTTTTAAATTTTTTTAAAAATATATAGTATACGATGGGGAAATCAAGCAAATCTAGTTAATTTTGTGTGTCTAATTTTGGTGAATCACAAACCATATTCAAGAAAGTAGAAACAACTAGTATAATAAATTTAGGCAACCCTTAAATAAAGTCTATGTTTCTTATTTATTGTTTTCTAAATTATCATTTTACCCTTTATCAGTTTTTCTATTTTTTATTGTCTATTTAGTTTTAATTAGATTCTCAAATTAAGTATTTAGGGAGTCTTGTTGAGAAAGTGTGTATAAGTATAATGCATTTTTGCCTGGCTGGAGGAATTGACGAGAGAGAATAACGAGCTCGAAATCCAAAGATATTTTTATTGGATGTCATAAGTTAGCTGACAGAGCGACAAAAAATAATCACTAATAAAGACATTTCAGTAAAAAAAAATAGGATGATAAATAAAAAAATGAACAGTATTTAATACTACATGAATTTAGTAGTAGTGTAAGGATAAATCACACCATTGGTCCCTCAATTTTGAACCAAGACATGCTTTGGTCTTCCATCTTTAACAAATTTTTAATTTAGTCTTTGGCTTCAAAACTAAGGGATCAAAGACAAAAAAATAAAAATAAAAAATAAAAAATAAAAAATAATAATAATAGAAATAAAAATTGGGGAGAATGAAGCAATACACGTGCGGGAAGCAGTAGAAAGTACAAGTACAAAGGTGGGTATACTATTTTAAACAAATGTAGTTAGATCTCTCCCACGTTTTGGTCCTTCATTTTAAGCGTAATTAATCAGTTTTACACGACGCCCCCCACAACGTGACTCTACTTTGGAAAGATAAATTGAAAGTTTAGAAGCAATAAACTCCCCCCAACTTAGGAAATCGGAACCCCATATTAAATTACTCTTTCTTCGTCCTCATATAAAAAAATTAGGTTACTAAACACCTCAAATATGTTCACAAATTATATCTAACTCGTTGAACAGATAAATACATATTTTGTTTAACTTACTGAACGGACAAACACATGTTTCGTCCAACACATATGGAATAAAAAACTAGATTACCAAACACATTCAAAATATAAATATGTTTACGAATTATGTCTAACTTGTAGATCGAATAAACACACGTCTCGTTCAGTACATCTGGCCGAAAACTAGATTACTAAACACATTTAAAACATAAATATGTTTGTGAGTTACGTTTGACTCGTCAATTGGACAAACACATGTTTTGTTCAGCATGAGTGTGCCAAGACTAGATTATTGAACATTTTCAAAACATAAATATGTTTACGAATTACGTTGGACAAATATACATTTCGTTTAGTACACCTGACAAAAATTTAGATTAATAAACACCTTCAAAACATAAATACGCTCATGAATTATGTCTGACTTGTCAAGCGAACAAACACAGTTTCGTCCAACATGCCTGCGCCAAAAACTAGATTACTAAACACATTCAAAATATAAATATGTACATGAATTATATATAACTTGTCGATCGGACAAACACACGTATCGTCTAACACGTCTGGACTAAAAACTAAATTACTAAACACATTCAAAATATAAATATATTCATGAATTACGCTTGACTCGTCGATTATATAAACACACAGTTCGTCCAACACGCTTGTACTATCGGCAAGATAAAATGCGTGTTCAAAGAATTAGAATGGTTGAAGTTGACTTGTCACTACTCATTAGGTGCAAAAGAAATATAGCCGTCACCCCCACTCCCCCCATCTCCCAAAGAGAAAAAAAGGGGTTTGGAGAGAAAAAAGGGGTTGGAGAGTAAAAATTGAAAAATGTTGGGAACAATATCATCCCTGCTCCATGTAAAATTGGATCTCAAGACATGGATGAACTACTTTAGCTTAGGATATGTTTGTCACAACACCCATTAATAATAAACACCAAAGGGATGTCATTGGAGCAAGGTCATCACCCTATCTTTGATTGGATGCTAAAAAAGCATTAAAAAGTGGTAGTAAATATTTGCAAAAAGGAGCAAAAACAAGTGGGAAATAATGCACACTTGTACTTCTCCCTCTATCTCTAGATCTCTCTTTCTCTGGATATCTCATTCATTCGACGAAAGTGGCATGGCAATGGCCATGGAGTTAAGAGTTAGATGCAAGTTTGCCTGATGCAACTTGATCTTGCAAGGTAGACTCTTAAATATTGTCATTTTTTTTTAATTACTTATTCTAAATTATTATCACGATTCTTGATCTTTTGCATTATTTGACCTATGATTTCAAAATATCCTTCATTTTAATAATTTAGAGTTAGTAAATAATAATAAAAAAAAAAATTGGACGATATGTACTAATTTTTTTGCGGAGGGAAAGACACACAGTCACACAGTTGGGTTTCTTTTAGAGTCCAACATCTTTTGTATCTCCAACTCTGGTAAAGAAAACAAACATTCCACCTCCCAATATTATTAAAGTTAGGCTTAGTGAAACCCATCAACCCACTTTGCCCCTTTTAACTCCACCATACTATTTATATTTATATATTTTATATTACTCTTCTTGTCCTAATTATTTATCATCTACTAAATTTGGTAATCACATAATAAATATTGCCCATAAATTTTAACGTAGAACCACAAAATTACAAAAAGTGGTGACCTATAGATACGATCCCATGAAACATATATATTCTTTTTATGAGTACTAAATATTATGTTACTGTTTTTACCCTTTAAAAGCTTCAAATATATATATATATATATCCCTTACTTTAAATATATATCCCTTTAATTGGTCAAAACATCCGCGCATTACATCCGATACTGTCGATCCGACGAAATAAAGGTGTAGTTTCTGAATGATCGGTGCGTTTTCTTTAGAAAAATTAAACCTGCAAAGCAAAATTATTAGAAAAAAAAAAAAGTATTAATAAACAGGGATGAGATTTAGTAATACCGATTTTATTGTTTAAAAAAGAAAAAAAGTGATGGAAAAAAGACAACCATGTCATGTTTTCAAAGTCATAATCTAAGGCTTAACAATCATAGTTCCGTAAGCACTTTCGCATTTGATATGCCTTTTTCTTACATAAACAATTGTTTTTAAGGTTTAACTGGTAAAATGGTCAATCAATTCATGACGTAGCCACAACCACAAGACAAAGTGGCCTCCCATCAAAATCACCCAAAAAATAAAATAAAAATGCCATCTTTTTTACTCAATCTTAGACAAAATTAACATGCCCTCAGCTTTTTTTTCTCTCTTGCCATCCCTAAATAGAGAAAATATAAACAGGTGACTGACAGAATATACAAAGCCCAAGTAGTGTTTCATAATTGAGGAATAATATAATATATGGAATCTTTTTCAAGATTTTGGAAAAGTAAATTTGATGGCTGCAGTATTTTTTGATTAAGCATCAGTTCAACAACTGTTCTTTTTTCTCAGTGATCTACATATTCTGAATATAGGTATAGAACAAATTCTGGGATAATGAATAAACTAATAAAGAAAGAAAGGATGCAAAGTTTCTACTCACAACCATAGTTTTATGCCATAGCTTTTGATTTTTCTATATGCTTTCTTGTTTTGATAATGCAACCAACACAAGACTGATTCAGTGCCATGGGAATAGAACTTAGCATATGCTATATTTCAAGAACAAGGGTTTAGGTCTTTTACTTCCACCAAAGCAAAAGCCCATCATTCTTTTCTTTCCCTACTTGGGCAACTAGCAAAGCAGAAGATATATATATATATATATATATATATATATGTATATATTTGATTCCATGATTTTCCAAAGTGAGGTTTTCTCTTTAGGAGTTGTAGGGGTAGGGGGAGGGGTGGGGAAGTTGGGGTGGTGGAGAATACTTTTGATATCAAGTTCTTGAATTTCTGTTCCAAGAATGTTTGGGGATGCTGGAGGGGGTCAAGAGGTAAACTATATATGATATATCTCCAAAGATTTGACATTCAGAATTAAAAAAGACTTTGAACCAACTTTATCTTCAATCAAATAAGTCATCTTCCACCACTAATTTGTTCAGAGGAACTCATAATCAGAGTAACAGAAACAAGCTTTGGTGGCAATCTATGCCACTAGAGGAAGAATTTTATATTTGTTAGGGGAAGAGAGGATATCAAGGTAATGTTGTTGAGGGCATCTTTTTAAATGAGATGAGAATATGAGAGGCATATGGCCAGCCATACCCTCGATCAAATCGGGGGGGGGGGGGGGGGGGGGGGTGTAATAGGAAAGGTGGACATCTGTTGTTGTTTGTTGAGTACTTATCATTAAATACGGATTGTGGACATGAAAATAATAAAAGTGGAGACATTGGGGTGGGAAGGGAGGGATAAGGAATAACATAAGATTCTCCATGCTGCATTATGTCCAGTCTTTTGTCATATCTTCATACTATACTGTTGCAAGTATCCTAAATGCAGTACTTGCAATCAAAAATTTGGCTTTCTGATGAAGAGAGTAAAACTTACAGTTCAGGTCCTTCTGGATGAGCTTATCTCTAACAAGCAGAATCTTGTGATGATCTGCAGAAATATCTCAACATTAATGTCATAGGGTGGAGATAATAGTGTCCAGCATATCAACAAGAAACATAATCATAAGGGTTCCATTGTTTTCCATGACGGAACTTATATCCAATCCTAGGTTAGACACTGTCGTCGTATAGCAAATTTCGATGTAATTTATTAGAACATGCGTCACGTTTCATACATATATTTTTCTGTTTGGACTGGCTATCAGAAATGACAAGGGTCTATTCAGCGAAGAAAGAAGGAAAACACATGCATCTATGGAGGATGTTTGTATTGTTTCATTCTCTTCAAACATGATGGCATAACATAACATCAAAATGCAATACAAAAATTCTAGCTCAATAACACCAGGGATTTAATAACAGGCACAAAACCTCTGAGTTTTGGAAAGAAAGCCACTTTCCCTGTCTGACAGAGTTGAAGAATGCTGGTCTCGGTTTAGGTCATAGAGTCATCTGTTGCATGAAGGTGCAGTAAGATGATGCTTCAGCTCATTTTTCCGGAGATCAGGAGCGCAAGAGATGATTTGCAACGATAGGAGGCGTACACTTGAGATAACCCTTGTAGTTACATATCTATACATTCTTTCTTCACTGCATATGCAGCACAGCAGGTCTTGATAGCCAACCCAAGCTCAATTTCTCATTACCAGAAATTACCACAAGAACATTCACCATCACTGAAATGGTGTAAGCGAATATGGTCCCGAATAACTATTTGTCTTTCATATACTTTTGACACTAATTTCATGAAAGAATGACAATCTTCACAAGGGCGCAAATTTTTCACAATTCTTATAGTGGTGCCTGGGCTGCTTCGAATAAGGCAAAAAGAAACTGCAAGTTTCTCACTGTGGTGAAGCAGCTCACAGGCTTTCTCCTCATCATCAATGTCAAGTAAAACCTCAGAACATTTTCCATAACCTTCATTTCTCAGGTTGATCTCTATTTCATTCAAGTTTCCGATGATATTTTCAACTTGAAAATGTCTCAAATCCCCTGTAGTAAATTCATGGATCTCCCCGTTTATCTCAACTCTACTACACCCTGAGGCCCTGAAACATTCTCTTTGATTGGTCAATGTTCTTATTTCTCCTTTCTCCTGCCATTTACCCTCAGGATCATACAGATTTTCAGAACTTTCAGAATCAGTGGAATGCATTTTTAGCAATTCAAGATGCTTCATCAGACGTTCACCCCTCTCTATATCTCCATAAATTTGGCAGGCCCTAATCAAAGTACGACACAGTGCCGAATTGCTTTGAACATGCATCTTTTTCATGAAGGATTCTGCATTTTCTAAATGACCAGTTTCAGCAAGCATGTCTACAATACATCTGTAATGCTGCATTGTCGCCTTTACCTTATACTTCTTCTTCATAGTTCTAAAACAATCCAAGCCTTCAGCGACACAATGGCCATTCCTACAAGCTAACAATACTACACTGAATGTTCTTTCATCCGGCTTTATCTCAAGACATTCCATCTGCCTAAACAGCTCTAAAGCCTCTTTACACTTTCCATGAATAGAGAGGCCAGCTATCATAGCTGTCCAAGCAATAACATCTCTGGTCGCTGTCCCATTAAAGACTTCCATTGCACTGTCTATACACCAACATTTTGCATACATGTCATAAGTGCCGTGCGCACTTTACTATTCACAATAAATATCCTTTCTTTAATCAAATCATGAACTTTTCTCCCAATAGCAAGAGCACCAACATCAGCACATGCTCCAAGAACTGAAACAATCGTTGCCTCGTTAAATTCGATGCCATTTTTCACCATCTCCTCAAAGAAAGCTATAGCCTTGATATGTTCATCATTTTCCACAAGCCCATCAATCATACAAGTCCAAGACACCACATCTCTCTCAAGCGTTTCCTCAAACATCTTCATCGCATGTCCAGAAACTCTACAACCAAAATACAAATGGATGAGCGCATTACTTATGTACCTGTCCGACCCCAAATCAAGCTTAAAAAGTAGCCCGTGCAGTTGTTTTCCGAAATGGGTTCGACGTAATTTGGAGCATGCCTTGAGGACAAACGGAAAAGTGAACTTATCAGGACGAGGTATCATCTGGGCACGTTCAGCAGGGTCATGCATTTCAAGAAAAAGCCTTATGGCTTGCATGGGGTCCGGTAAATCCGAATAGGCTCGAATGATGGTGTTGTAGTAGTAAGAATTAGGGCTGTGAAGAGAGTTTAGGATGAGGCGGGCGTAGGAAAGGTCACCGGAGGGTGACAGAGCTGAGAAAGTGAATAGCTTGCTGAGATCTCGGTGGCCATTCTGCAGGTTTTGTGGTTCATTATTACTGTTGTTGTTTTGAACACCGGACTAGAGGACTTGAGCATGGAGCTGCATGGCTTGACCCATGGTAGCGATCTCCATACTTCCTCGGGTAGAAAATTACCTAGGCTGTTGTGACTGGTCACCTCCGGACAAAATTGGCGAGAAAATTTTTTTTTTCTTGTTGCAGATGATTGAAAACGTTGAATGTCACTACAAGGCTACAATGTGGTCGGGGCCCAGGTGAAAACCACTTATTTTAGGCCTCATCTGCTGTGTTTCAAGTCCAAACATTATCAGACAGAACTGATGATGTCGTGACGTCTTAGGTCTAGCCCAGTTCTGAACACTTGTATCTAATCGAACAGCATGTGATATGACCATTGACCACCAAGCCACTTGGACTTTTGGGACGAAAACAACATTATGAGTTCGTTTGTTTGCTTCCAAAACAAAAAATTCAAAGGCATAATTTTTAATACTTATTTTTTAATTTTGAAAATTTCTTTTTGATGTTTTGCTCCAATGTCCAAAAGAGCAATTTTTAGAATGCATAACGAACAATAGTAGGACTATGATGACCATAAAATGAAAGCATCATTTGCAGTCTGCAGCTGTGGCGTATAGATCTAATATCAAGTTCACTGAAATGGGCTCCTCAGCCTCAGGTCATTTACACAAAACATCTGGGACATGTCGAAATGGAGAAGCCTATTGAGCCTCTCATATTTGGGGCTATTCTTGAGGCTTTCCTTCCTTCATAGATCTGGCTCAAAAGGCCCAATTCAATGAATAATTTTGTTGTTTTTTTTTTTTGGGAAAAGGACACGTACGATATTCTCCATTGTAAGTTTTCTGGAAGGACACGAGTGGGGGAAAGAAAATAACTCGTCGGCAGCACACGGCAAAGTTTGGTTTCCGTATAAATAATGAAAAAAATCCTAGTAACGCGGTTAAGGATTCCAAGAATATAAAAACCACTGCCCAAGTCTAATATATCCAGGAGAGATCTCTTTTTCTACTCGTACGTAACAGATCAAATCTTGATATCATATTGGACAAATTTCCAGGGAATTCATTAGCCCAATCATCCGTAAGTCCTCCTTTTGCAGTCTGCACTATAGTCTAAATTGTGCATTCCAAAATTGAGCATCTTGTTTTTAGATAGGGATGATTATGGTTCTTGTTTTTGTCTGGTTTAGTTAAGTTGTCCATTTCAGAACCATTCCTATTGTCATTACTGTATTATCTTGTTGATTGTGAGCATCCCATCTTCACTTAGCTTGAATCCCTAATCTTTTTCTGGAAATTAGAGTATGGTTTTGTTCTCTACAGCTGATTTATTGCTAGTTCTTGGGGTTGATTATTAGAATCAATATGTTCGTGTTGCAGGCTGTGGAAACTGTTATTTCGTTTGTTCTTGATTTGCTGTGTAATTGGGTTATCTTTTCTTTTCTCAGTTGAGTAGTTGAAGAGTTAAAATAGTTCGTTTCCCAGTTGATAAAGAGTGGGGTGTTTGCCCTTTTGATTGAGCTATGGTTAAGGAAACTGAATACTATGATATACTGGGAGTTAGTATAGGTGCATCCCCTGCTGATATCAAGAAGGCTTACTACCTCAAGGTGAGACCTTTAATGCCGATTTCTTTTTCTGTTTCGCGATTTAATACATTATAAGGATGACATAGGAAGTTCGTTTCGAGTTTCCTTATTGTTTAGTTTCCCATTTCTGTATTTTCTTGTTTTTTTTCCAGGCAAGAGTAGTGCATCCTGATAAAAATCCTAATGACCCTAAGGCTGCTCATAATTTCCAGGTAATTAGTTCTTCCCTCTATTATTATTTAGTTCAATGTTCTGAATAGCTAGTGGAAGGTCACAAGAAAAATGCAACTAGTTTCCTGTGGAGAGTATATTTTTACCATTAAATTTGTCCCTTTCTTTGTTTACTAGCTGTGTCCTCCTATCTCGTTGTCATATATTTTTTTTGGGTCCATTGAGCAATTAAGCTCAACTATACTTTGAGATTAATCTGCAAATTGGAACTGATGAAATCTAATCACCTGTAAAGGTACTTGGGGAGGCATATCAGGTCTTGAGTGATGCAGGGAAGCGTGAATCATACGACAAGTATGGAAAAGATGGAGTTCGACAGTACGTGCTTGAACTTTTCTCTATCTTAGTATAACACATTAAATACATACAGTCGCATTAGTTTTCGGAAGTTTGAACATTTTAATAGCGACCGTATGCAATTAAAATTTCTTGCTTCTCTTATAGAATCTAGCATTTTTGCTTTATAATGGTTAATTCAGGTCTCAATCTAGCCAGCTTGTTTCCTATGAGAAATTTTACGATAGATTTGCTTACTTTTTGAGCCTTCTCCGAATAAAGTTCTGACATGATTACGATATTTATCTTATTTGTATGTTTCCCTGTAACCAGGGACACTATGGTGGATCCTGCAACTGTATTTGGAATGCAATTCGGGAGTGATTTCTTTGAAGATTATGTAGGCCAACTTCGACTGGCTTCTCTGGCAGGGGTTGATATTGATGATAACTCAGGAAATCCTGAAGTACGCACTCAGAAAATTCAGGAAAAATTAAAGGTATAGTAACTGCTTATTAGAATTTTCAATTTTGACCTCGTCATTTTGTAATTGTTTCTTTAATGGAATTAGCTCTGATGTAAGTATAACCACTATTGAAACCCAGGTATTACAAAAGGAAAGAGAAGAGAAGCTTATAGTAAATTTGAAAAATCGTCTTGAACCGTATGTTGAAGGTCACATTGAAGAGTTTGTGGATTGGGCAAAAGCAGAGGCCAGCCGTCTTTCTCATGCTGGTATACTTTCTATATTCTGCTGAGCATTATACAAAAGGACATATAATGGATTCAAGTACAGAGTCTTTTGTTATGTCGTTATGTAATTGAGTGAATTAACTCCTGAGTTCAGATGGCTGAAGAGTGTTTTCAATAAAGTAGAGAAAGTTTCTTAAGCATGAAAAACTTGTATATTATCGCATATCATCCAAGAGAAATGCTTTGAATTCCGCCCCATCTATTGAGTTCAGTGATTCTTGTTTGATAGTTCCTGTATATGACTTCTCTGTGCTCTTTATAGCCTGCTTGATTTGGAGTATTTTAACCTGGTTTGTGTTGTTGCGTATTGGTGAAAATTGTATCTTTCATAAGCAACCGATGGTTGTCTTCTCTTTCTCCGTCTGTATGAGTGATCAAGAGCTGATTCAAACCTTCAAACCTGTGCTGTAATTGAGCTTTTATCTCCGATTTCTTTTGGATCGTAGCATTTCCAAAGTGTCTTGTTTGTTAATTCTGAATGGACACAAATTGTATTATTACAGCTTTCGGTGAGCCTATGCTGCATACAATTGGTTATATATATACCAGGCAAGCTGCGAGAGAAATTGGAAAGGACAAAAGGTATATGAAGGTACCCTTTTTAGCAGAATGGGTGAGAGATAAAGGGCACCGAATGAAATCACAAGTGATGGCAGCTTCAGGTGATATCAACTCGACAATGTTTGTAATATTACTATCTGGTAAATTTTCAACGACTGACAGGAAGTTCAATCACCGATTTCAGGTGCCGTGTCGTTGCTTTTGTTAGAGGAGGAACTCAAGAAATCAAACCAAGGAGAACTTTCCGAAGAGAGTGTAATGAAAGCATATGAAGAAAAGAAGGATGCAATGATTAACTCCCTTTGGCAACTTAACGTAGTTGATATCGAATCAACTTTATCTCGAGTATGCCAAGCTGTAAGTTCTACCCTTCCACATCATGAGTATTGCTACAACATGAACCACCCTGTAAACTAGTACATAGCATCACCTTTGACAAGGACATCTTTGACAAGTTCCAATCCTCTGGGTGAAAAAATCACATCATTTTGTTGCTTAGGCTTTTCTTTCTGTTGTACGGTAGTTCAGGAAATGTCTCACCTAGGTAATTCGTGTTGATATGCCCCGAATGACCTATAAAGTCAGAACTCTTTGATAAAAACAGCTGAAACTGTGATTACTGGTTGGCCTCTGGTTAGGAGTACTGTTGGTTTTCCCTTAAATGTCTATGCTTAGTTTTGTCAAGAGTTGGATGGATATTCCTCTTCTGGAACTTTTTCACTTGTAATCATCATCGATCGGTAATCACGAGTTAAGTTTTGTTTACTAACTTACAGTGGTTGTTATGTTTTTGTTGATATCAGGTGCTTAGAGATCCAAGTGTTTCAAAGGATGTCCTCAAAATGCGGGCAAAAGCTATGAAGAAGCTCGGCACGATCTTCCAAGTATGTGATTTTCTCTCATCATGTTATTCATTGATAACATGATCCTTGTCCATCACACAACAAATTTCTTTTCATCCAATTGTAGTTTTGTCCTACCAGGAATATGAATGAATTTAAAAACAATCAAACAAAGAGCTAGGATCTTAGGTGGTGGCATAAACTAGTTATAGAAGATTGAAAAGAAAGAAAAACTTTAGTGCCTTTCTTGAGGTAGTTAAATGGCAAATGCTGATTAACAAAGTTATATCCCATAATTTAAGCCACAGAAACAAGAACCTTTTGCTCTAGCCACGGCGTGACAAGAAACTTTTTGGAACACACTTAAGTTGAGTTCATTTTATGATTGCCTCCACATAAGATAAGGTTTTCCTGTCAAGGGTTTTCACAGCAATGTAACTGTGAATAAGCATCTCTGCATTTGCTTCTCCTTCATGGAATGAAATTTTGAATCTAGATCAAGAAAACGACGTTGTCCACTTATTGTTAAACTGGTTTAGTTTTCATTTGAGGGACTGAAAATAAGATTGAAGCTGGAATTTGTATCTGCTCTCTAACACACAGAATGAATGAATATTGTTCCTTTGGCTGTCAGGGTGCAAAGAGCATATACAGTAGAGAGACCAGTTTGCGCTATGAAAACAATGAACTACAACGTCCAACAACATCCAAGTTTGCCTAGATTTTTGCTCTGAAAACTGTCTCACTGTGAAAAAATTGATGTCTGCTACTGCTTTGGTTAGTATCTGGTGATGATCCTTTTTTTGCCTTTGGTGGTGGTTGTTTTGAGCCCATTTACATAATGTTAGAATAGCTTGATTTGAGGTTGTAGATCATGCATGTCAGCATCTGTAGCTTTGTATGCCAAATTACCAGACAAGATTCTTCTTCCCTTTGTTTTGTCTTGTTTGCTTGCTTCTCTTTCTTTCTTCTTTGTAAGTGTTTGGAAACTTCCATAAAAGGGGGTGGAGAGGGCATAATGTAAAAATCATCAAGAATGGTTGAATAATAAGAATATATATAGAACCCTAATTCCGGTCTGATCCGTCAACTGCCTGAAAATAGCCTTCATATCCTTAAAATTGTGTCTTTTTACCTTAAAAAAAAAAAAAAAAGTCCCCTGAACCCGTGAGTTTTGTTAGTTATTTTTTGGGCACAAAATATGATTTAATTTAAAGATTAAAATGTTTTAAATTACAAGTGTGATGAAGCTACTTTTGAGAAGGGAAAGGGGGGAGAGAGAAAAAGAGGAAATATGAATAAAGAAAGGTTTAGAAGTGGTGCTTTATATCTTCCACCACTGTCCTTTCAATTTGGTATTTGTTGGGTTGTCTTTGTCTTTATGGATAATTGAAACCACTATTTCCTCCCACATTAGCTTTTCAAGTCACCTACCTCAATTAAGCTACCACAAAGCCATTTGATTTTCAATATCACCAATAAGTATATAATTTTTTGGTGTAAAAACTTTCAAAATACATATATATTTTTTAAATTGCCTACAAAACTTTCAGACGGATGCAAAAAAATCAATTTAAGAGATGTGAATAAGGGTAGAAATTACATTTTTAACCAAATAAAAGTTAGAATTTTATGTTCAATTCAATAACTTTAAACTAACTCAATAATCTTAAATTCTTAGAATAATTGTTTATTTATTGTTACTGTCATCGATGATACTGCTGCAAAAATAAAAAACAAAATAATGATAATAAGTTTAACAATGGAGAGAAAACAAGTTACGTAATTTGGTTCCGGTTTCAGATTTTTGCTTTTGTGGAAATATTTAAGCGGTTATAAATTGGAAGTGACTAGGCGACCCCTGATGATGGACACGTCATGTTATTCTTGCCTCCCACAACACTAACATCAACTCTCCCATATTTTGAGATCAAATGAATGGCATTTTGGTAAATTCAGATACAAAGTTTTATTAGTATGAAATAATTACTCCATCCTTTTTTTTTTTTTTTTTAGCTACTATTTTCACCTCATAATAATATTCATTACAAAATCAATATAAATATTATTAATCCTTTCTTCAAGCATAGGAGTAAATATATGGATTTGGGGTGAAGGTGCAAAAGAATCCGATAGCTCGCGAGCAGCGGTCAAAAATGGACTCGACCTCGGAGTAGACTAAGTTTGAGCCAATTCGGTATGTAATCCAAATAGAGTTCAATATGTGAAAATTATCAAGCAGCAGTCAAAATCCTATTTTAGGTTCGAGTTCGATTACAAATTCACAAATCGTGATCAAATTTGATAGGCAAGTCTTAAACTGAGTTCGAACTCACAAAAAACTCTTTAGCCGAATTCGATCTCAAGTCCACCTTTCTTCAACCGAGCCGAGCTGAGCTCGAGTCACCCCACTAAGACCGATTTTATGAAAAATTTATTGTTAAAAAGATAAAACGAGCAAATACTTAAACCCACTAAGATGAAGAGGTAGATTAGACTAGTGCTAGTAATAAAACAAAAGCACCCTCGAAGACACAAAGATGAAGTTATGCTACAATTATTGATGAATAGCATTAGCAAAATGCACTTAACCTGATCGATGATATTAATGATCTAGATTCCAGTTCCAGATGGAGGCTGCTTAATCATAGTAGGGACCGAGACTAGACTCTAATGGTAATCTATTTGGACAGCATTAACTTACAACCTTCCCCCAATAAAAAAACCATGATATTATCCATGACATTACTACATAAAGCTTTCCATTCATATCATGACATTGTCACAAAAGTAGCATGATTCCGAGTTTTAACTCCATTTATCAAACATAAAAGTTCGATTTGACTTCGTTATTTGTTATCGTAATTATTATATATTCACTTTTAAAATCTAATATTATAATTAATTATATTTTCATTCTTGATGTATTATTTTTTTAAGAAAAACAAAGTACAAGGACACTCTTGCACATCATAAAAGTTTGGTAACAATTAATGTGGATCTATATACGTGATTACAACTACATAGTGGAGAACTAGTAGTACATTCTATTAAATTTAAAATCTAATAGGAGCATGCAACCTAAAATAAGTTTATAATGGGTAAAAAAATTCTAATATTGTTTATATTAGTTATAATACGTGTGAGTTTCTAATTTGAAATTTTAACGTATCTCTTAACTCATAATATACTTAAAATTTGATAGTGGTGATAGAAACTCAAGCGTCACGAGGGAGTTACAACGGCCTTAACTGCAGAAAAATGTATAACAACTGTGATAAAGGATGAAGTCATATCTAACCGAGTATTAATATTATTAAACTTAAGGTCTAATTGATAATAAATAGAGAAATTTATGAATTATTTGTATAAGTCATAATATATATAAAAAGTTTCGATGTGAGATTCTATTAACACGTTCAAATCACAATGAAGTGAGGACACATTTATAGGGTCCATTGTCTTTTGTTGTTTGAGATATTGAAAATTATTGGCTTACATTTATACAAATCCACTAACTAAACGTAGACTTAGTGCCCCAACAAAAGAAAAGTGGTCGACCTCACCTTTTTCTTTCCAAATTTTAAACACAAAAGTAATCACCCAAATTGATGCTTATTGCTCTTCTTTACACTAAACTATTTTTTTGCCTTATTGTTTTTTTTTTTTCTTCTTTTTTTAGGGTTACCATCTTATCTTTATGCAACTTCATTAGATAAATATTGTAGTTTTGTGCTTTTAATTGTACTCATTACAGAAAGACCAGTCATCATTTGGTCCATTTTCGTTTCCTTCAGCCAAAAACACAAGAAATTAAGAGAGACAGAGAGAGAGCTTTGCATGCTGATCATAAAAAATTATGATGATTCTCATGATAATCAAGAAGATTGGCCTTCTTTTCCTCCTCATTTCTGCATCACTTTTGTCAACTTCTTCATTTGCCGGTGTGATATATACGCTATCTTCTTCGTTTTAAAGTTATAATCGTATTTGTTGAACTAAAACGTGACAAACGAATGTTACCCTATTTTAGATTTAGGGTTCTTTTGTACCTTCTCCTTACGCATTACGTTTACAATGGAACTTTGAACTTGTTGCACGTACAGGTCGACATTCTAAGCTTGTGGGCAGCTTACAGAACGAAGGACGAGCAGCTGATCACCATTATCATGAGGTTTGTCATAATTTCAAACCCACCAAAAAAAAAGATGAAGAAGGAGAAATAGTGGCGTGGGGATTAAAAAGAAGAAAAGTTTTAAAACGGTTCATAAATAATGAGAAGAATTGTGCATTCATAATCAGCCACTTTTGTGAAACATTTTTATAAATATTTTTACACTTTTTGTCTGTCAAATGCTCTTGATTCTGTTTGGTTTTAGGTTCTGCCAACTCTTTATGAAGAAAATTAATGAAGATCCCTTTGATTTTCTTTGTTTTTGGGGGGTAAATACCCAGGGAGGAGTACAGAAAGACAGTTTAAGCGAAGAAGAAGCAATAGAGATTCATGAAAGGCTTTTGAAAGTGAACACAAAAGACTATGGAAGATATGATCCGGCACCTGCACTTGGAAAGCCTCCTTTTAAGCTCATTCCAAACTGATCCATCCATCCATAGTCCGGCCATCCGTCCTACGAACGAAATACCGAAAGACGATCTAGCGAGTTTCATTCTAGAATGTGTCGCGTACTTATTTTAGTTCAATAAATTGAACGCTTGAGAGAACGCAACGAAGAACAAACGTAGCTAGAATCCCTTTTAGGTATTACTACAAATATGTAAGATACACTATTTTGTTGGCTTCATATTGTAAGTTTTGACTGGTGCTAGGGTTGGTTTTGCCAGCTCTAGCTAAGCATGAGTATGTGTAATAAGTTGTGTTATGTGTATATGGCGTATAAGATGCATGCAGGCGTATGAGATTAGTGAATGTAATCATATGTGTTACTTCTTAAATGGCAATGATAAAATAATTGATAATTATTAGTTTAGCGATTTTATGGAGTTTGAGAGGGACTAAAAACATTATTCATCTTATTTGAGAAGGAATATTTCGATTTTTCTTGTTCATTCTCTTTGATAAGAAGCCGGGGTCATCTATGGGTTTCGCCGAACTTGTATTTCTCCTCGGTTTCATTCTCATTTTTATACTCTTATTTTTTTTTCCATTATTCATCCTCGTTGAAGTTTCTTCTGTTCTGTTCTTAGTAAAGTTCTCAGTGAAATTCACTATCTCCGAGTAAACACTATCGCTCCGTGAATTCAGCCCTCCCCCAAATCTTTATATATTTATTTTATTGTGAAAATTATGGAGGTCGCCTGAATCTATTATTAATGTACGAGCAAAGGGGCGACCATTTCAATCGCGCAAAACAGTCATGGCCTCTTCAGGAAGACAACCGAACGTTATTGTGCCGCCAAATGAGCGACCAGTTTGGCTATGCGTACTCATTCTCATTCTATGATACACATTCTAACAATTCAATCAAACCCCCTGAACATCTAGTGGGCCTCTTCCAAGAGCCTACATAAACTATTGGCAGACTGATTTCTCATCTCGGCATACGACCTATCGGTCCAATTAGCCCAATGGGCCTCATCTTACAAGGCCGATCGTGTGTTGGCTGAATTGCCTCCATTAATGCCGAAACGAGTGGCCTCCATTAGGGTGTTCACAGATCGAATTGGATCAAATTTTATATTATTTGGAATCGATCCATAACATACGGATTTGAAAATTTTCTATCCGTGACCACCGAATTTTATTCCGCATCCAATCTATTTTGGACGGTCCAGATTGACCGAATTTCTCTCTTTTTTTTTTTCTTTCAACAATTTACTTTTTCAAACAAACAAGTAATTGAAACAAGCTGGCTACCAAGAATGGTCTCAATTAAAGAATAGTAGAAGAAGATCAGTAATTGAAACATGAATAATCAAACCCAGAATTTCCAAGACTACATTAAAGGATTTCATTTTCTTTGCAACGTCTGTTTTTGTATGCCATTGAAAAAAAAGAATAAAAACAAAGAAAAGTCAAGCAAAACATGTAGGGTCTGAATGAACTCTGCACACTTTGCATTTCATCATCTTGCCTGTTCAACAATGTTGCTTATTCAATATGATCTGTGCAAATCTTTAGGGTTGCAAAATCTGAATGAAACAAAATCATTTATTTTGTTATAAATAATAATGAAACATGTAAAAAGTTAAAACATACCATCTTCAAGTTTTTCGAGCTCTTCAATTTCTTTCAAGGCATCTCGATAATCAGGCTTCTTGTTTTCTTTTTGAAGTCACTCTGAATCCAATCTTGTGTGCATATGAGAGCTTGCACTATTTTAGGCGAAAGACTACTCCTAAATGGGTCCAAAATTTGACCCCCCATGCTAAATGCGGACTCTGAAGCAATCGTAGAGATCGGGACAGCCAACACATCCCTTGCAATTTTTGCTAAAATCTTATACTTAGAAGAATTCAACTTCCACCAAGCTAACAAATCAAATGACCCATCCAAACTCTCTTTTGCATCCAATAAATAACTTTCCAACTCAGATCTTTCACTGTCGCCACTTACTCTCAATCGTGATTTGTATTTTAGCATAAGCTTATTTTCATAGTCAGAGGTTTTTTCTCACTACTTTCATCCAAATTGTTGTCCGACTGAGATAAATAAGTATTGGCATTCAAAGGTTCAAGAGAGGAATAGTAGTAAAAAAGCCTAGTTAAAGTACTACTTACTTTGGCCTTCAGGTTGCTTACAACATTACCATTTGAATACATTTCTTCCAAACACCAATCCACATAATCTTTCTTATAACGAGGATCAAGAACCACAGCAATGTACAACAATGGGTTCATCTTTTTCACATCTCCCCAATACTTATCAAATTTATCCTTCATATTATAAGCCATAAGACTCACTTCTGGATCATCACTCTCAAAGCACTCAACAATATGAGCATGCAACAAAAACATATCATGAAAATAACTGTTTGATGTTACATACAAAGATCCAGAAAAATGATTAGTAACTTCAAAGAACACCTTAAAAAACTTCATAAAATGATTTGCCAAATCCCAATCAAACTCTCTTGGTGGCCCAATTCTATTGACATCATATTTCTTATTTGCTCCTGGTTCCTTCAACAAGTCACTAACACCAACATTAAAAAATCTAGTGTAGTGCCCATTTTCTTCCAAACGTTCAAATGCTTTTATGTATTTCAAAGCAGACTCCAACATCAAAAAAGTAGAATTCCACCTTGTGGAAACATCTAAACGAACAATCCCATTATCATTCAACTCTTCTTTTTTCATGCATTCTCTAAACTCATTCAACCTTGCAGGAGAAGATCTAACATATCTTACTGCATTCCGAATAACTTGAATAGAAGGATCATAATCTTTTAAACCATCAGTCACAACCAAGTTTAACACATGAGCACAACAACGCATATGTAAGTAATCAGCATTCAAAACAGCAGTCCCCTTATTCTGAATTTTTTTTTTCAGAAATGAAATAGCACCATCATTGGAACTTGCATTATCCACAGTCACAATAAAAATTCTACAAATTTTCCAATCAAGCAAACAACTCTCAACCATTTTCCCAATTGTATCACCTTTATGATTGGAAATGACTTCAAAGTTCAAAATCTTTTTCTGCAAATCCCAATTATCATCAATGTAATGTACTGTTAAAACCATGTAATTAATGTTTTGACATGAAGTCCATGCATCTGTTGTAAGACAAACCCGTTGAGAAGAACAAGTAAAGAACTCTTTCAATTTTTTCTTCTCATCCAAAAACAAAGACAAGATTCTCCTAGCAATGGTAACACGACTCGGTATTGGAAACTCCGGCCGTACTACACTCATAAAGTATAAAAATCCAGGTTTTTCAACAAACCTAAATGGATGCTCATCAGTAACAATCATCATAGCAAGAGCCCTCTCACCTAACTCTTTTGTGAAATGAGTTGGAACTAAATTTCTACCCTCTCGTTTCACTTTAAAAGACAATGTTTGCTGATTTTTATTTTTTCGGAGTGGACTATTGGTGCACAATTTCAGCAAATGATTCTTCAAATTAGTAGTTCCATTTTTACTTTGATCATAAGCATAACTTCGAGAGCGGTACTTACATTTAGTACGGGCACCAAGTTTTGGAATTGGATTTGGTTGGATGAAATGATCCCAAACGAATGATTGTTTTCTTTTTCGACCACCTGTACCATTTTCAATTTCAACTTCAACCTTCTCATCTTCACAATCATCTTCTATATATTCACTTGAGTCTTGACCAGCTTCCATTTTAGAAATCTACTCAACACAGGAGAAAGAAATTAAATCAAAATTTAAAACACTAACTAATCATCCCAAACAAACAAAGCAAGCACACAAAAAAAAAAAAAATCTTTTTGGTACATTTTTGATAGTGTCGGACCAGGAAAAAAAACTGTAATGCTTGGATGTGCGCCAGAGAAGGAAGGCTAATAACCAATTTAGCTAAGCTAGAAACTGGAACAATCCTTGAATGGCCGAAGCTTCTTCTTGGGTTGGTATAGATGCTTCCTAGAGCTTAAAGGATGCTGAATGAGGGGTTTGCTAGCTGAAATCAAGACCAAGAGCAGCTGGAGTTCTTACGAAACTGCCGACCCGAATGAAGACCCAAGAAGGGGTTGTGAAGATCCACTTTGATTGAGTTGGAATTGGAGTCTCTAAAGGTTTATAAGAGGTTAGGGGAGCTATCTACAGCAGCTACATCATGTCGGAAGTCGCTGCAATTCGCCAGAGCCAGAGTGGAAATTTTTTCCCCCAAGATGAAGCTTGAAGAAGCAAACAAGGCTTCATTCAAGTAGTGAACCAATTTTAGCTAAATCTAACTTGATGGTTAATATATCAAGTGAAAGAGATGAACAATTAAGGAAATGGATGACTGTAATGGTGGCTCGTGGTTGCTTGATGGTGATGGAAGAAAACCTAAGAAAAAGAGGCAAGATGGCTTCGGGGGTAAAGAACAAAAAGGGAAGGAAAAGAGTTTTTAAGAAAGTGAAATACGGAAAAAAATATTTATATCGTGAACTTGGACACTCATGTTAACATGTACTGCAACTTACTAACAATGCATTTGGATTTTAATGTCATTAAACACCATATAAATATATATACATATAAACTTATATTATTATTAACTAAATATATGAACGGATCCGGATTGACGATCGATTTTTTAAGATAAATTCGGAATCCGATCCGAAATGACCAGATTTTAATTTTTAAATCCGCTGAAATAAAAATTAAAATAAAATCCATCAATAAATCTGATCCGCTGGATTAAAAATTAAAATAAAATCTATCAATGAATTCGATCCGCGGATCAATCCGATCCATGAACACCCCTAACTGCAATGGATTACAGCCCCAAAATAGACACACAAAAAAAATGAAAAATAGAAAAAACATCACACTAAACTGAAACTACACATAAACTGATTTTTTCCATCAAATTTCAGATAAATTTCTCAACCCATTTTAAGCGCACCAAAGCTTACTAGAAAACTTTGTTGATGTTATTGAAGCGGTAGTGGTTTCTTTTTGGATGGCGGTGGTGGCAGCGGTGGTTTCTTCTTAGGTGGCGGTGGTGATGGAGGTGATTTATTTTTGGGTGGTGGTGGCTGGCGAAGAGAAAATCGCAGAGGAAAGAAGAAAAGTGGGCGATAATTGAATTTTTTTCTTTTTGTTAAATAAAAAAAACATCACTGTTACCAAATAAGTTGGACACGTGTCACTCCTACATTGGTGTAACAGGGGTGTAATACCAAAAATGTATCATGAGATCCTAATGCGCTATTTCAGTCAATTTTGTGCAGCTGCTTCTACTTCTACTACCACGCACGCTTGCACTTCCAATTTACTACCCCTCAATAATATATATATATATATATGGTAATTTTTTATAATTTTATAATTATTTAATTAACTCTAATCATAACTAAAATCTCATTCACCTAAAACTATATTCTCTTAAGAAGAAGTATCATGGGAATGTAGAAATTAAAAAAAGAGTTAAATATTTAATGAGAGTCTAAAACATCTTTTATTTTAAAACTTCATAAATTGATTAAATTTAAAATAGTTAATAATTATAATTTTTTAAGGAAAAAAAATATACTCTTTTTATCTACTCCGAAACTACTTTGAGACAGCAGGCAGTTAAAGACGTGGCCATCTCCTCTTTCTCAAAACAGAATTTGTGGGTCAAACTACACTTTGAAGTTGTGGGGAGTTGTGGTGTCGAATGTCAAATAATTAACCTTAATTCCATGAGTAAGCCTTTGATTTGAAGGTCAACCTTTATCTTCTCCAACCAATTCTGGTAGTGGCCAATACATCCATTCCACATTTAATCAATTTCTACTCAAATTTCCCATTTAATTACTACTATTCGGGAATTTACATTATATTTCTAAAATTATAGATAATTATAATTTATGAATATGTGTGCGATGACAATAGTTTTAAATTTTAATGATTTAACGATGAAGGTTCATTTTAAATTAATTGAATTATACAAAAACTCAAACTAAACAGGAATTACAATTAAATCGATTAGTTTAATTTAAGTTTCACATCATTGAATTCTCATCCATCAATAGTGAATAACACTCCAAATAACACCTAATAAAATCTTACATTCTAATGATAAGTTTTTTTCTCAAAACATCTTTGACTATTATATGAGTTTAACGTTTATAAATTTTCTCAGTAAATAAACTTTAAATTTTACTAAAATTAGAAAACTCTAATCCCTCAAATACGGCACTAAACACTAATGAGTCGATTTTGTAGTTTTCAAATTTTCTTTTTGAATAATTGTGTTTTATATCCACATGACCATCCTTTTTCAACTGATATAATGAGTAATTTTTTATTTTGGTTTGACTTCTGTTGTTTTTTTTTTTTTTTTATTGGGTAAAAAATATTGACAACTCATCAATTATTTTTATCATATATATATTTATTAAGGCTATGAAATTCAGGTATATATACGTAAACTGATTGAATCTAGTTAAATCACAATTTAATTTAAATTTTGATTCCAACCACGAGTTTTTATACGCCCCTACATAATGCAACTAAATTATATAACTAATATATAGATTGATTTTGTCTAATTAAGTTAGGTGTCACGTTCATAATTTTCAATGCAACACACGTATTATATACATATATATATATATATATATATATAAACACACCATAGGGTTGTTGTTGATTCCTCCTAGTTGTGTTACATTCATAGTAAGTAAATACTAATAAACTCCAATTAATTTCTCCATTATCATCCTTATTAATTGCTGAAATCTCTTATGATGTAGACAATTTTAACTATTTATTTTTTGTTTCTTGCATTTGCGTGTAAGGCTAAAGCCAAGAGTACTTGGCAAAAAGTCCAAAACCACACGTAATAAAGTACTCTCCCCTTTTAATATTGTTCCATTCAATTATCAACTCATACAAATTTAAGGGGATTCTTGATTTCTTCTTTTTCGTTTGAATAGAGGGATAATGGAGTCAAGTTCAATTCGAGTTGGCTCGATAAGTTTGAACTCAGTTGATTCGACTTCTCAATTATAATTTCAAAATTAATATCGATTGAGCCAAATATAAGTTATGATTTATAGAGAGATCTAGAGTATGAATCAGGTGATACGTAGCATTTTAACTACAAAAGGATGAAAGAGTGTACTCTAAGTCTATAAGAAATTGCTATAGAATGAAATATGGAACCGGACCTGGCCAATCTGGGTGGATAACCAACTTAGGAGTATCAAGCCTTTTTAGTAGGTGTAAAGCGAGATTTAAAATCCTACCCTTGTTGGAAGGTCTCAGGCCGATAATTCAAACGGGAGGTAGGATCGGCGAGGTGGGATGCCTCCTACACCGATGGGTTTGACCTTAAAATAAGGCATTGAAATCTGCTCACATAGATTGAGCTGCTACTATAAATTCCTTCTTATTGTCAAATAATAAAATATTTCGTTCTCATCGATTGATTATCATTTTTACTTCGACATATGTGATCAACTCAACGAACCGACCTGAACATGGAAAGTAACACTATAAAAGCAAGAAAGAGAATATTTACATACAGAGTTAGAGAGATAAACTGGAAATATATTTGAGTTTGAACTTTCTTAATTGTAAGTTCAAACACGATTTGTAAGCTAGAACTCAAACTTGACATTTAAATTCAATAATAACTAAACTCGGGTCAAACTTTCCCGACTCATTTACAACTTTTTTTTAAAAAATACAACATATTCATATCTTTGCATTATTCTAAAAGTGTAGGGGTCATTATTTTTAGACCACACATAGCGACATATATTAATTTTAAATTGCACGGTACTGCAATTCTATTTGGAAGGGAATCTTAAAATGCTTTAATAATACTTACAATACATTCATTATCATACCTTTAGAAAAGAAAATCCCCAAACACAGCGCATGCAATTTCTTGTACTCCAACTATTTACTTTAATTCATTCATCATTTATTAATAATATTTGATCGGCCTATTTGATCGATCTCGTAAAAATAATTTTAAAAATCCATTTTAAACCACGATTAAAAAAAAAAAAAGGAAAATTCATTATTCATTTAAAAAGAAAAAAAAGCTCCCAATAATTACTCATGCATGTATAAAAAATAAAATTATTTCTTGAGTACATTCTTTTTCACTCTCCAAACTTGAAAAAATAAGAGAAAATCATAGATTTTCCTATATTTAAATTAATTATCAAAGAAAGGAATCTCTATTTAATTAAAGTCGAGGTCTTAAGTAATTCTTAGCTACTTTGGATTAAGGCGCAAATTCTATCATGCACCCACTATACATGTACCCAGTTATTATTCACCACTCTCACTATAAGAAAGTAAGACCCACGCACTATTCTTCTTCTTTAAAAACTTATTTTCTTATTCTTTAAAAATCACTTTTTATTCTTTTTAATCTTCAAAAATCAATTCTTCTTATTCCCTGCACTCCATTCAAAATCGCATTCAATCAAATTTTTATCTAAACATAGATTTAACGGATCTGCGATTGTATTTTTTGATGAACAATAACTAAATACAACGAAAAAATCACTTATTTTTCTTCAAAAATCACTTCTTTTTCTTAAAAAATCACTTCTTCCTCTTAAAAAATCTCTTCTTCTTCTTCTTCAAAAATAACTTATTCTTCTTAAAAAATCACTACATCATAAAGTGAGAACTGCATTTGATGAATTTACGGAACCTTATTTTCACGATTTTATGTTGGGTAATGTATTAATGATGTTATATTCGTGTTTTCTTATTCAAATAATGTTCTATTACTCTGAAATATGATATATAAATATTTTCCGTAAGGTATTAACACTTTCATGTGAAATGGTTGCTTCTGATTTCTCCCCGCTGCTGAACGTGGTATAAGGTGTTATGGGACGTAGCTGGACGTAACGGGACATAGATGGACGTAACGGGACGTAGTTGGACGTAGCTGTTTGTATTTTGGACGTAGCGAGACGTGGTAGACTATGTTCTGTGAAAAATTCAGCTAAAATTCACATGTTTGGATGTATAGGTGTGGTAGTTATTTTTGGACGTGGTGGTAGTTAATTAATTAATTCACACGCATGGATGTAGACGTGGTGCTAGTTGTTCTGAGACGTGGTGGGTTGTCTTTGTGAAAAAAAATAGCTTAAATTCACATGCATGGATGTAGACGTTTCTGGACATGGTGCTAGCTATTTTTGGACGTGGTGCTATTTGTTCTGAGACGTGATAGACTTTCTTTGTGAAAAAAATCAGTTTAAATTCACATGCATGGATGTAGACGTTTCTGGACGTGATGCTAGTTATTTTTGACAATGTGCTAGTTGTTCTGAGACGTGGTAGACTGTCTTTGTGAAAAAAATCAGTTTAAAATCACACGCGTGGATGTAGACGTTTCTGAACGTGGTGCTAGTTGTTTTTGACGTGGTGCTAGTTGTTCTGAGACGTGGTAGACTGTCTTTGTGAAAAACATCAGTTTAAATTCACACGTATGGATGTAGACATTTCTGGACATGGTGCTAGTTTTTTTTTTTTTTTTTGACATGGTGCTAGTTGTTCTGAGACGTGGTGCTAGTTATCTTTGTGAAAAAAAAAATAGCTTAAATTCACATGCATGGATGTAGACGTTTCTGGACGTGGTGCTGGTTGTTTTTGGACGTGGTGCTAGTTGTTCTGAGACGTGGTGGTATGTTTTTGTGCAAAAAATCAGTTTAAATTCACACGCATGGATGTAGACATTTCTGGACGTGATGCTAGTTGTTTTTGACGTGATGCTAGTTGTTCTGAGATGTGGTGGACTGTCTTTGTGAAAAAAAATCAGTTTAAATTCACACGTATGGATGCAGACGTTTCTGGACGTGGTGCTAGTTGTTCTGAGACGTGGTGGACTGTCTTTGTGAAAAAAATCAGTTTAAATTCACACGCATGGATGTAGACATTTCATGACATAGTGTTAGTTATTTTTGATGTGGTGCTAGTTGTTTTGAGACGTTGTGGACTGTATTTGTGAAAAAAATCAGTTTAAATTCACATGCATAAATGTAGACGTTTCTGGACGTGGTGCTAGTTGTTTTTGACGTGGTGCTAGTTGTCTTTGTGAAAAAAATAGTTTAAATTCACATGCATGGATGTAGACATTTCTGAACGTGGTGCTAGTTGTTTTTGAACGTGGTGCTAGTTGTTCTGAGACGTGGTGGGTTGTTTTTGTGAAAAAAATCTGTTTAAATTCACACGCATGGATGTAGACGTTTCTGGATGTGGTGCTAGTTGTTTTTGACGTGGTGCTAGTTGTTCTGAGACGTGGTGGACCGTCCTTGTGAAAAAAACTAGTTTAAATTCACGCGCATGGATGTAGACGTTTCTGAACGTATTGCTAGTTGTTTTTAAAGTGGTGCTAGCTGTTCTGAGACGTGGTGGACTGTCTTTGTAAAAAATTAATTTAAATTCGCATGCATAGATGTAGACGTTTCTCGATGTGGTGCTAGTTTTTTTTGACGTTGTGCTAGTTGTTCTGAGACGCAGTGGACTGTCTTTATGAAAAAAATCAGTTTAAATTTACTCTCATGGATGTAGACGTTTTTTGACATGGTGCTAGTTGTTCTGATACGTGGTGGACTCAGCGATGAAAAAAAAAAGTATATTTAGTAAGTGTACAGCTGTCATGCGAAAATTACTATATATAGTATGTAGGTACATGTACCCACGATGCAGGGTATAATTTATGGGATTAAGGGATCAAGGAGGAAGCAAGGAGGCGGACAAATGGGACAATAATTAAAGAATCTCGTTTCTGCCTATTTTTTTGATAAATTTTAATATTATTCAGAATTTAATTCGGTGTTACTCCCTTCATTTTAATATATAGGTCGTTTTGACAAAATCAAATATTAAGGATATAATTAATTTTTGAACAGTTCCATAACTCTTAATTGTTAAACCTGTTATACTCCTGTTTAATACATTTTTGATAATAGTGCTATAACTTGAAATAGTCATGACAAAAACAAGTTCTAATAAAATTACATATTAAATAAGGATAAAAGAGTAAAAACAATGAATTATTTCCTATAAATAAACAAATGACTTATATTTTGACTGATTTTCTAATAGGTAAAAATGACTTATATTGTAAAATGGAGGGAGTACTTTCTTGTGCCCGGAAATCAGGGAATGCGTATTTCCTACTCCGCGTACCTAATAAGAAACCAGTTCCAATTTTTCACCCCCTTACTTTAGTTTATTTTTCAATTAGAAAATTTACTTCTACAACCTTGATTTTCAGTTAAATTATGCTTCATGTGCAATTTGTAGTACTACATGCTTTACATATATTTACAACTTCGTGATGTTCCATGCTTTGTAGCATAGTTTTTATTCTCAATTAGGTCGAATTTATAACTTTAAATACCTTCGATTTCAATGTTAAAAGTTAAGAAAAATTACATTTATTTTTTATATAATTTGATCAAATTACCAAACGCCTTATAAAATTACTGATAATTATATTTTTTTGACCAAATTCAAATATCAAAAAATATAAAAAAATAATAAACTCGATCGATTTCGACCAAAATAAATTTGGATTGGGTGAATGTGAAATTTTCAAATTATTTTTTGATTCAATAATAATGTTTACGTTGGCAGTTTTATTCTTTTTTTTTTATCAATCAAGGGTGATTATTATAAATTCAGGTAGTTAAGGGAGTAGATGTAATTGTTAGAACTTTAAAGGTATCAATAATTTGACTAAATTATAATATGTAATTCATCAAAAATTTGTATAATTTTATTAAACTCATTAAATTGACTAAATAATTGAATTAAGAAAATTTAAGAAAAAATTTAAAATAATATATAACAAAAACAAAACATCCACTTTCAAGATAGTTCAAATGATTAATCCAATTATATAAAGTCGATAGATTATAAAAGAAAAACATGAATAATTTTTTCAAATCATATAGTTTGTTAATTAAATTTGGAGAAAATCTAGGAAAGTAAATATTATTACCTTAGTTTAAAAAATAAAAATATTATTTGCAATAAACTTAATATTTTGATGGGAGTGTATAATTAATTTTTTTTTGGCACGTAAAATAAAAAAGGTACGACATTTTGAAGCATTGGTACAAGTAAAATTAGAAAGCCTCAAATTTCCCTCGTTCAGATGGAAGGTATGTTCCCGGATTCTGACAATTTGACTAACAAGTAGTGGACAAAAGTGTCCACCGTACACTTACCTGTATTCCTACGAGCCATGTGTCAGTCAGTTAACGCCGTCAATAGCCGACGGTTCCTTCCTCCCTCCCATATAAAATGATAAACATCGACCTCCCCGTTTTCCCACCGTAACAGAACAAGGCTGAGGAAGGCTGAGCTGCTCGGCGGTGCTTCCAGTTGCGTTCATCACGTTGAACGGAACTCCGAGGAAAGGAAAACGTCTCGAAACGTCCTTTCGCTCCTTCAACCTTAAACTCGGGGAAGCTGAAGAATCAGAACCTTTTTTTTGGGGGGTTTCTATCTCTAGTTTCTCTCTCTACATTCGCGTATATATATGCGCGCACAAACTCTCTCACTCTTGAGTCTTTCCCCAAATTGCCTCCTCTTGCAGCTGCGGTTCGTCGTCAATCGGTAGAGCTCCATCGTTTCACTTTTAATATCCATTAATTGAATCGTTTGATATTATTATTGAATATTGTGAAGATGTGGGGATATGAATTGGGTGATGGGTGATTTTTTTTTGCTTTTTTGGGAGGGAGGAGCTGAAGAAGGATTGATTAATGTAAAGGAAGAATTTCTGATGATTTCCAGTGGGTGAATGAATATTGGTGTTATGTGCTTGTATATTGGTCTGATTGGGGATTGGGGGTGGGGGTTCCGGTGGGTGGGCGAGGGTTAGGTGCATTAATCTGAGATAAATATGAGAACTATATGGCGGAATTTAGGCCAGGGTTTGAAATATATTTGGTGAGATTATTGACCGAGATTTGGTTTGTGCTGGAAACTCGGATCTCTGTGATTCAGTGAATTGTCAAGTGTCTGATTCTTCTTATTTTTAGGGTTTCCGCGATTCAGACTCACTCTCACTGCTCAGTCTTCGACTAAACGTTAGTAGCAGGTTTTACTCTCCCATTTCACTCTATTCCCCCACCCAATAAAATGTCATTTCTCTTGGTTTTGTTTTAGTTTGTTGGTTTGTGTTTTGTAGCATGTGCGGGATATCTATTTGTAAGATATTTGATCTCTTAATAGGGAAAGTTGTAGCATATACTGATAAGGAGTGAGGAGCTGTCAAATGGTTTCTTTGATTGGGCTGATTGAACATAAATTTAATGTTTTCAAAATCATTGATTTGGTTCTCAGCTTACTAAATTTTGCCAGTGGATATTTGGTTATGGGAGGATCTTTGAAGCCCTAACTTATGTAACAAGGAAATGGTACAGGTTTCAGCTGGAGTGAATCATTCATGAAATGGTAGTGTAGTGTTCTCCGTTACAAAATTTTGGGTGGACCTTGACCTTTTTATTCTGACTACCAGCTAGTCTTTTCTTTAGTTTTTGATAACACATCTTAGCAGTGTAGTTTGCTGTGTTGACAAGCCTAACTATTGTGAGATATGCCTGTATATTTGTATTGGTTTGGGTGGAGTTATTGTTCTCAGACATGCTATTGCTGTACTTCTTTTGTACCTGCAATTATGTTGGAAGTGTGAGTGTGGCTTATGTTGTATGAAGTTTGTATAGAGTGATATATCCGTCCTGTGAGTCGATCCTGTTTTGATCATATTAGTATGAATTTCTTTAACCATGCAAAAGTTACATGCCTAACTTTGTAATTTACTCTGGTTTGTAAATTGGATACCTCCCTTCTAGATCCAGGATGATGGTTTTGGTTTTTTCCCCCTTGCAGTGACCATGTTGGAATAGTTGGCATCACTCAGTTGCCAGTTTGCTGCTTTGACTTTGTTTTATGTGAGTAATCATGGGGGCTGCTTGTTGTGTTGCTGCCAAAGACAGAACAATAACAAATGGATCTACCAGTGATATTGTGCATCGCAACATCCGACATTCCCCATCTTGGAGCTTTCGGTGGGATAACAGGGTGAGAGTGGTGGGGGACGAAGGTTCTGTGAATTGGATGTCTGATGGTACAACCCGCAATAACCGAGCAGATATTAAACCTGGACCAACTATGGAAACTGCTTATGCATCTGAAGATGGTAGTCCATTGGACAGTTTTCGATCACTTACATGGCAGAAGTCCCCAGTTTCTGAAGTGAACAATCAGGTCATGGGGCTCCCAGCTTCAGGTACATCTCTCAGTTGACGCTGATATTTTTTTGTTTGTATCTGTACATATTAACCTCTCCACGGGAAAGATACTAGTCTGAAATGGGATTGTGTAGTAGTGGACCAGATATCTGCTCGAACTAGTGTGTTTGTGGGGAAATAGTGCATGTGGATGGTGATTAGAAAGTGCAGGTGAGAACATTCAAGTATTAGTTAAGTAGTAGCAACACAGAAGAGTGTTTTTGTTGGACTGTTTTCTAACATAACCCCTCAGGTTGAGACTGTTTTTGTACTTGCAACTACAGACATCTGGTTCCGGGGGGAGGGAGATATTACGGGATCCTAATTTTCCTTTTGCCCATACTAAAGATTCCGCTTTCTTAGGATTACAAGGTTTGTTGGAATATGAAATCAAATTTTGGATCACAGCATCCCTTGTAAACATTGGTTCTCTAACATTAGTCCAAACCATTTTCTATATTGTCCCTGGTCCCGGCTTCCTCCTCTCCCTCTCTTGCCTTGAAAGAAAGGAGACCTTATATCTTCTAACTGAAAACCTTCTTTTGTCTAACCCAGTTTCTCTGTCCCTCAGATCCATTTATATAAATTGTCAGACATACCATTGTATTTGGCATACCATGGTTATAGTAGATATATATTCTCTGGCTGCTTGCGTTGTTGCTTGCACTATATGTGGGGCTGTCAGTTTGATCATCCTGGAATGAGCTCGTCAGAGAAAAAGGGGGTGGGGTACCTTTTGACTATAGATGACCATATTGTTCCATTATGTTGTCCACCAGAATTAGGGCTTAGCCTAATATGATGAAGGGCTGCACTGAGCTTGGACTTTATTAAATAAGTTATGAACAGACACAATTCCTTCTGGATATACTATATACATCATTGTGTAGGATTAAAGCTATTTTTATTTTTTGGTGGTGTGCGGTTTCCTGATTCATAATTCAATATATCACCTGGACAATGGCGAATGAATAACAAGTGTTTCAAGTGGAAGCACTTTTAGGGTCATGGACTCTCAACTGAGTAGTAGTTAGTCAGATTCGTTAGTCTGGTAGGTAAAACTAGCTTTCTTGTGTAGGTACACGATTTTGAGTAGTCAAGCTTTTACTTTGTTATTATCATCATTTTTGGCTTCGACCCATTGCAATTTTGAGTCTTATGGCACTATTCTGTTAAGTTTTTTTTGAAACATTGTTGGCTTTACTGCCATGGAAACTGCATTCTGGTTACTACTTAAATGGTAGTCAGTTTTTGTATTCTACAAGAGCTGTTTGACAATAATATAAATAAAATGTAAATCTGGTTGATGCAGCTTTAAGTTGCGTGCTTGATTGTGTGTGTGAGAGAGTTTGTTTTTTAGTTTTGCTTAGAGACAAGCAGCTATCATCTAGTTTATGATGCATACTGTGAAATTATGAAGCCTGAAGACCACAACAGAAATTGTGACTATTTTCTTCTTGTGCAGATCATCTGACGTCCAGAAATTCTACAGATGTGAGTATGGGGCATCAGGTAGTTTTTGTAGACTCGTTTATATTCGCACGATATCTTCACTCTGTTTTTCTTGGGAGTAAAATCATAAGAGTAGGCCTTTTTCTTCAAAAAAGTTATTTTGTAAATTTTGCCTCTTAATTAGGTAAAGGAGTTAACTGGATCCCCTGAGGTTTCTTGCCCTTCTCCTTTGAAGATGTCTCCTTCAGTACCTTCAGTTTCGTCATTGTCAGCATCGCCTTTGTCGTCCCGAAGCCACCAACTGCCTGCAAGCTCAACTCCATCAAGATGGCCTCGTCGTTCTCCTGGGCACCAGCTCTTTCGACAAGTATCTGATAGCCTTATCCCAGTAATCAAATCTCCAACCATGTCAATTTCTGAAGAAGCATCATTTGTGCTTCCTGGATGGGGCCATGACTCGACCAGGGGTTCTCATGGTGGTTCATCGGACAGTTGGTCTACACCTACCTTCCCTGATATTGTGACTACTTCCCGTAGGGAGAGGTGGTCTTTTGACAGTGAAACCTTGAGTTTTACTCGAGATAAGTTGATCAGATCAGGTGGTAGAAATTCCAGTTACCAATTTGATCTCCAAACTTGTGGCATCTGTTCGAAACTTTTAACTGAGAGATCTTTATGGGGCAGCCAGAAAATTATACCTACCAATGAGCTTGCAGTGGTTGCTGTCCTATTATGTGGGCATGTTTATCACGCAGAATGCTTGGAGAATATGACACCTGAAATAAACAAGTATGATCCAGCTTGCCCTGTCTGTACCTTCGGGGAGAAGCAAGTGCAGAAGATGTCTGAGAAAGCATTGAGAGCCGAATTGGAACTGAAGACTAGAAAGAGATCCAGGAATCGGATTGCAGATGGTGATCTCAACAGTGAATTTGTTTCCTTCGATCACCAAAAAAGCGCCGCACATGACAACCGAAGGGTTTCCAAAATGAGTTCCAGTTCCAGCACCAAAGGCTCTTTAGGAATGCCATTCTTGAGGCGCCACTTTTCTCTTGGCTCAAAAGCGAGCAGAACCGTGTCTACGTCGGAGAATCATTCTTCGTGGAAGAGAGGGTTTTTCTGGGCAAAATCTAGGAAGGATTGAGGTTCGTTCTCAACCTATATGCACAAACTATGTTATGGTTACAGATTTGAGTTTGTGCTGTGTTTGATTGTCATTGATTTCTGCAGATTCCACAGTTGGATCTTCTCTACTATGGCTTTAATGGGAGCTGGAAGGAAGGATGGGACTATGGAGCATGCAATCAGCCATTGTCTGCCGTCGTCTAGTGAAGGAGGAGGGAGGGACAGGTGGTTGTTGGCCGGCCGGCCGGCATGCTTAAAAGTGTAGTTTAGCTTTTGAAGATACACTGTAAAGGAAGACCATAAAAGGAGGGAAAATGGTAATGGATCATCCATATATAGGAATACAAAAAGGTGATAGGGAATGTGAATTAATTATCTCAACTAGTTGTCCTCCATTTTGTACAATTAAATTTGTTGTTTTAATGTTCTCCAAATTGGTCAAATTTGTCGTTTCTCATCATGTCTACCTTCTTCATGAAAACTATTGTGTTAAATTGATGAAAACTATTTCTGTATTAAAGGGGGAAAAAAAAAAAAAAAAGGGCCCATCGGTGGGCTGTAGAGTAGTTTGGGTGGTTTCGCCGAAACAATTTAAATTAGTTAAATTGATGGAATTTGGTCAGTTGGTTTTAAATTTTATAAAACTGTTATTAGTTTGAAATTTTCAAACTGTTATCATTTGGATATATATTTATTATAGTTTTTATATATTATATAATATATTTCATTTTACTTTAGCTTTAAATTTATTTTATTGTGTGTTTTTTTTTAATTGATGTGGCTCGAGAGGTTGAACACGCTCAATTATAAAATAATATTCTTTCGTTATTGATGTGGTTTGAAGGGTTGAACAGAATCAATCATAAAATAATTATCTATCCTTATTGATGTGGTTCGAGGGGTTGAACACAATTGATTATAAAATAATTTTTAATTTTGATTTTTATCGATCATTAAAATGGATATATATGATTTTGATTATAGAATAAAAAAATTTGTGAATATTTTATATAGTGAATTTGTTATTATTTAAGAAAATATAAAATAGATTTAACAGGTAAAATAAATAGTATCAATGTGATTTGACTTAATTTATAATATTTATTTAATCAATTTAATTTTTTTTAAAAAAAATTTGAATTGTAATTATTGTTTTGGGCTGTCGGCCGACTTACACAGTAGAGTAGCCCTTCTGCTGCGGGCCGAGTATCAGTCTAGTTGAATGTGGCGACTCCACCTTCCTTCTTCCAAGTTGCAATTGGTTTTCCAATCCAATGGGCCGGCAGAGCGGACAGGACCTGACTAAGTCTCATTACGTAATCACATCATGTGTGGATGAATATAGTTTGGAATCCAGTTAGTTAGCATCCCAATCCTAAACAAAAAAAATCGATGGACACGTGCCTTCGCGTCTGCTATACGTGGTAGTACATCTTAGCTTCTTTCTCAACACGTGGTGACCATGCAGACCGCTTTCCCACCAAAACATTTCTCTCTTTAAATTAAGCCCAATTCATTCCAATCAAACAAATTCTGCTAAACTCAGCACAAAAATTCTCGATCATTTGGAAGAACCAACCAGTGGATCAATGGCGGATTTACGCGATGAACATGGCAACCCTATCCAACTGACCGACCAGCACGGCAACCCTGTCCAGCTCATGGACGAGCACGGCTACCCAATGCACCTTAGCGGCGTAGCTCTCACATCCGGAAAGCCCGCCACCGCCACCGGAATCCTACCTACAGCTACAGATCCAGCTCCAGCTCCAGCTCCTCCCACACAAGGTGGTGCAGTTGCACCTCATCAGCCTCTTAAGGAGCAGCTTCAGCGCTCCAGCAGCTCAAGCTCTAGCTCTAGCTCGGTAAATTATAAAATTCGTAATTTAATAAACAGTTTCTTTTTTCTAAGACTGATAAATGCATGCATGGGTCATGGGACGATGATATTTTGGTGATTGAATTATATTATATATGTAGTCGGAGGACGACGGAGAAGGCGGAAGGAGGAAGAAAAACGGGCTGAAAGAGAAGATAAAAGAGAAACTTCCTGTTGGAAAACACAAGGAAACAACCACCCCACCACCTTCTCAGGCCGCACACGCACACAGCGCCACCCCATATCCAGTCACCACAGCCGGCAGCGCCGCCGCTACCACCACAGTGACCGAACAGCATCATGAAAAGAAGAGTATGATGGAGAAGATTAAGGAGAAACTCCCCGGCCACCACCATACTAGCTAGAATATTATTAAAATTTATTCCGTCTCGGATTTTCTCTAGCTTTTTATGTTGGGGGATTTGTTTGTATTTGTATTGTATGTAATAAGTAACAAGGTTGATCATTTATTTGTTTGGTGTGATTTGGTCGTGTAATAAATTTGTGGGTTTTCAAGTTTTTAGATTTGTATCTTACGTAGGGTTTTTCTCTTCCTTAAATCAAGGAGATAAATCATGTCACTTGGACAATTAATTTTTAAGATTAGTTCGTTTGTTGCTTGTACGTGGAACCGCAGTTGATGGAAGCTGAGTTCGATTCTTATTGTTGCGTTTCAACATATTATTACCATTATAACCACGAAAGTATGGGGAAATGTCGATATTTCTCTGTGGGCCTTTGCTTTAATGCTAGGATTACTGGTTAGCACGTAACATTTTCTTCATTGGTTTTCTGGAAAGGTTTACGAACATCGTCTCTTATTTCAGCCATTTGATGGGTGACATTGCAAGTGGTAATTAAATGTTAGAATAAGTAAAGCATGCATGCATGGAAGCCATTGCCATGTCTTACGTTGTTCCAACTTGTCCGATTAAAATGCTAGTATAATCATGAAATAGCTGATTGGTTCGTCGATCCAGAGCATCTACTTTTATCGTACATGTTTAGTTCTTGAAATGAGACGCCATAGATATTAGATTATGGATCAACGATCCGTTGAACCGTTGAATGAGCCGTTTTAAAGGGTTGATAGATGTCCTCATTTTTTTTTTTTTCTTGGTGTCGTTTTTATTGTAACGAGTTGTTTAGTGAAGACATCGACAGATATTCTCTCTCTCTCTCTCTCTTGTAATGTGTTGTTTTCATCCATACATATTCTCATACTCTTTTTAAGAATTGATACATATTATTATATTTCTTTTTTCAGTGTCTCGAATTTAAAAATTATTAGTATTTTATATATATATTTTTGTTGGTGATTGGAATTTAGAAATGATTAGTTTAAGTGAGGATTTAGTTCCCTGCATTACAATTACAATTTCAATTTCGAATTCAAAATTTATAATTTATGAGTGTGGAGTTCATCCATTAAATTATAATTTTCTTTTTTTCGTTTTTTCATATATAGGCAGGATGGCACTAGATATGGCAAGTTTACTAAGGTGAGAACAGAAAAATTAAAACGCATGCATAGTTCTCCCTAGTTCACTATCTTCTCCTTTTAAACTTAATCTCATATAATAATTTACATCACGTATTATAATTTCTCTTTAATCACTCATCTCTTTTTTATAGACTCTGTTGATCCTTTTACATTTTTTTTAAAACAAAATGCTATGTCAATATGTATATTTTATCTAAATTATTTCAATTTTAATTAGAGATGGAATAAGAAAACTCTTAAATGAAAAAAGTTTTTGAAAAAAGGCAGTGAACCACGGTTGAACCGGGTTCTTTGCAGGTGCAGGACACATCATGGTCCACTTTTACTCCTCAAGTTTCCCACCGAACTCGGCTTGCATCATCACTATTCTCTCGTGCTCTCTCTTCTTTTCTTCTCCCAGCCGCCCAAACGAATACGAAAGCAAGCAAGCAGGGAAGGGGATTTCCCATTTCATTCGCGCCTATTTAAACCCCTTGTTCAATTCTTAAATGCAGCACCAAATGCTTTCTAACCCTAATTTATTCTCCCAAAATCAAACTTCTTCACCCCTCCTTCTTCTCTACTCTCCCCCCGGTCGGAGCTTCGCAGTTCCGGCGTTCACCTCCCTCCCTTTTCGACAAGTTAAGCTCCGTTCCAAAATCATGAGCTCTAATCACGCGGTATCCAATCCAAACCAAGTCGTTCAGTTCGCGCTCGAGGATTCGGAGCTTGATCGTTTCGCGGTTGTTGCTAATGAGCTCGCTGACGCCGCCGGCGAAGTCATCCGCAAGTACTTCCGGAAGAGCGTCGATATTCTTCATAAAGAGGACTTGAGTAAATTTAACTTGCCTACTACCTCTGCCTGCGTTCCTATTTCTAGACATTTGTGAAAATGTTTGAGTTGGAATTGTTTTTTTCCCCGTTGACAGGTCCGGTTACGATCGCTGACCAAGCCGCGGAAGAGGCAATGGTGAGAATCATACAAGATAATTTTCCTTCCCATGCAATGTAAGTTTTCTTGTTTTGAGAAAGGATTTAGTTCACTCGTGCTTCTCGTTGTACGTTGTACTGCTCTTAGAATTTAGATTATATGTTGTTTCCACCATGACTGAAGAGTATCTCTCTTACTGCTTTGAAATTTGCATTGGACATTATTTGTATCGCAATTGCTCATTTTCTAATTATTTATTTTTCACAGTTAAGCAGCACTATGTGAAATATTGTTTGATAGATTGTGATGGCGAGATATGTTCAATATACTTGATTTCATCTAATCTGATAAAGTCTTCGTTGTTTCCTTTTCAAAAATTTCTCCTGTTTGATGTCCTGAGATGATTAGGATCTACCTTCTAAACGTTTTTCTTCAAAGTTCTGGTTGAATAATGAATGCAGTTATGGAGAAGAAGATGGTTGGAGGTGTAAGGAAAAGGTAGCTGACTTTGTTTGGGTATTAGATCCAATAGATGGAACAAAGAGCTTTATCACAGGTTTGTCTTTTTTCCTTTCTTTCTAATGCTCTTATTGCTTTCTAGTTATTCAATTTTCGCTGAACTTGCTGTTCGTTGGTTCATGATTCAGGTAAACCTTTATTTGGAACTCTTATTGCTTTGTTGCATAAAGGTAAACCGGTATGAATCGCAATCCATTCACTCATAATGTTGAGTTACCCTGCTACTCTTTTCTTTAATGATATTGTTAGGATAGGATCTTATACTCATCTGAAATAGAAACTTTTCTTGAGAATGGTGATCAAAATCTTTGAAACAAGGAGGGTAGGGTGCATGTTGACTATTTACATATTAGGGCATTTAAGACAAAATATGGAGATTTCAATTATCTCTGTATGTTTTTTTGAACTCTTCATGGATGATAGTCTCTGCTGTCTGTCATACAGAAAGGTTAAATTTAGAACCTCCAATCACTCATGGATCTCCAACTAACAGCATGTCCTAGCAATGCATTAAAATTATTCACTTGGTGCTGGATGCACTTTGTCTGAATCCTTTTTCTTATACCTTTTAAGGAGGCGACCAAAGATATAGTCACCTAAAATGATGCAAATGAGCGTGATGTCTTGTTAAATTTACAAGCTATTGAAACCTTCTTTGCGATCTTAGGTTCTTGGGATAGTTGATCAGCCTATTTTGAGGGAGAGATGGGTTGGATTAATTGGGAGACAAACAACTTTAAATGGACAAGAGGTCTCTACACGCATCTGTGCGAAACTCTCGGAGGCATATCTGTAAGTAGTATTCTCTTGATATTTGTCTTTTTCAAAAAGCAATTACTTGATCATGTATCATTTTTCAAATACTTCTTGTGTCAAGATTAAGGACAAACTTGTGATCACAACTTCTCTCGTGCATTTCTTTCCCCTGTATTAGGTACACAACCAGTCCACATCTATTCAGAGGAGATGCCGAGGTGGCTTTTGCTCGTGTTAGAGATAAGGTTTGGCAACTGTGTAACAATCAATTAAAGAGACTAATTATTTAAAATGTATATCATGATTGAGCACAACATTTGAAATAACATTTAAGGTTGTTATGCAAAATACTATACATGCACTCTCTCTTTTAGCTCATGTAACTACAAAATTTAGAGAGAAATGGTTTCTGCTCTCCATTTTTGTTTGCTGTAGAAAACATCTGCCATAAAAGTTTTGATTGTAAAGGTATGCTTATTCTCTGACAAGCTTCTTGGAGCTGCCTCTTGATGGAACTTTGAATTGAATCTGATTGCATGATCCATGATTTCTTAGCACCTATAATAGCTATCAATACTCAACAGAGGTTAATTGCTTAAGATGAGATGACAAGAAGCAAATGATCTTGAGTAATGTTCTGTTTTTTTTAGTTAGTAACTAGATTGATGTCCAGATGTTTGTATTGAACAAGTCAATTTTGGTGCTTGTGGACAAGACCCGAGTCAGCTGTTAGCTGCAAGGATGCTTGAAACTGTCTTTATAGGAATTGTCGCAGACTAGCAATCCAGCCAGGTTATTTTTTATTTTTCTAGTGGTGGCTCTTTAAGAAAGTACTAATTTTGAAGCCTGCTGTATACTGCTTATGCACGAGCACTTAATACTTTTAGCCATCCATCATCATTTATTGCCTACTATATGTGCTTCAAAACTAGAAATGTGCTTAAAATTTTCTTATCATTGTTCACTTCTCATATGATGTGAAGAATAGGTATTTCTTCGTACTGAAATTTAATTTTATGTACTTCTTCGGAGCAGGTGAAAGTTCCTCTATATGGATGCGACTGTTATGCCTATGCCCTCTTAGCAACTGGTTTTGTGGATCTTGTGATTGAGTCTGGCCTAAAGGTATTTTCTAACCTCATTTTTCTGTGTATGAAAACTTCTATTGCAAAATGCATTACTCTGGCAGTCTTGCATAGCTGACCTCTATATGATCCTTACTTTACTGTGAAATCATCTCTCCCATTTCTTTTTGGAAATTCCTATTCCCTCCATCCCATAAAAATCGTCTTGTTTATTGAACTAAAGTTAAAGCTACTCTAATTAAAATTGAATTTAGTTATTTTATGTTCCCTTTCAAAGAAAGGATAGCATACAGATACTCATTTAAGGAAAGGAGCAATGATTTTGCGAGTCACAGTTGATATGAATCGTTGGAGGCGATCTGTCTGTCTTAGTTTAATCACCTACGAAATGTTTTAATATCTTTAGTTGTGTTTCATATTTACTCTGACAAGGTGCAAACAAATTCTTTACAGCCATACGACTTTCTTTCACTCATCCCTGTCATAGAGGGTGCTGGTGGGATCGTAACTGATTGGGAAGGACATCGCCTTAACTGGAAAGCTTCTGCTGACTCCCAAGCTACAAGTATGTTTCGTGCACTAATTTGTTTCTGTTGTGCCTTTGCTTTGGCATGCTTTGTGAGTTATATATTATGTTACTCCCCCCGGTCACAAAATAAATGTCCAATTTTTTTAGTGTTTAATAATATCCAAAGTAGACTCAGTAGACTCTTTTTTAGGTCTGAGGTAGTATTAATTAATGATCCTGGCAAGATATAACTTGAAGCTTTTAAGTAAAGCTGATATTCTTGTGTCTTTGACAGGCTTTAATGTAGTTGCCGCTGGGGATAAACAGCTTCATTCACAGGCAATTGGTGCATTGCAATGGGGTTGATTTTATAGCGGAACCAATTAGAGATAAACCTTGTCAGCTATTGATTATGCCGAGAACCAGGAGGGCCAAAATCTTCCCCGAATTTCACGTAAGTTGGTGTGGTTTGACGCTTATTTCCCTTGCTCCCCTCCCGGTTTGGAGGGTGGGGTGAAATTAATCGACCAATTTGCCATTTCACGTTTTGGGTCATTTTAGTAGTATTTATAAAATGTAGGTTTGGTTAATGAACCCTACATTTTGGTCATTTTGGTGATTGTTTAAATTCCTCTGCGTTATCATAAATGTAGGTTAATGAACCCTACTTTAGTAAATGCTGTTTTAGTTCCTACTTTAAAGTTTGGATTATCTTTAGTGCTGATCGGGATAAGAATTCCAAAACAAGACGATTTCATAGTTTTCACAAATTATAAAATGAATAGGAGGAAATTAACAGAACATCACTAAGTGGTCGCATGAGCAAATTGTTTCGTAACCCGAGCGCCTGATTCCGAGTGAAGGTAAATTATATCCGCCTGACAATAAATACATGACCATCAAAACAGAAAATTTTAAATAAATCAAAGGAAGCATATCCCAGAAGTTTGCCACACTGGCCCTTATTCTTTCCCAAAATCGGTATTGTAGTGGGCACTTGATTCAAGTTTCTTCGCTTCATTCAGTTTTCTAACAGCCTGGAGAGAGAAAAGATGGAAAAGAGAGAGGTTCAGATCAGATTATAAGTTATAAAATAATAATACTCCCTCCATTTCAAAATATAAATTGTTTTCACCTATTAAGAAATCGATCAAAATATAAATCACTTGTCTACTTCTAATAACAATTCATTATCAAAAATACATTAAATAGGAGTATAACAGGTTTAACAATTAAAAGTTATGGGACTTTTCAAAAATTAATTATGACCTTAATATTTGTGTTTTGGTCAAAACGATTTATATATTGAAATGGATGGAGTATAAAAAAAAATTTTACCTTCATGAAATCTTCATGAATGACATAATCACGCTCTGCACGAATTGCAGACATGCCAGCTTCCGTGCAAATATTCCGCAGATCGGCTCCGTTGAAACCCTGGATCATAACCAAATCTGTGAGCCCCCACAAACGAAGTAAATCATCTGGAAAATCAAAAGCCAGCGTTGTGATCACTTACCTCAGCAAGTTTGACAACAGCTTCATAATCAATTTCACCATGTTTAGCAATTCCAGCAGCGTGGATTTTTAGAATCTCCATCCTCGACTGTTCATTAGGTAATGGTATCTCTATTTTCCTGTCTAATCGGCCCGGCCGAAGAAGAGCAGGGTCCAAAACATCAGGTCTATTTGTTGCCATAATCATTTTCACCTACACAAAATTTACAAAAGAAATCCACATGTAAATATATCACACGATAAATTGCAACTTTGTTCATCATTGCGAATATGGTTACGTATTCTTATCAAACATTATTCAGAAAAAGAACCTTTCCGAGCTGATCAAAACCATCCAACTGGTTAAGCAATTCCATGAGCGTTCTTTGAATTTCACGGTCAGCACTTGTTCCCTCACTAAAACGACGACCACCAATGGCATCAATCTCATCCATAAATATAATGCAGGGCTTTGCAACAAGGAGAAAAGATTATTAGTTTTAGAATGCTAACTATCAATCCGAAAAGAATAACAATTTCAATGATTTTAGTTTTGAGGCCTCACTTGATGATCACGTGCATATCCGAACATTTCCCTGATCAATCTTGCACTTTCGCCGATGTACTTATCAATAATTGCACTCGAGACAACCTGTTACCAGAAATGTGAACAATGCCTCAGAAATGTGAACTCTTCAACAGCTTCACAAACAACTCAAGTGGTAAACAATTACCTTTAAAAAGTTCGCATCTATGTTGCTAGCAATAGCTCTCGCTAACAGTGTTTTTCCAGTACCAGGAGGTCCATAAAGGAGAACACCCTAAAAAAATTGCAATTATAGTTTGAGCTAACCAAAGAAATCAAACAGACACCAAGTGGAAAAATGGGCTTGCAAACAGACAAATACTTAAGAATACCCATGGGGAGATCTTACCTTTGGAGGTTTGATGCCAACTCTGAGAAAGAGTTCAGGGTTCATCAAAGGCAACTCTATAGATTCTCTCAACTCTCGGATCTGATCTGAGAGCCCACCCACTGCAGAATAGCTAACATTCCCAGGATCTTCATGAAGCATATTATACACCACAGGATCAACCTGCAATAAAGCTCAATTTCAAATTTCTCATTCTCCAATAATTCATTCATTACAAAAGCATTCCATAGTTTTAATGCCATGAAAAATAATTACCTCACGAGGAAGTGCCCGCATTATCGTAAGTGTCGTCATATCAAGAACCACACGAGTGCCTGCAACTAGTTTTTCTTTGTCTACTTTACTGCGACATCCCACCACATACCTTGGGCCACTACTAGCTTTAACTATCACTGAAACAATAAGAAAGAATGAATTATTTCCACATGAATCCTCAGGTTTCTTTACGAGCCAAAGAATAAGTGAAACTGCCAACATGGTTAAGTAGGACCCCATAAGAGTGGATTGCTAAAAACTCCCAAGTGGCTGCATCAGAAACTAGAAGGGTTCTACACGACCAATCAAAAATATCCCCACTGAAATATTTCCTAAAGTTAACATTCAATAACATCACCATTTAGTCCCTATCTAAACTGATCAGTAAAAGCCTCCCAGGATGGAGAAAGGAGGGTATATTCACAATATAAGCATCATACAGAAACAAATAACCACAATCAAAGAAAAAGTAGTTACAGCGTTCATTATCCAGTGGTCTGAGCACCTCCCCTATGATCTGTCCAACACTTTGAAGTGCCTTCAAATCATCTTCCGTTTTCGTATATTCCTTCTTAGTGGCACGCAAATTCTCCCTCACTGTCAAGTAATTTATGAAAAACTAGTCATTTAAGGATAAACGGCACTTTTAAAGAACTTAAAAGTCTTCCTATCCTGCCAAGGTATAAATTAGCATGCAACACCAAAAAAATCTGAAAGAAAATGGTCCTCAAAACTTAAACTGCAAAGCACAAAAGTAAAAACAACAAACCTTGATACTATGCTCCCAAGCAAAGGATAGAATAATACAACAGAACACAATCAATTTAATATTAAAAAAGAAAACTATAATCATGCTGCAAGGTCATAGTACGGTTGACATCAATTGCACCCAGAGAACAAGAACAGTAAAGAAAGTCACCGAGCAAGAAACTAGGAGAAGCATATAAATTATGTCTACCACCCGAAGTCTATCCTATACAGCAAGTACGATGGAATATCACCTAACACCGTACAAGTAAATCTAATACTCACTCACCATATACAAAAATCTAACTACTCAGCTCACATCTCATAAACATTTCCCTATACCCAACCACAGAACCTGAGTTCAGCATCTTTTTTTTTCCCACTCACTTCCACCTACAATAGGATTATTCCTGACAAAATACAGAACCGTACTACAGCGGCACTCTGATAGTTTCCTAGTTTAAGAATTCTAGGTTGTTAAGAAAATATTTAATAGTTAATCCATCCAAAAAGCGAAAGAGTCACGTTATGCAAACCAGACGACAATGCCGCACCTGAGTAATTCCAGTAGTCCTATCTTTCCTAGGAGTAAATCGAATATCCAATTTCATAAAAATGAAAACTATTATTCTGCCGCCAAGGATAATATTACGAATCTAAGCTTTATCCATAATTGTGAGGTAAAAAAACAACTATCAGATTTCCAATTGAAGAACTACGACATGAACGTTTGAATTCAGGAACAGTCTCAGGTGAGGTAAGCAGTTAACAACAAATCGGACGAAGCAAGTTTTAGGGTAAAGGAGAGAAAAAACAACTATCAGATTTCCAATTGAAGAACTACAACATGAATGTTTGAATTCAGGAACAATCTCAGGTGAAGTAAGCGGTTAAAACCAAATCGGACGAAGCAAGTTAGGGTTTAGAGAGAGACCAGCTCGAACTCGAGACTCTAGCTCTTTATGCTGTAGAAGCTTTTTCCGGTACTCAGCGACTGCCGTCCGACGTCGCGCGCCGTCTTCATCGATTTCTGTCGACGACATCGGGACTGAACTCCAACTTCCTGATCAAGCAAAGTGACTCCTCTACTTCACAATTCAAAAAGCTGGACTAAATATATAGGGAGCGGATTATCGGACACTGGGCTTATTATTCATGAGATTTGGGCCGAGAAACGAAAGGACCAGCCCAATAAAGAGGACCAAACCGCTTAAGCAAAAGAAGACGGTGCTTGCTTTGCTTCTTCGACCAATAACGTTATTGCATGCTGTTTCCTTTTTCTTTCCTACATTAATAACAGAAATTCAGACACTTCCATCTTTCCAACCTTACATCCATCGAAAATCTTGGCAAGCCAAAGATACAATGCAAAGCAAATTCATCTCTCTAACCAGTAATCCTCCACCAAAGCCAAGGAAAAACAAAAAAAAAAGAAAAAGAAAATTGACTTCAAGAAATGGGCAGTTTTTTTACCCTTTTTCCTCAAATTTCCCCCCCTCTCGTTTTGTTGTAATTTCATTTCTTCGTTTCATCATCCTCCTAAGGAGGAAGGTAGGAGATGGAAAAGATGCCTAGAGGAAAACCCAACCTTCTTCTATCTTCGTCGTCTTCCTCCTCTTTTTCTTCAACCATGTCAGTCCTCCTGGTTCTTTTCTTCTCCCTCTTTCTTGCAAATTCCCCCATTGTCAATGTCTCAGCTCAGGTTACAGCTGACCCAGCAAAGCCTGTTTCTTTCACCCCACAAGACAATTATTTAATTGATTGTGGTTCATCATCAAGAACAACCCTTCCTGATAAACGTGTTTTTATCCCTGATCAAGAAACAGCGAATTTGTTGGCGTATAATGGCCGTGATATCCAGGTCTCTGTTCCATCGGCTAATGTTCCCAGCCCCCTTTATCTTTCTGCAAAAATCTTTGTAGAGGAAGCCACTTATGCGTTTCATATTGTCAGACCCGGTTGGCATTGGATTCGTCTTCATTTCTTCCCAGTGCCCACTAATGAATTCAACCTGCAACAAGCCAAATTCCAGGTTATCACGGATCAATATGTTCTTATTCATAATTTTCAAGTCAATGATACCACCACTTCTATCTTCAAAGAGTATCTTGTTAATGTCACCACGGAGAGATTTGAAATCAAGTTCATCCCTGAGAGGGGCTCTGAGGCTTTCATCAACGCCATCGAGTTTGTTTCCGCCCCTGATCTTTTGCTGGAAGACATTGGTTCTAGTCTGTTTCCAGTTTCACAATTTACTGGGCTGTCACAGATGGCTTACCAGACGATTTATAGGCTGAATGTTGGAGGCTCTTTTATCAATTCACAGAATGATACACTTGGACGTACCTGGGTATCTGATCAACCTTTCCTTAAGGCCCCTTTTGCAGGACAGAATGTGTCTGTTGCACCAAATGTGATCGGATATCCAGATGGAGAGTCTCCATTAATCGCTCCGCCAGCAGTTTATGCATCTGCTATTGAAATGGGGAATGCAAATGTTGCTGTCCCTAATTTTAATGTGACATGGAATCTTGATATTGATCCTTCATTTTCTTACCTTGTTCGGTTGCATTTCTGCGACATTGTCAGCAAATCCCTGAATGATCTCTACTTTAATGTGTACATTAATGGGAAGATGGGCATTTCTGGGCTGGATTTGTCAACAGCGACATCTGGTTTGGCAATGGCTTACTACAAAGACTTTGTTGTGAATTCTTCCCTCCTGACGAGTCCACTCACTGTTCAGATTGGTCCCATGAATGAGGACACCGGAACTAAAAATGCCATTCTTAATGGCCTTGAAGTCCTGAGGATGAACAACTCTGTTGGGAGTTTAGATGGAGAATATGGAGTTGATGGCCGGAGCGCAACTGGTCCGAGCCGCGGCACTGTGGCTGCTGTTGGATTTGCAATGATGTTTGGCGCATTTGTGGGCTTAGGTGCCATGGCTGTCAAGTGGCAAAAGAGGCCTCAGGATTGGCAGAAAAGGAACAGCTTCTCATCCTGGTTGCTTCCTCTTCATGCTGGAGATACTAGCTTTATGTCAAGCAAGAATTCATTGGGATCTCGCAAGAGTCAGTTCTATTCTTCAACAATGGGGCTAGGTCGATACTTCTCACTTGCAGAGCTGCAGGATTCCACCAATAATTGGGATCCTAGTGGAATCATCGGTGTTGGAGGATTTGGGAATGTGTACATCGCAGAGATTGATGATGGAACCAAAGTAGCAGTCAAAAGAGGTAATCCTCAATCTGAACAAGGTATTCATGAGTTCCAGACTGAGATTCAGATGCTGTCGAAGCTCAGACATCGCCATTTGGTGTCTTTGATTGGTTACTGTGATGAGAACTCAGAGATGATCTTGGTTTACGAGTACATGTCCAATGGACCTTTCAGAGACCATTTATATGGCAAGAACTTGCCACCATTGTCATGGAAACAGAGGCTTGAGGCCTGCATTGGTGCTGCTCGCGGGCTTCATTACCTGCATACTGGTGCAGCTACAGGAATCATTCATCGTGACGTCAAGACCACAAACATCTTGCTTGATGACAACTTTGTTGCTAAGATGGCTGATTTCGGGTTGTCGAAAGATGGACCTACCACAGAACAGACTCATGTGAGTACAGCAGTAAAGGGAAGCTTTGGATACCTTGACCCTGAGTACTTCAGAAAGCAGCAGCTGACAGAAAAATCTGATGTCTATTCATTTGGAGTGGTGTTGTTGGAAGCCTTGTGTGCTCGTGCCGCCATTAATCCGGCGTTGCCTAGGGAGCAAGTGAACTTGGCAGAATGGGCAATGCAGTGGAAGAGAAAGGGCTTGCTGGATAAGATCATTGATCCAACTTTGGTTAACCATATCAACCCTGAATCAATGAAGAAGTTTGCTGAAGCTGCAGAGAAATGCTTGGCAGATTATGGTGTTGATAGGCCTTCAATGGGTGATGTGCTGTGGAACTTGGAATATGCACTGCAGTTACAAGATGCTTCATCACAAGGAAAAACTGATGAAGAAGACAAGTCAGTTTCACCCGCCCTTGCTGTGCTTTCTCCTTCTACACCTACTACTCCTGCTGCTGCTGCTGCTGCTGCTGCTGTGCCTGTTCCGGTTCCCGTTCCGGCTGCTGTGCCGGCTGTTTCTTCGCCGGAGGGAAGTGGAAATCCTGCTGAAATTCCAGCCATTGAGGAGCATTCAGGAACTGCAATGTTTGCACAGTTTGCTGCTCTCAATGGTCGGTAAAAGACTCCATTCACTTTACCTATAAAACAAGCATGAAGATACACCATTAATGTACAATATATATAGCTTGCTTCCTGAGATATCCACCACAACCACTTCAGCTTTAGTGGCTTTACCATTTAATCTCAATCAATCTAGGATTGATGTAAAAAAAAGGGGCATCCCTTTGATTTTTTAGCAATTCTAATGGGTTATAAACTTAACAGTTTCTTCATATAACAGGCGAAATCGCCATAAATAATCTCTTCTTAATGCTTTTCTGTTCCTCTGCAGTTTATCGAACCAAAAGACTATTACTTTGGGACAGAAAAACAATCACTAAACAACCACAACCCACTAAATAAACAGAAGTTAAAATTTCCTTTTACTAGTAGTAACTGGAATGACACTTCGTTCAGAAGACACCAAATCAACTACGTTAAAATGTATTCTGACGACACTGTAGTCAGAAGTATGGTGCATTCTCCGGTCAAAAATTGAAGTTCCTAAACTGAGAATCGCGTTTCTAGATTTACAGGCAGCAAAAGAATTACCATTCATTCTAAATGTTATCCAAGTTATACAGAAATGTCACTGCAATTGGCCTCTTTTCCTGAGATGATTATTGCACCTTCTTTTTCTTCCTCTCCCCATTTTCGTCGAGTATGGCAATAGCCTCGATATCATCACAATCGATGGCTTTCCTCGAGAGTCTACTCTCACTATAAAGATCTGAACCTTCAGATAACTTTCTTTTCTTCCCATAAGGACCGCTAACGGGTGGAAGTATCTCTAGATCGTCTTCTTCAGCCTCCACAGCAACAGTTTCAGATACATTTGATGTACTTGCACCATTTTCTTTCGACGTCTCGCCAGTCTTCGAAACAAGAGGTTGAGTCCATCCAGATAAAAGCATACCATCAGGTTCTTTTTCCTCATCAAACTCCTCTCTGCAAATTTTTTAAGATAAATTGCACTAGACAATAAGCTTTCAGCATCACGCAGAAAAAGAGAATTCAATTTCCTCATGCCTTTGCCAACGAAAAGCGCAAAAAAAAGTTTATAAGATAAATACATTCACTTGCACACTCAGAAAAGAAGCCAAACAGAATGAATACAAGACAATCAATTCAGCAGCGGAAACAAACCTATGCTTTATATTAATGTTGCATGTCAATTCTTGTTGAAGGTCCTCAACAGTGAGTATTGTCCCACCAGTAACAGGTGTAGGGAGTTCGGCAAGCACCTACAAAGACTAACACAATCAGGACAAAAAAGGGCCATGGCACGGATTTTACAAGATAGCACAACAAGCAGACGTGGGAAATGGAGTACCTTCTCAAGATTTGCTGAATAATTGGCAACCATATCTTCCTCAAGATCATCACCAACCTCATAAAGAAGGGCAGATCCATGCATAATCAAAGGCAGATTCATGCCAAGTTTGGCTTTTACAATCTTTTCGACAAAGTCCCTCAACTTTGAGCGCTTAGTATTGATCTCGAGCCACAAAGGCGTCTGGATGCATAGATCATTAAAATGCATGAGAGAGGATTGCTCAACAGTTCCAAACCAAAATAGAAAATGAAAACCAGAAAAAGGTATGTGACGAACCTCAGAACAAACATAGCATGACTTATTAGGCTCAAATGGCTCAACGGCCATGAGAAGCATCTTCCTTGATGGATGCTCAAGACAATATGTCATCCTGCATAAACAAAAATTGTAATAGAAAATAAAATGAGGGAAGTAAAAGAAAAAGGTAAACAAAAATGTAAGTAGAGGTCTCATAGGATCCAAGTCAAATAATATCAGTTTCTCAAAATATATAAATAAATAAATAAATATTGGGGGACGGGGCTTAAATAAGCTCAGCAGCTCAAAAAAGGATGTCCTTCATAAAGATCATTTTTCTCCCCCATTTACACTACTCAAGCCAAATTTGCACAACTATGTAAAGCCTACAGAAGAATATTACAGCTCTATCTCATCGAACGACACGAATAGAGTTTCAAAACCCTCAAGTTCAAGTTAGATGACCAAACACCAAGACATGAGTACTGTTTTAGACGTTTAGCCTAAGTACATTGGTGCATCACCACAAAACTATTTCCTTTGAGCTCTTCCAATGATTCCCTTTCTACCGCTTCAGGGGAAAGATTGGGATTTGACCAGGAAAGGTAGCAACAACTGACATAAAAAACCTCAAATGCATATCTTCACAAAATAAACTAATGAAGAAAACTGGTTAAGCTAGGTACATAATCCACCTGTAATTTTCGACATCATTTTGCAGCACTTTCATGGCCTCAATCACAATCAACCCAGCAATAATAGCATTGGTTGTCGCAACAGCATGCACTATGTTTCCAGCGATACCTTTGGCCTCAAAAAGGCTATGCAATGGAATCCCAAAAGAAGCTGCACGAATATTTGCTGCAGCAGTTACAAATTCCACGGCCAACTGATCATCCTTATCAAAGCTCAAGTTTCCTATCTCCTAAGAGCAATAACGGTAAACAAACCTTTGAGTTATGCTACACAAACAATGAAACAGGATTTTCCCAATTAACAAGAGCAAGACTCACCTTTTCCCTTTTCAAGAAGAATAATTTCAGAGCTTCAAGAAACACTTTAGAATTTTCAGATAAGCTCCATACATCTTGAGGATTTTTCAAACCTAAGGTTGCCATTGCAGATACTGACAATGGATCACCAGACAGTGAAGTTTTATCTAGGTTTCCATTTTGCTGTGTCACTTCAGTAAGTGCTACATCTCTAAGGTATATAGGCCTTGGCTTGTTACGATTTTTCCATGAATCTTCATTTGCCAAGGCTATTTCAATGTTATACCCAAAAACATGATCATAAACTCTCTTCCCATAGGCTTCAACGTCTTCATCCTTTTTGCGTTCAAACACGTCTTCTACGTGTTCAGATGAACCAGATGCATCTGTAGCACGTACGTTCAGATCATTTTCCTGATTCTTGTCCCCAAATAGTTTTGCAAATAGGAGGTCCTTTGCCCACACAATACAGTGAACAAACTGCAATACCAAAACAGTGATGTACTTCGGTCAAATAACCTCAAACTTAGAAACAACAGCAAAAATAAATCATTATCAAGGAAGGTGAAAATTTTAGCTTTAGACATTTCTGTGTAGATTATAGTTATCTGCTGAAAGTCAATATTGGCTAGCAAGACTAATGAATAAAATTCACTAAATCTGCATGTTATCCTCCAGACATTTCAATTTGTGATAAACACTCAGCATTAGGAAAACAAAATTTAAGTGGTAAGAACTTGGACATAAAAATTGAAAATAACCCTGACTCAGTCTCCATCACTCCACGTATTAGTGCTTTCCAAATTGCTAATCTGAACCAGTAAAGTAAGGTTCTCACCTAACTCTGAGTTTATGGTGCTAAAATGTTTTAAAATAATATACATTATGGGAAGCAAGCAGTTTTAATAAGACTGCAAAAGTACCTTTGAAGGAGTACTTGTGATAGTACAGACTGGATAAGTTTTAGGAGCTGGTTTGGGTTGACATTCATAACATTCTGTTTTTCCCTTCACGTGTACAGTTACCTGAATCCAGGAAGATTTAAACATAAAAAGACAAAGATTTACATGCAACAGTACAACATAATCCATTTAACAAAAATATATAATACCTGTCCAAGAAACCCAGTTGTCCCACTTTCAACTAATGGAACACCAGCAGCTAGACAAAGCCGATTCACATGCCGTCTGGCATCTAAATTATCAAGCCCATTCAGAACAACACTGAACTGCTTGAAGAAATCCACATTGAAATCAGGATCTTTAACATTTGCATGGTATGGAGTGATGTTAATATTAGGCCTGACTTTTAAAATGGCATCACGAGCAACCTGGAATGAGATAATCATTAACAAAAAATAAAATTTAAGGATGTGTTGATGAGCGACTGGAGCAAGAATATGAGCCCCTATATTAGCAAGAGAAATGGGAACCACGACTCACTTTGGCTTTAGATTGACCAACATGTGATTGCCGGAACAAAAATTGTCTGTTCAGGTTACTCACTTCAATAGTGTCCATGTCAATCTGCATGGTAAGGCAAACCACCATAAAAACTAGTTAATAGGCAGTTATTGATAGAGATGCAACAACCATATTGATTCAGTAATAAATGAATATGTGCTGCGAGGTCTACAAATGTTTCATCAATGTTAAATACCAACAAAATGATTTCATGTCTTCAAATAACTTTGATATTTGACAGTAAAAAATTATGACTTTATGACATTCCATCTTCAATAGACTTGTCAGACACTAAATGTAGACTAATCATAATAATTTCATAAAATTCTAGCTTTCCAAACTATTGAGCAAGATAAACTAAAAATCTTCATTTTTTTCCGAAAATGCATTATTCTATTTTGGTTTTCTCCTTCCATGTCAAAAACAAACTTCATTCAAATTTTCGTAATATCCCTCGTTTCCTTTCTCACGCAAAGTCTTCAACAACAGTGTATAGATTCATATTTAGGGCAACTAACTCCATAAATAAATACCAAAACTTTTTAAGATTTTAATTTTCCCCTTGCCTACACGTTCTCCCAAGCCTACTCCAGTCAAACTTTTCAATAAACCCTTGCAAAGTTTGCATAGAGTCCAAACTAAAAATACAAAATATAAGAATGAATTCCCAAATAACCAACAGTAAAGCCCTAAGGGAGAAACCCTAAGAGTATCCATAAAAAATAAACAACACTTGAGAGTAATAGTTTACTAACGATGTGAATGTCATGAAACCCAGATAGAGCAAGTGTCTTTAGCAGCTCACATCCAATGCCACCGGCGCCGACCATAAGCACTTTTGCCCCCTGTAAAAAAAATATAAACACATCTTTTTCATCAAAACCCAGAAATAAACTCACTACCCCTGTTAAAACCACAGGGCAAAACTCAATAAGCACGCATTACTCTTCCAGTGTTACCTTAACGGCCGGTAACTGCTGGTCGGTGACCATTTCTTCCGGCATAATTCGAGCAATATAATTTAATTTTAAAAATACGGTGGCGAATAAGTTCACATATAAATATAGGGCGTGGCGGAAATAGGAAGGTATAGTTCGCCGGGAATCGAAGACGACGGAGAAGGGTTTTGCAGAAGAAAAGGGGTTCTGGTGGGAATCGGAATCTTCGACAAGTGGGGGGAGTTGGTTTTTTTTTTTTTTTTTTTTTTTTTCGGAGGAAAGGGCGCCAAAAGTAGAAAAGTCTCCTTCGCTCTTCTTCCTCTTCTTCCTCTGTTTTTATCTATCTATCGTTCGGGCTACCAGTCTACTACTGCTTTTTTCTCTGTTAACTGGGAATATTTTAGTCAGAGTCAATGGACTGTGGTGGGCTGGGCTTTTTAAAGTAAATAAGCTGTAGGTGGTGGGCTGGATCTATAGCCTAAGGATGCGTCCACTGGGCTGGTGAATTTGGTGGGGGATTTACTATTTGTATAACAAAATTACTATTTGTATAACAAAAAATGTCCAAACTACCCCCGATATGAAATAATAGATCTTTTTTGGGTAAAAAATGTTGCGCATTGCTGAATTAAAGGGCAAAAAACGTAAATTTGGTATGTTAATGAACAAAAAAAATGCTGAAATGTCATGTGAAAATTAGATCAAAACCCTAAAACGTAGCGAAAATTATATTGTAAACGCCAAAATGTAGCGTTTTTTTGGACACTAAACGCTAATGTGCAGCGTTTTATGGACAAAAACGCTAAACTATAGCGTTTTATGGAATAAAAAACGCTAAAGTGTAGCCGAAAAACATATCTCGCTCGTTAAATAGTAGCGTGTGTGACGGTTTTTGTTAAAAAACGGACGAAACTAATATGAACAGACCAAATATTGACAACAAATTACATCATATCATAACCTTCGTACATTCTCTGTACAAAAGGATCCCTTACAAATATTGACAACAAATTCAAATCGACAATCGAAAGAAGGTTTCGTCGAATCATATCCACCTGCCATTCGTATTGTACAAATTTCGATTGACATTCTTCACGAAATGGTAATTTTGCTACCCGCTATGTATTTTTATATTTTGTAGCGTTTAGTTTGCCCTAAAACGCCACTTATTAGCGTTTTTAATCACTAAAAACGCTAATAAGTGGCGTTTAATGTCATTAAAAACGCTATTAAGTGGCGTTTTTGTCATCGAAAACGTCAAATTGTGGTGTTTGATGCATTTCATTTAAGAAAATTGTTGCGAAATTAGGGTATTTATGTGAAATCCGTAGCGTTTTTAGTTAATTTTTTTATGAAGTGTAGCGTTTTTTTTGTATAGTTCATGAAAATTGTGGCGTTTCTATGCAAATTTTGTGAAATACGTTGCGTTTTTTTAAGATTACATATGTAAAGTGAAGCGTTTTTTATAGTCCTATTGTGTAATTTATAGCGTTTGTAACAATATGGATTTGGATTCTGACTATACAGGACGATGATTCGAATATGAGTACACATGATGATTACGAGCAAGAACAGGATAATGAGGATGACGAGGGGGGTGAGGAACAAGACATTGGGGCAGATCTAAGTGAATATTTTAGGATAGATAGGGATTTTGCAAGTGTGGAGGATGCATTTGCGTTTTGCTATCCTATAGCTAATAGCCTGAAGTTTGTGCTTTTGAAGCAAGGCGGAAGTGGCTCGACGTATTATTTTAGGTGCGGTCGATGGAAAGATCCATTGAAGGAGCCTCTCCCCACCATACGGTTGAACACGAAAAGGTGCGGATGTAAATGTCCGTTCAAATTGACTGTCAAGAAGGTTGTTAATGAGCGTTACAGTGTGCTTGTTACGCCAGGGGTAATGTCCACGCATAATCATCCTGGTATGAATACGTTTCGTTATTGAATATGTTATATTATTTTTCTATAATTAGCATTTACTTATATTATTATTACTAATTTTTGTAGGTATAAGGCATCCATATGGGCACAGGCAGCTGAGCGGTTTCTCGAAAGAGTCAAAGGCTGAGGCTAAACGCATGCTTTCTTTTAATGTGAGACCAAAAAGCGTTTGGGAAGCTATTCATCAGCAGTTTCCCGAAGACAATGTACAGATAAGGCAGGTCTACAATTTGAAGGAAGATATGAAGAAAGATGGATTGGATGGTAGGAATATTGGGCAGTAATTTTTGCATTTGGCTCGCGAGAAGAAATATTTTGTTCAGATTATCACTGACGAGGCCACTAATGCGATCACACATGCATTCATCGCTCATCCTACATCAATTCAGATGTTCAACAGGTGGTATTGGGTTGTAGTGGTTGATTCAACCTACAAGACCAATAAGTACAAAATGCCCGTCGTTGAGATGATCGGTATGACTCCCACCAATAAGAACTTCAATATTGCTTTTGCCATTGTTAAGGATGAGACAAAAGAAACATATGATTGGGTAATGAAAAACTTGAGGGAATTGTTGCCTAGTAATGTGGAACCAAGTGTTGTTGTCTCAGATAGGGAGTTGGGTTTGTTGCAGCCTATTAAGGATCACTTTCCATCTTGCAATCACTTGTTATGTCGGTGGCATATTGACCGTGATGTTGCTAGTTGGTTGGAAAAAAATGTTGCTAGGAGGAATGTGGACACGGCCACTGATATATATAGTAATTGGTGGAAGAAACTTATCATGGCTCCCACAGTTGAAAGGTTTAACCTCTTATTGGTCCAATTCAAGGTTACATACTCTATGATTGAGCCTGCAGTTGTTGATTATTTGGAGGGGACATGGTTCATTCATAAGGAGAAATTCTGTCGGGCCTGGACGGACACATTTCAACATTTTGGGAATACGGCAACTAACAGGGTTGAGGCTTCCCATGCTGCATTGAAAGATTGGCTTCATTCTTCCACCAATTCTCTCGACACGTTGTTCATGAAGATCGACTCTCATCTCACGCATCTGTTCCCTCACATCGCGTAAGTGCAATAACTGCATTCGATTATTTATTTAATGTCATAATTTTATTATAATTTTATTGTATGTGAAAACAATAACAGTGGGTCGCTCGAGTCTTCTACTGCCACGACACAAACCAGTAGGATGGGGTTTCCATACTGTTACTTGAACAAATACGTGTCGCATCACTGCCTGAATTTGGTTAGCAAACAAGTTGAAAAAAAGGATAGGTTGGCAGGCGAAGTTATCGATAGGTGTGGATGCGTGTGCAAGTTGACGCTTGGGATTCCTTGTGCCTGTGATATATACAAGGCACAGGAATCGACCGCATATCAATTGCTCCTATTAGTCCACGAGTTCTGGCAGAGATTGACAATTGTACCTTCCCAAAGGGATTCTAATACTTTGAATGAGGACATCAGGTACATTTTACTTATGTTTGTTAGTTATACTAAATTTGTTTTATTTTTTGTTATTTTACATTTGGATGCTGATTGAAAATAATGTTTCATCAAGGTTTTTCAATGAGGAAGTCATTCCTGCAGTTAACACAAGTCCGTCATTCTTGGCTCGTCTACTTAATATGGCCTATGTAGAAGAGATGCACCCTGATAGGTCTAGTGCAGCTGAGCCATCGGTTGAGGGTACTCATAGGGGACGGCCGCCGAGTAGACTGCACCATTCAGTTATGCGTGAGTGGAGTGGTCGCGAGAGAGCGACACGTGGATCACGTGGTAGGGGTCGGTCAAATTCAAGTGGAAGATCAACTGGGCGCACATCCAACAATACGACGGACTCCTCTAGTGAGTCTCCATTACATGAAGGTAAATATTGTTAGTGATGTTTCAAGAATTTATTTATTTACAAAATTAATTCAATTATGTTCATTCTAATTTATTTAACACGTTAGGATTTGGACAAGATGTACCATGCGTACCAGTGTTTTTTCGGCATTACTGTACTGGATGGTCGGATGTCATTGGAGATGGAAATTGTGGGTTCAGAGTGATTGCTAGTTACCTTTCAGGCGGCCAGCACAATTGGAAATTGTCGCGTAGAGCGCTTGTTGGGGAGATCGTTCGTGATCCACAAAGGTATGCAGGTTTGTTTGCAGTTGTAGAGGAGAGACCTGCTGATGGTGATCATTTGGGTGCCGTGCTCCGGCGTTTACGTTATCAAGGTAGAAGTTGTTCTGAAGCCTACTGGATGGCCACACCCACGGACTTGTTCCCACTTGCAACGCATGCTAATGTCGTGGTACTGCACCTCAGCCGTTCGGAGCCGATGGCTAATTATACCATATTACCTTTGGATGCTGGAGAGGACGAAACCCGCCCTGAGAGACAGATAGCAATTGCTCACGTGGGTGGTAATCATTACGTTCGTGTTGATGTTCTTGATGATTGTCCTCTTCCTCCACTGCACATTGTTTGGCGCGATCACTGCAACCAAGCGACCGTTGGACATTGGCCTAATAGTTTCAGAATGCGTTTTAGGCTATGGGTAAATCGTCGTGATGCTTAGCGGCTTTAGTTTACTGTGACTTTTTGTTTAAATAATATTTGTAGTTATGAACTAAGTTTGGTATTATATGATTGTTTGTTTTGTATTAACTTAAATTCACATTCATGACATATAACTAAACAAACATTAACAAAAAATGTAATGCATAAATTACTACTATATAAATGGTGCTGATGTCATACAAAAAATATACAAATGTATACAAAATGTCATACATATAAACATACATATGGGCTCAATCGGCCAGGTCAAATCGCTGCTCAAAATCGTCTATCAGAGCAGAATACTCCTCGTGCAGGTCCGGTGCTCGATCTCGCAGCTGATCCAACAACCGGTGCTGCACGCCCAGCACATCGCTAACCCACTACAAAAAATACACACAATTATATCAATTATTGATTTTGAACAATATAATAAAATATATTACAAATTTGAAAAAAAATACTTACGTATTCCGATGATGATCGGCGTGGCTGTGGCTGCTCCGGTGGGGGCCCTATGACGTACGGATGGGAGCGGGGTACGAACCACTCTAGATATCCGTCCACGCAGGCACTATATCTGACGCCGTGCCCTGTCTGTGCACGGTGCACAAAATATATAGGCCCGGTAGCCGGATATGCGTCCCACTCGGACTCCGCATATGTCCGTGGGTGGTGCACGACGTACCCACTACCCCCGTACCCCTATACGTCCCATCCGTGGCCGGAATAAACGGTCTGGGGATCCACTGCACGTACCCCAACTGACGAGCACACCAGTCTGGCATGTACGGCTCTATGTCCTCCCGGTATGCAATGAGTCCGCGGTACATCGTCCTCGGCGTGCGCGTGACAGAAGCGCGACCATAGGGCATCCATACAACCTATAAAAAATATTTTTCAATTACATTTCCTAATTTTTTTATATATACATTTAATTAATTTACAATTTTGATTTACTTACATCGTCCGGCGACAAGGCATCCAGTGCCTCTCGGAAAACCGTCAGTCTGTCGTCCTTGTTGCGCGGTGCGTCAATCGTCCACCTGGTGGCCCGCGGTCGATCGGGGTGCGCTGGAAGAGGCCTGGCATTACTCCTAAAAGATGGAAAATGCTCGTAGATCCAGGCCTGTAGTAACGTCAAGCAACCCGCGATGCTCGACGTCCCGTGACGACTAGCAGCACCTAAATGCCTATATAGATACGCTAGCGTCGCCGTGCCCCACGCGTACTCCCCTACCTAAGCCATCCCCCCCCTGAGCTCCAGAACAGGGCCTGGCTGGAACTTATTGGAACTCTTGTCTGTAAACAGACAGGTCCCAATAGTAGCCCATAGAAATACTGTGACGTCCGAGTCGGGCCGGGGTCTACGCCTACAGAGATCTATCACCCGCTCGGTCGAGAATGCCCCATTCTCGAATAACTCCTTATCGATGTGCTGATCCGGAGGTATCTCGAGCAAATCTCTACAATAAGCCACCATGGTGGCAGTATCCGCGGACTGTGTAATCAAACGACCCTCTATCGGTATACGCATAATCTCCCACACGTCGTGGAGAAGTATCGTCATCTCACCGAAGGGTAAATGAAAGGTATTGGTGTCCGGCTGCCACCTCTCCAAAAAAGCGCATATCAATGGCGCGTCTATATGCCTAAACAAAATGCTGGGAATATGTCCCAGCCCTGTCTGGCTAAGTATCTGAGCCCATAGGGGTGACATACCGCGCACCCAAGTAACTAAGGAATCGTACATCAAACCCCTATTGTGACACCTAATAGGGGCTCTACCCCCGTCTCACTAAACCTCGATACGACGTGTCCTAAAAAACTAGGAATAACCGTCGCATCGATCGGACCACCCTCGACTGGTCCAGTGACTAACCAGCTCTTGTCATCCTTCTTCCGCTTTTTAGGAATCGCTATATTTATCAAATATAATATATATAATTAATTTAACTAATTAACAAAATAAACAAATAAAACATACTTTGATAATTACTCATGTTATAAAATAAATGAAACATTCATAAATATTTTAATAGTTTACACAATAAATAAACAAAAAAGACAAATTAATAACATATATAAACAAATATAACATATTTTCACTAACTAGACAAATTAGCAAATAAATAAACAAATACTTCATAAAGTAAATAACTCAATAAATATTACAATTTATAAAACAATATAACATAATTTAACCAAGTAATCATATTACCAAATAAATTAACAATTAAATAATAATTTAAATATTTACTTAATTAATAATAGTCTAAACAAAGGGATACATAATTTACATAATTCACAAATTAGACAAATAGATCAATTAAATAAACGTAATTAAGTAATCTATATCGCGTACCTGCAGAGGGCTCCGCCCGCTGCTGCTGATAATGCTGATGGCTCGATCTCGGCTGCTCCTCGTGAGCCTCCTCCTCCTCTGAAGACTCATCCTCGTCGCTCGGCGCGACATCGTCCTCGTCCCTCAGATGGAACGCCGACTCCCCGCCAATCCCTCGACCGCCACCCTTGGATCGGCCACCTCGAGTTCTCACGGCTGGCATCTTCTGCCTCCTGGCAGAAGCTGTGGGCCGCTGTCTCTCCTCAACAGTGGAAGGAGGAACGCGCGGTTTAACCTTACCGCCACCCTGAAAAATGTAATTCAAATATATTAATACACAAACAATCATATTAATTCACATACATTTTATATTACGTAAATATTTTTAAAACGTAAACCCTAAACCCTAGACAATCATAATTTGTGCGTTTGACTGACGGTCAAACGCTACAAGTCAGCGTTTGACTTTGAGTCAAACGCTACTTCGTAGCGTTCGACTCACAGCCAAATGCTGACTACCGGCGTTTGGACCCATTCCAAACGCCGATCGAATGCGTTTGGAACAGGTCCTTACGCCGCCAACCGACGTTTGGACCGTTTCCAAACGCATTCGATCGGCGTTTGGAAATGATCCAAACGCCGCAGATCGGCGTTTGGAACGGGACCAAACACAACTGATCTGCGTTTGGACCCGTTCCAACGCTTTCGATCGGCGTTTGGAACCGCTCCAAACGCCGATCGGTAGCGTTTCATACCATTTGCCAGCGCCGATCGGAAGTTTTTTCCGGCCTAAATTGGACAAAATAAATTTCAAATCAAGATTGAAATGATTGAGAAATTTTACCCGATTATAGAGTAACCCTTTGCCCGCGTCATGACCTCTCGAAGATCCAGAACCACCTGCTTCCATTTCGAAACAAATTAATGTTCTTGGTTTTTTTTCGTTGAGTTTTTGCGTGAAAGAGATGGAAGTTTGGGAGAAGATGTCGTTTGGAGTTGGTTTTTTTTTTTTAACAAAATGCAGCGGTCGAACGCTGCATTTCAGCGAGCGAAATCGATGTTAACGCTGCGGTTTAGCGTTTAGGGCTAACAGTATCGCTACTGTTTAGCGTTTTCGTGTAGCAGAAACGCTACATTTCGGCGTTTGGTAGCAATAAAATTGCTGCGTTTTAACGTTTTTTCCCGTTTGCGACGTGGTGTTTTAGCGTTTTTTTGGTTTAATTTCATATCAGTTTAACGTTTTTATACCTTTATTTTAGCAATACACAGCGTTTTTTATCCCAAATTTGCCATCAAACTGAAATTTCTTTGATACCAGGGGTATTTTGGACATTTTTTGTTATACAAATAGTAATTTTGTTATACAAATAGCAATTCATATTTGGTGGTGTCTCGCTAGTCCTACATGTAACCGAACCAAGTCGGGCTCATAGTTCGAGCTAATTCAACTCAAGCTCGGTTGATCTCGGGTTGACCGAGGTCATGTCGAGTTTTAGTTGGCTCGTCTTACTTAAGAGCTGAATTTAAATAGAAAAATTTATGACTTGATAGGCTCTCGAGTCTATTGAACCAACTATAATGATATAATGTAAATTATATATTAAAATAAAAATATAATTGAATTCAAATTCGATGTCGAGCTAGTGAACTCGATTGAGTCATTAGTCGAGTTCGGTATAGAATCCTCAAGCTCAAAAAAAAGTAGCTTATCAAGTTTGAGCTCGAGCTCGAACTACCATATTTACAATTGAGTTGAGCTCATATATCGGTTTGTTTATAGTATTAGCCCAACCCATATATTTGTCTAATAACTTTTAAGTTTCGTTTTTATTGTCCCAAAATAGTTCATTTAAATTATTAGTAGTATATGAGATTAAATTTATATACAAATCATCCATCAATACACTAACGATTTGGAACGGTATTTTTTTTTTTTTTTGGATTTGTATATCTTCGCAAACCCAACAAATAAATACTAATGACATAGTTTATTTCGTAATGAGATTTTGAATTTTTATGTCATCTCAAAATTAAATGGGATTTTGGATGTTTACATCCTTGCAAAACCCAACAAGCAAATGTTAACGACTTAGTTTCCTTCAAAATGATACTTTAGAGTTTTCGTAGACTCTAGAGGTGTGTTCTTGTGTCTGTGAATTTTGTAATTTTTAAAAAATTATGTATTTTTTTTACACATAATGTGTGTTTGTTTCAAAGGAATGAAAATAGAGCAATTAATATTTGATTAATCGAATATTCATAAAAGTAATTTGATTGCTTTTTGACTTGTTTAGTAAACAAATAAATGATAATTATATTATTTTAATTTTAATGAATGTTCAATTAGTGAAATTATGATGGGTTAACTTCCATTTTCGCGCAACAATCAAACACATCCATACAGTATTGTTTTAAGAAAATTTTAATTGAAAAAAATTTGCGATTAACTAAAAATAGAAAATGTTAAAAGAAAATTTGCGAACAAATGGAAGTTAAGGGTAGCTATTTGCAAATAACTAAAATAGAGATTCCAATTTGTACAGGGCTAGAAAGCCCTCGTGTCAGTCATCAGTTATGCGTCTCACTTTTCCAGACTCCGGTCCTATAGCTCTCGCTTTGATCACAAAGTCGGTGCTCTAACAGCTTCGTACCGCTACGGCCAATGTGAGTAATTTCTACCGAAAATTATTCAGTAAAATTGATCGAATTTAGTTGTTTGTCCTTGTTATTATTATTATTTTTTTGTTTAAATTTATTCTGTACGACGATTGACTAAACTGTCGAACCTTTGCTGCCTTGCCTTGTTCATAACATGTTTGCGACATGCACAGCTTCGCTTATCTATGGTTTGTGGATGCTGATAAAATAAACTTTGATGGGTTTTGTTTTGCAGTGAACCGCGAAGTGGGTTTTGCCACATAGAAATGTGGCAAAGGCCAAGAGGAGGAGATAAAATGCCATTGCCAAGACCGCCTTGCCCGCCCAACGGTAACCTAAATACGCTGTTGTTGTTTTTGTAGATGCATGTAGGTATATGTGATGGATTGCAACTTTAATGGAGAAGAAATTCTTTTGGAACCAGAATTTTATTTTTTTGTTGTCGATCGTTAATTTTTATGTAATATTTTCTGCCTTCGATTAATATTCTATGGCGGTTGCATAATGCAAGTTTAATCTGTGTTTAGCTTATCATTCTCAGATTTTTTGGGGTGTGTGGTTTTTTGGGGGGGGGGGGGGGGGGGGTGGGTTTGCCTTGTTGTATGCTGGAAACAGATTTTGTTAAGGGAATTAACTTTATAGGATGTTACAAATTTACAGACAGGGAAAGGAAGAATGACATGACTTTAGTAATCCATGTTGGAACTATAGTTCGAAGAATAAGATGGTGACATGTTACAGAACAATGGATGTACGTGGGCAACGTTAGGCAGTTTTGGCATGCTGCTTTGTGGATATGATCTCCTTATGTTTAATGTGTTCCACTGAAATATGAATTGAGTAGTGCCCATAGAAAGAAGTTTCATACATCCCTTATGTAGCTAGATTAGCCTTTTGTGTCTATCTGTTTTTAATTGGTTTTAATTAGTTATTTGCAGTTGATGTAAATTTTTTTAGAATGACTGCGTTGTAGTTACAGAGACTATGCAATTGTTAGAGAATTCAAAATTGCTACACTTTTTCATGTCGTCAAAGGAGATACAGGACAGCTAGTATCTCGATTATTTTTTATCAGTTTCTGTAGCTTATTTTTAGTTTTAATGGAGAACTATGTATTCCTTGTTTCTGGAATGCACTTTTTTTTATATATTTCCTTGTAATGCACTTTTTTAGTGCAAGCAATAAATTTTCCATATGTTTTTTGTCTTTTAAGATAGAACTTCCTGCCCTCGGCACTCCCCTGATGGCCGATTTTGCAGAATCACATGTTTATGTTCAATTAATATTCTTGTTTTCTAATTGTAATTTTTGTGGCAGATGCAAATATGAGAATGCGCAAAAGGATGAGAGCCGAAACAAGCGTGAAATGTGGTAACTCATCTGATATCACATGTTGGCGTGAGAGATTGGAGCAAGAAAAACAAAAAATTTCTTCGAAAGTCATAGATTATTCGGATCCATTTGCCATTTCCAATGTAATGAATGAGCGGGATTCAGGAAAGTACGGAAGTGTGACTAAAGACATAGGAGAGCTTGTTTCTCTGAGGCGACAGTTATTAGTTAATCTCCATGCAATGGATGCTACACTTTCTTCTAAGCTTCTGGATTTTGAAAGCTGCTCAAGAGAAGAGTCCTTGCTAACAAAGAAATTAGCTTCTTATGATGTCATTAACGTGGAAGATGACGGTGATGCAAAAAGCAGTATTCCGCTGCTGGTTGGAACCGGGTTGCAGCTTCATGCCCCAGGTGGTGGTCCTCTTGTCATCTTGTCAGATGATGAAGAATTTGAGAATAATGGGTCTTTGCATCCCCAGGGGGAAATTTTATTGAATAAGCAGGGTGGGGACTTTGTAATGAGGGAGTTTGAGGTTTGTATCTTTCTAAATTCAGAATGTTATTTATATGTTGTTAAGTTTTGTACTGTTTCGGGTGATATAATAAAAAATGAATGTGAATTCATTATCTGAAAAATCCTTAAGTAAAGTAGAGGGAGGAGGGGGGTGGAGTTGGCAGTCTCAACCAATGGTCTAGAAAATTTTAGGAGCTCCGATCCTGAGGCTTGTGATGGGGGATTCTTCTGCTTTGCTTTTATAGGTGCAGTAGGGAACAGGAACAGGAACAGGAAGTGGGGTTGGGTGGGGCCCTTGGTCCAGTTTGAACCAGGGCTCTTCACGATCTCCTTCCATAGAACTTTAAATTAGGGTAGGTCTGTTTTCGCTATATTTTCTAGTAGATATCAGCTTAAACTGGGTCTGATCCATCCAATTTCATTCCAAGTCCAAGGAGTTTAAAATGTGGAAATCAGCCTGTTTTCTGTATGTTTTCTTCTAGGCTAACCTTATATTTCTATAAAATGATATTGTAATGTTTTCTTTTTGCACTAATTTGCTGGGAATCCATTCCTATAGCTGCATCGACACAATGTGGATTTGCTTTGGCTTCTTTCTCCACATTGGGGACAAGATGTCGGAAGTGGGTACACTAATATCTTAGATGAATAGAAGTCAGAGGCATGTTTGTGCTGTGATGATATTACCTGCCATATTGGAAATAGCTTAGGCAGTCAGCTAGGAATGAGAAAAACTGAAAGCATAAAGTTTGATTTATTGTTGCTGCTGCTTTATCTGTTTGATGACCTTGACTTTCAAAGTGCTTGTACCGGATGGTCCTGATTGATTTACATGTTCTATGCATGAAAATGCACCCTTTTTCTTTCATCTGATGATATTCTATTTGCCAAGAACAGGAATAAGTAAAAAGAAGACTGTCCAACTGTTCTCTCCAGAGCAGTAATATCTTTTCAGTTTTATTTGCATTGACTACGTTTATGGTATGATGTTCTAGCTAATAGCTCACAAGCTCATAAATTGTTAGGCGATTTTATTTATTGAGTGGTCTTTACACCCGCCGTTTCGTTTGTCTCTCGTTTAAAAACGAGATTTTTATTCTTAAATCTGGCCCAGCCAGCAGCTATTGAGACGGTGTTTCACAAAAGATTTGAGAGGTATGCAATGCAGTGTTGAGGGCAAAATCGAAATGAATTGCCTTTACTAGAAAAGTTTGAGTTTGATTCCATTCTTATTCATGTTGAAACAGTCAATTGCTTCTTCTCCCCTCGCAAAACATCGGCTAAACCTTTATTGCACTATGTTGGGATGGCCATATGGATAATATCGCAATTGTGTTTTATCAGAGCACGTATTTTTCATTCAAAGAAATATTAGTTTGTTTCCAAGCCTTTTAGATCGTCTCTTTCCCTTTTAAAGTCTGTATTTTCTACATTTGCAGCATTGGAAGATAAGCTCAATAGTGTTCAAATGTATGTGTGATTTTGAGTCACTGTGACATACTAGTCCTTTTCTCAGATTCAACGTGCAAGAGAAGGACTTGCAAGCCTAACTGGTGAGCTACAAGTTGTGGATAATAAAGGTTTCTATGTTGGTGTCGATGATGATGAGGATGACGACAATGAGCACAGTGTGATTGATGACGGCCTTGGTGATATATGGAAGGAGATGTCATTTGCAATGGAAATTTCAAAGGTATAACTTTTATGTTTGTCTCCTTGGGTACCAAAGTTACACTCACTCTTCTCGACTCATTCATGAATTAAAAATATGTCCACGTACCGTGACAGCTTAGTCATAGCATGATTCCCCATCATCTTCAATATATATTGTGTTGTAGTTGGAGTTCAAAAAATGTTATGAAGTTGGAGCTCTATTATAGCTAACCGCTTGTACATATATTCTATGGATGTCCTAGCTCTGAAACCATTGGTGATGTCTATAGGCAATTACGAGAACATTCTGTTCTTCATCCTTGTGAAGTTATCAAGTCATGATCCTTTAAGCCTCTTCCTCACTTTCTTTGTATGATAGGAACCTGCTACAGATCCTTCATCCAACGAACCTACAGCTGAGGAGGACGAGGAGTGTGATCATTCATTTATACTGAAAGATGATATTGGTTATGTATGTCGCGTTTGTGGAATTATTAAGAGAAGTATTGAAACCATTATCGAGTATCAGTTTACAAAGGTATGCTTATCTCCGTTGAATCTTATCATTGTTAAGCCTGAAATTGAGATTTGCACTTCTTATGCTCTGGGGCACTGAAACTATATTATACATATATTTGAAATGCTGCACCACGTGTTACACTGCCAAGAAGCATATTTTGACCTGCAGTGTTTGCCCAACAAAATACAAAGTGTTAAGTTGGAGTAAATGCCTTCAATAAACCTCTCAAGAAGTTTAGTGCTAAACAATGACATAATATTGATATATATATACTCAAGCTCAATATCTAATTCATGGAAATTCTGGGATATTGATAATATCATCTATGAGTAGCTGTCAATAGGGGAAAAAAAAAGGAAATAGTAAATCACATTTGAAGCTCACAAAAATGGTTATTCTAATGTAAAAAAATGGCTAATTAGAGCCATTGCCTTTCATTAATTATAATTTACAGATTGGATAGGTGCTGGATATATATGTGTTCAATGTTGATGAGAGTGAGGTCTTTTCTTAGGTGTCCAATTTTACCAATAGCGGTCTTTTTGTTACAAAGCTTGAATATGCCTGATATGATATTATATCTACTGTGGGTTTCTATTACATTATTTGTATTATTGCTTCATCTCAGCCATTGATCATTTGTATTGATTTCATGCGTTAGAAATTGATGAATTAGAAAAGATATATGACATGAAAGGAAAACACAAATTTTGACAAAAGAGATGGATTTATGGTCAGTGATCATTCGTATGTTTGTTTGGTACTCTTTTTAATTGTATCCTTCTTATGATTGGGTATGTTATGCATAAGATTTTATTCGAATTTTAAAAGATATTCTTCAATTATGATTACATTCTCAATGATAGAGAAAATCCACAAAATTCAAGTAAATTCTTCTCAGAAACTGTCCGATTATAGCACAATTCTAATTCTCATCTGAACCAAACAATACTTTCAGTTTTTTAACTTCACTATTGTGGCTTTATACTAATGATCTTAATTGTTAATGGAATATTCCCTTGTGTTGGCTACTGCTGGAATAACTAATTTACTCCTGAATGAAAATCATGCCTCCGTTTTGTGCATTTAACTCAACTTTAGGCTCTATATTTATTTAGATTGGATCTAGGATTTAGATCGTATCAATGAGTTCAGGAAATTTGGTTTCATTGACAAGATTTTGGTTCTGAGCAACCCAATCCTTGCTCCAGCCAGTATGACTTAAAAGTCGTACTAGAGTATAGTTTTCATTTGAAATAATTAGAATATCGAACTTGTGTACTTGGTGATTCATACATCAACTAATCCTTTTAATTTGGGAGCAGGCTAAGAACACCAGAACATACCGGTATGAAGGTCGTACAAGCAGGGACCCTGACCAAACAGACTATATCTCGGGGGGATTTAACATACCTGCTCATGATTTCTCAGTGGCTGATATAGCTGCCCATCCAAGGCATCGCAGAGAAATGAAACCTCATCAAATTGAGGGCTTCAATTTTCTACTTAGCAACCTGGTGACAGATAACCCCGGGGGTTGTATCATGGCTCATGCCCCTGGGTCTGGGAAAACCTTCATGATTATCAGTTTTCTGCAAAGTTTCATGACTAAGTATCCATTTTCAAGGACACTGGTTGTTCTACCAAGAGGTATATTGGCCATATGGAAGAAAGAATTTCAAAGATGGCAAGTTGAAGATTTGCCGCTTTATGATTTCTATTCTGTGAAAGCAGATAACAGAGCTCAGCAGCTTGAAGTTTTAAAGCAATGGGCAAAGAATAAGAGCATTCTCTTTCTGGGTTACAAGCAGTTTTCTTCAATTGTATGCGACACTGATTGCAGTAAGGCTGCGGCTGCATGCCAAGAGATCCTTCTGAGTCACCCTTCGATTCTCATTTTAGATGAGGGTCATACACCAAGAAATCAAGACACTGATGTGTTGACTTCCCTTGAAAGGGTTCAGACACCCAGAAAAGTTGTACTCTCCGGCACTCTTTACCAAAATCACGTGAAAGAAGTTTTCAACATATTGAATCTTGTTCGGCCCAAATTTCTGCGCTTAGACGCTTCAAAGGACATCAAAAGGCGCATCTTGAGCAGAGTTTCAATCAGTAGTAGAAGGGATATCATGAGGAAGGGTTCAGACAATGAATTTTATGAGGTTGTAGAGCACACTCTGCTGAAAGATAAAGATTTCAAACGGAAGGCGACAGTCATACAAGATTTGAGGGAGATGACCAAAAAAGTTCTTCACTATTATAAGGGGGACTTTCTGGATGAACTTCCTGGTCTTCTTGATTTCACTGTTCTTCTGAGGCTGAGCCCCAAACAACAGCATGAAGTTAAAGATCTGAAGAAATTGGCTAGGAAGTTCAAAATAAGTTCAGAGGGTAGTGCAATTTATGTTCACCCTCAGCTGAAATTGCTTTCAAAAAATTCAGTTGCTAAAGATAGGGTTGATGTGGAGAAAATTGATAAAATGTTAGAGAAGTTGGATGAGAGAGAAGGAGTGAAAGCTAAGTTCTATCTAAATCTCCTCGCGCTCTGTGAATCAAGTGGGGAAAAGCTGTTGGTTTTCAGCCAGTTTCTTCTACCTCTGAAGTTCTTGGAGAGATTAACGATGAAAGTTAAGGGGTACAGCACTGGCAAAGAGATATTCATGATTACTGGTGATTCAGATAATGACGAGCGAGAGGCTTCAATGGAAAGGTTTAACACTTCTCCAGAGGCTCGAGTATTCTTTGGATCCATAAGAGCATGCGGGGAAGGGATTTCCCTCGTGGGGGCTTCTCGCATAATAATATTAGACGTACACTTGAACCCTTCTGTTACGCGCCAAGCAATTGGTCGTGCTTTCCGGCCTGGTCAGGAGAGGAAAGTCTACGTGTATAGATTGATTGCAGCCGGTTCTCCAGAACAGGAAGACCATGCTACATGCTTTAAAAAGGAATCTATTGCCAAAATGTGGTTTGAATGGAATGAGTTTTACGGTCACCAGGATTTTGAAATTGAAACTGTTGATGTGAGCAATTGTGATGACTTGTTTCTGGAAACACCTATGTTGGGAGAAGATGTGATCTCTGTCTACAAGAGGTGTCTGTTGCTTCTTTTATCTTTATTCTACACGATATCTTCTCGCAAGAAACACAGAAAAAAACCATCGTACTGTATATTAATTTGCTAACTTTGCTATTTCCAGGTAAATTGGGAAGGAAGGGAGGGAGGAGGGGGAAGGCGACTGCTTGCCGCTTGTTAGATCGCGGGTCTCCATCGTGATCTCAGTCTGAAGTTTGGGCAGGTTCCTGCAAAATAAGATTCATGTACATGTTAGGGAAGGTATCTGGGCATGCATCAGTTCTGTACAGTTTAAGGGTAAAATGTTCTGCTTGTTCCTTTCTAGTTTTAGTTGGAAGATGGATGATACATTTCTGGTGAATGAACTTCCGTTTGTTCCTTGTGTCTGTCTGTCTGTCTTTCACATTTTCACATTTCTTAATTTTATACCTTTGGCCAGTGAATTATGCTCGTTTAGGGGGCAGAAGCTGCAAAAGAAGAGTTTGCACAATGCTTCAAACTCCTCAAAAGAAGCAGAAATTGGAGAAATTGAACTCAACACACTTTTGAATATAATTTTCATAATGTATTGATCTTAACATAAGAAAGGGTAGGTAGTTTTATTCTTATTATCAATGGTGAATTGCAAACCAGATATATGGGTAGGAGGACTGTTTATTGGGAAGACGCTTATTGTGGAGAAACTCGAACCAGTTGCTTATTTGTTTTTTTTTATGGCCAGTGGCGGATCCACCATGAGACCCTCTTGTGGGTGGTTTGCCATAGAAGCAACCATAGAGATATTCTTATTCATCTTTTCTGTTCAATCTCTTTTACGGCTAGTGGCGAAACCTCTATGGGACCCTCTTGCCACATTGCAAAATTTCTAATTCCACCACTGCTTCTGCTGTGACTTCGCGCTAGATGTTATAATTGCAGGAGTAACAAAAGTTTTTTAAACCATGTTAACTCTTCATCCATTACTTGAGGGCCAAAAATGGTGTGGTACTGTACCTTTACAAATATCTACTATGCTACAGCATACTCCCACGGGGGAGCCTTATTAGTTTTCCCTTTTTTAAGGAACAAATTTATATCCCATAATGCAATAAATCATGCAATAAATGAGAGTAGCCAAGCTGATGATGCCTGTTTCCAGTGTCCATGTAGTCAATTTCTGAGGCTTGTGCAGCCATGGAAGACCCCGTCTCATTCTACATTTCATCCCCTCTTCTTCCCATTGGCATATAACTATGAGGAGCTTCAATGGACATTGGCAATCCACTTCCATCCCTGTGCTGCAACCCCAACGTCAACGATACCCCATTGCTGCCATTCTCCAACCTTTCCAGCTCAGAAGCATGAAATGCAGCAGCCATATATCTGCTACTTCCTTCACTTGATTGAAAAGCTGTGGTTTCTGGTAATGTGCTGTAGTTATTCATCGCTGGTCTCGCAAACCCTTTCGTTCGTTCTAACCAGTTTTGATTTCCATCCTCAACGCGGCTTGCAGGCTGGAACGATCGACTACTATATGGTTCGACTTCTACATCCGCTGTGTGATCAGCTCCAGCAGCCTCCAACGAATGCCGCCCAGTCCCTGTTGAAGTTGTTCTTTGTGTTAAATCTTCTCCCGTCTCCTCAGCAGCATAGCTAGGAGAACCACTGGTGTCCATTTCAGTGTCAACACTCTCTTCCTTGTACATTTCCTCAACCATGGGCTTCCATAGACGCACTCTTGCATTTATGAACCAGTTTGAGACCTGGATCACACACAGGATACATATAGCTTTGCATAATTGCATTTCCAGCCACAAGAATTTAAGTTTCTCTCTTGCTAAATTGCATAAACTGCTATAATTGCTGTTCTTTTGCACGTATTCTTGTAATCCATCCATCTCAACACACCTCAAGATGCCAATACAATGTGAATTGTTGCCACACAAAACAAAAACATTCATGGTACAGTACAAGAATTCTTTACCTGACTTCTTGACAAACCAGTCTGTCTAGCAAGCATGATCTTGTCAGAATCTTTAGGGTAGCTGTACAAAAATTTCAATACAATCAAAACCATCCACATCAAACTGGATTCTGAAACTTAATCATCAGATGAAGCTGTAAAACTTTAAAGGGTTTTCCATGAAAGTTACGGATGAAGGAAATGCTCAAAAAGCCAAGCACGCAGAACTGTAACAGAGCTTTCAGGAAGCCCCCTCTGAGGCCTCCAGGCATTTTGCTGCATCAGGCCAAGTTGATGGAGACTTCTCTGTTCTTTGATCTGGAGAGTTCTCTGTTCTTTGATCTGCTGATCCATGTACCGGAGACGAGAAATCCTGATTCCCTTACGGTTTCCTGAAGCATCTTGCTCGCCAAGGCTTTTCCGGGCTACTTGAACCTGATCACTGATTCCATCACGCAAGCTGCGGAAGTGGCGAGAGATTGTCTGCAGGGCAAGAGCAGTATATGGCCTTGCAGCCCCTGATCCAGCTATGGCATCAAATGATGATACCACAATCTGCATTTGATGATAATACTGTTTGTAGCTCCTATCAACCTGTGACCACAAACTGAGGAATCTCAAACATGTCTCATTCTGCCAGTCTTTCCACAATAATACTCTTCCGGCGCAGAATAATAGTTCTTTTTGTTGAACTAAAATAGTAAAATAATTAGGACTATTATTCTAGAACGAAGGTAGTAATACATTAAAATGGTGTGCATTTTCAACTATATGGTCTCAGATTCAATTCCAGAACTGCATTGGAACAAGTTAGGCTAACAAACAAGCAAGTTTTGTTAACCAGGCAGATTTTTCAGAAGCGAGTGAAACAGTGCCAATTCTGCTAATTGTATAACACAATACTGAAATGTAGAATATACTAAAAACATTAACTACACTCACCTCATCCAACATTGCCAAAAGTTTCGACTTTCGGTGGTGAAAATCTTGTTTCTCAGTTGCAGAAAGCTCACTGGGGGTGGGGGAGTTGTTACTTGATTCTTGTGGCTTTGAAGATGATCCACTTCCGGGTTCAGATTGATCTGAATCTCCTCCATAAACTTCTTTGGAATATTTTGTCGTCGCATTCCTCGAATTCTGCTCCTTGAGAGCCTTTCTAACATTAACAACTTCATCCAGCAGTAGCTGAGCTGCCTTCAGATACTTTGGATTAGGTACCACTCTCATGCTGCTTGGCATTTCGCTTGGCGACGCGTATTCGATGTCTCCAGGCATTGATGTCTGGGCACTCAGGAACGATGAGTAACCGGAGTTAGGCGAATGACACTGGAGTGATGACATTGGAAAACCAGATGGAACATTAGTGCTTAGACTTAAGGATAAGCCCTGCCCATGTAAATTTTGTGGACCTTGAAGGACAGAAGCATCATCATCTCCAACACGAGCCAGCAGTAGCATGCTAGTTCCACCATTTCTCCATTCATTCAAGTCATCATCACCTTCTATTCGAGGCCCTTCAAGGCCAGGCAGAATTCCCAGTTCAGGTTGGTTAGAATTTGAAGGTTCAGACAGAATGCCAATGCCAATGCCGCTGTGCTGCGCTTCAGTATGACCTGCCAATGGATTTGAATATGAACCAGAAGAAGATGAGTGGTTCCTATATGTCATCAAATTGCATGGAAATACAGGAGCATCTGAACAAGTAGTCAAAGGGTCCTGGAGTACTCTGGATGCATGTCTATCACTCTCAGAACTCGGATAGTACGACGCCATCTTTCCTAGAACCAACTCAAGAATTGCCCTTCTTAAGAATGATTCCTGAAACAAGTACTCAAGTAGTCATGATATCTTTTGCACACCCAAGCAAGCTTTACCTGAAAACATGAGAAAGTTGCTGATATTTCAGTCTTTAAGTTAAAGTTTTGACATTGATCTTCAAGTTCTGATCAAATTAAACAGTCTGAACACAACAAATGGACTATGCTCTTTTACTCTTAGGATACATATGAAACATTCATACTTCCTGAATCATGGCAGCCTAAGAAAGAAGAAAGTCAATGCAACAAAATCTCCACCTTAATGACATGCGAATCAGCAGAAATTCTGTTTTTGTTTTTTGCAGGTTGTATGGATTCTGCCAACACTTCTCCTCCAGCTTCTTATCAAACAAAAGAAATGTAGACAACCAGACCATAAAAAGGGATATTAACAAAGTTCAAAGGAACAAGAAAGCATCAAAATGGTCAAAGATTAACTCAGGATGAAATCAAATGGCTACGAGAATAAGAAATCCGAAAGGAGAAACATAGATTATCGCTCATAATCAGCCAGCCCTGCTGATAAAAAATGTGAGAGCCGCACTAAAGAATTGATGGATAGTAATTGAGGAAGGAGAAAGGAGCATTTGCAAGAACCCAATGGCCACATAAAGACAAGAAAAGGGAATTTTCTTAGTTAGTGGCATTATTTTTCTTCTCCAGGCACCTTGAAATTCATAAACAATTTCAATCCTCAGCAGCTTCGGAAACAGGGAAGTTAAAAGTCAAGGTAAACATTTAGGATTTAACTAAGCAACAAAATTCATGTTACTAATCATCTTTAGAAGAAAAACCTGAAAATCAGCAACAACTGTGTGTCTTATGGGGAACAGATGGGCTCCGGTTCAAAAAAAAAAAAAAAAAAAAAAAACACAACACCCATATGCAAAAATGCCGATCCCAAGAAGCCCAGATTAAAATTTCATCGTTTCCACCTAGGATAGGCACAAGAACACAGACACAGTGGCTGATAAAGAGCAATAATCCAAGAACTCCAAATTTCAAGGATAAAGAAAGGAAGGAAAATAAGAAAGGAAGCAACTTTAGTAGTAGAAGTAGTATTTTTCCTTTGCCAAAATTTGTTCCAAAGTACAAAAAATCATCAGAGCCCTTCTCAGTAGTAATTCGTCCTTGTCATATTGTATGTAGTATATTCCATCATCCTATCAAAATCTATCCCCACGTGGGAAATGTACTCGAAGACAACACTAATAAGTGTAAATGAGCAATGAAGTCTATTTTCTCTCAAATGGAAGAAAGAAGCAATGAAGTCTTTGTTTATGAAAAGCCAGTACAACAGTTTCCTTCAGAGTTTCTCCAAAGGAAAAGAACTCCCTTTTCCCTTTCTTGACAAAGGGCTCCCACTCCAAGAATTACCCCAAAATGAATCATTGCTTTCTCTTTCTATCACTATATCATCAATTTCCTTAACATTCCTGTAATGGGTTTTTATTTTTTTTTTAATTCATTATAAGAAATCTGGCCAATTAATCTTTTTGGGTTTTTTTTTTATAATAATTTTAATTTCTTGATTTGTTTTTCATGGTGGTTGTTGCTTCTTATTTGTTGGTTGTGTTCTTTAAGTTGTTGTTGAGGATGTTTGGTTTAGAAGTGCAATCTCTAACTACCAGTTGGTATACCTAAACCCTATCTTAAACCATTGTAAGCATTGGGACTTCATCTCTCTCACACTTTCATGTCTCTTTCTAATCATCTACGTATGAATTATGGATGATCAAGCATTGCATTATCCTTTTTGCAGTTTTATACAGTTTCTATATATCCACATTACCATCGAGAAAAGACGGATCCGTTATAAAATACTAGATTACTAAGTATAGTTATCTCTTTACTATTTTGTTTTTTTAAACACCTTAAAAACATAAATGTGCCCTTGAATTGATCAGAACATCCGTGAAATACGCTCTTGACCCACCACATAACTTAACATAACATGATTTTTTTTTAGAACAAAATATCAATCTTGAAATGCCAATTTTTGATTGTGGAGGTAAGCATACTATATTAGAGTGAATCTTGAGAGGCAACAACCACCAACTCTATCTAGTTGCCTGATTTTTTTTTTTTTTTTGTGAAATACCAAACTAGGATTAGATCAAAATTATATCATAGTGTTATGAGATATAAAGTAGTGCGTCCAGATATTAGAAAATAATAACAAGAAGGTTAAATTTAGAGGGTTAAATCACTCTCCATTGTGACTATTATTTAGAGTTTTGAAAACAACATTTCCATTCAAGAAGTTGAATGAAGACAATTATAGTCCTGGAGAGAAATTGAAAACAGATCCAAGATTGGAACTAACCATGAGGAAAATCTCACACAGTTAACACAAGAAGTAACGAATCCATGGTTTCTTTCTCTGTCAAGGAGAGGAAACGAACACTTGTGTTTGCAGCAGCAAAATTGTTCCATCTGGACAACTTAAACATCACAGACCAGAAGGGAGGAAAGAGAATGATCAGAAGCTCCACTTATATTAGCACCTTTACTACTTACCAGTCGCAAATAATCTAAAGCTGCTTCTGAGATAACCTCCCCAGGGAAAAGTAGAGGTATGCCCGGCGGATAAGGACATAAAAGCTTCCCACTGATTTCACCAATACTATCTTTCATGGATACTTTTCTTTTATTAGCAAAGAAAGCCTCTCTTGGGGTTAAACTCATGCTAATATCTCCACCAAGGAGCTCAACAAGAACAACATTCTCCTCACTGTGTTTTATGCATTTAGTACTATCTGTAGTAGAGTTTGCCACTAGCTCTTTCAAACTGGAAATAAGTCTCAACACATGCTCTCTTTGAGTACCTAGACTAAATGGTAACGTGATTGACCCAGTTCCAACAAGTTCTGAAACAAGCCAAGACCCCTTGCTTAAAACATCACCGGCTTCAAACCCAGAAAGACCAAGCAATTTGGGGAAAACATGAAATGTCAAGGACACAGATATTGGGAATTTCATTTATCATACCATTTGCTTCAGTGGCCAATTCAACTGCCTTATTGAAAATATTCTCTCTGTTTTCACGAACCTGAGCCCTGGCAGCATCTAATGATGCCAAAAGAAGATAACTAGGACTGCTACTTTGAAGAGTCTGAAGACATGGGCAGATTTTGTCTCTGTTAACTACATCTCCTCCTGACATATGTAACATTGATGATTGTGCCAGAGAGCACAAAACTTTGTGAGTGGACTGTATGACAAGATCAGCACCTTGGCAAAGAGCAGACTTTGGAAATAGCTGATGAAACCCAAAGTGGGCACCATGAGCATCATCCACTATCAAAGGGATATTATGAAATTTGCATACCTGTGATATTTCAGTAACATTGCTGCAAATACCATGGTAAGTAGGCGATACAACAAAAACCGCACCAACTTTTTCACCTTTCATTTCCAGCAGCTCCTCAATTGCTTCTTTAACCTGCAAAGGAGTGATTCCACCAGCAATATCCCAATCAGAATCATAATCAGGCATAATGTACTTTGGGATTGCACCAGACAGTACCCATAGCAGATACTGCTGATATATGAGAGTTCCTAGGAAGAATAAGATGATGTCCAGGTGAACAAGTCGCCATAATGGCTGCCTGGATTCCACACGTACTGCCCCCAACAAGGAACCATGTTTCTGAAGCTCCAAAGAGTTGAGCTGCCTCTTTTTGTGCTTCCAAAATGGGGCCTTGAGGACTAAAGAGGGTATGAAGCTCTGGCAAATCGTAAAGATATGGTCGCTTACCAATGACCTGAGTGAATGAAAACGGTGCTGCTTGTCCTCTGTTATGCCCAGGGAAGTGGAAACTGGCAGCATCTTCTTCAGCTGAAGCTTTCAAAGCACCCACCAATGGTGGAAGCTTGTATTCTTCAACTTTTTCAAAATCATCACTGCCAACATTATAATCCATTGAGACAGATCTTCCTTCATTCCCGCACCCATTTGGCATTTAACCTGAGGGGTAGAAGCTTTGGTTCTTTCACGAAGGTTGAAGCTCCATCCACGTAGAATGATGAGGAAAAACTGAAACCATTCTTCAACCCTCACTTTATTGCCTACTACACTTGTAACATTAACATGTGTCCATCCTAAAACACAAATTTTTTGTTTTTTTCAAAGAAAACCCTTTAGGATTAAAAGGCCCAGACATTTATGTTAGATAGAGTCAGACCCACTACATACACGGCCCAGCCCACTAAAATAACAAATAACCCAAACTGAAAAACCCTATCTAAATCTCCCGCTACCCAAGCCCCAAACGATCACCGGTCCTCAGTTTTCCGGCAGCTAACAAATTCAGCGTCTAAGCTTTTTTCAGAACTGAAGAGAGATGGGGAAGAAGGACAAGCTAAAAGCAGCCGGTGGCGCCGACAGCCAGCATTCCCGTTCGACCATCTTCGTCGCCGGCTTGCCGTATTCCTTGACCAATGATCAGGCACTGCTCCTCTTTCTTCGCTTGAACTTTTACGCACTCTGTTATAAGTTACGCTGCAATTGATATTTTTAGTGTTTAATTATGTATTTTCTTTACGTCTGTTATAGTTGGAAGAAACATTCAGTGAAATTGGACCAATAAGACGGTGCTTTATGGTCACGAAGAAAGGTATGCTGCAGTTAATGTTGAAGCTAAGCTTTGATGTTCCTACGTTATGTTTTTCATTGATTGTTTTTTTCCTCGAGGACAGGTTCTACTGAGCATCGTGGCTTTGGCTTTGTTCAATTGTAAGTTTGTGTCCTTTCCTAGAAGATTTTTTATCTCTGTGTGCATTTTCTTTAAAAGAATAGCTTAGTAGTCTTTAGGTGCGAATTTCTGTATCTGTATGAATTTGCTAAAGTTTCCTGGTTTGTTGCCTTCCTGTTTTAGCTCCATTTTCTTGGTTGCCGATGGTTTTGGACATGTCTTCCTTCTTTGAATAGTCATTTGATTCTTCTATGGATTATGTTTGGAATTCCAGTGCCGCTGTTGAAGATGCTGACCGTGCTATTGAGGCAAAGAATGGTTCGGTGGTTGGAAGTCGGAAAATTCAGGTTAAGCATGCTATGCATCGTGCCCCCATGGAGCAGCGTCGAAATAAGGGAATTAAAGGTTTATGTTGTTTCCTTTCTTTTTTGGGAATGGTTTATGTTTGTATGTGTTTCACTTTAACCTTCTGATGAAATCATGCTCTTAGATTCAAGGCTTAATCCATTTCTGTTGTGCTCTTTCTTTAGAAGCTCAATCAGACAAAGTTGTTGAGGGCGAAGATAAAAACTCCAAATTGTTGGCTGAGCCAGTCAAGAATAAGGATCCTGTCAACTCACATTTAACAGGTTCCAGCTGTAACAGTGAAATTTTTACTTTTATATCATTTTAGTTCTTCTTGCTGATTAACTTATTGTTTATAGCGAAGGAAAGTAGAGCAGTCAACTCTGTTCAGAAAAAAGATGCAGAGACGGTCCATCAAAGTGCTCCTAACGTCAACCCTGGTTCTGAAAAGCAAAGGTATTATACCATCATTACCCTATCTTTGCAATATCTTATCTGATGCAGTTTGTACATATTTCTGATGTTTTGATAGTAACTATAAAGGATATATTTTCTCACCTAATTCCATTTTCTATTAGAGATTAGAGAAAATCAGAGATTTTTTGTTGATGGATTTCTTTTGTTTATTTTTTTAGTTTGGCTATGCGTAACCTTTTTTTTCCACATAGTAGGACAAAGGGTTAGTTGTTGTTGCATGTGATACTTTTCATCTTCCTATTACTTTTTGTTGGCAAAAATTATTTGTTGTAGCCCTCAGTATTGCCAACCTAGTTTGTTTTTCAGACATTTGGATATGTCCATTTTGTTGGATGCACATGCTGGTACAGTCAAATTTCTAGCTCCATTGAAATCTTATTTCCTTGTTTAGGTTGTTGTAAATCTGTTCTCATAGAACATGATAGCTCTGTTGTGTACTGATAACTTGACTGCATTTTGCTCAATGTGTAACATATGTCCATGTAGGCCACCCCACATGATGGGATACAGTTTAGGCGTTAATGGATTCTGTTCATTTATTGTTCTATTGATCTTTTGTGAGAAACAAATTTTTGGATGGTGTGCATTTTCCATTTCTTTGGTTTTCTGTAAGAAACAATTTGTCTTTGTTTTATCCTTCGTAATATGTATAGCCTCTCTTCATGTGAAACAGAGTTGCCAAGACAGTCATATTTGGGGGTCTTCTAAATGCTGATATGGCAAAGGATGTTCATCGACGTGCTGGGGAGTGTGGCACTGTATCTTCTGTTACATACCCGCTTCCCGGGGAGGAGCTTGAGCAGCATGGTAAAACTATTACCGTGATTTTCAATGGTGTAACCTGATTTGATATGTAATACTAGGTTGTTTACGCTCAACAAGCTTCTCTTGATTAAAAAAATTGAATCATTACTCCGACAAATTCGAAATGGATACTTATTGCTGTTTTGAGTGTAAAGGAAATTTAATTTTCAATTACGAATTGTTTTTTATTTGTTGCAATTTGCCACCATTTATGTTTATGATATCTTGGAGAAAAATTCTTCATTTAGCAGCAATATCCAATCAAATGTGTGTTCAGTGAAAGCCAATGGCTCCTAATCTTGCAAAAGTTCTGCAGGTCTAGCCCGAGAGGGGTGTCAAATGGATGCTTCATCTGTCCTTTATACAAGTGTCAAATCGGCTCGTAACGCTGTTGCATCGTTACACCAAAAAGAGATACAAGGTGGTGTTGTCTGGGCTCGTCAGCTTGGTGGAGAGGTATAATTGCTGTTGTTTGGATGATGTGCTTTTTGAAATGAGTAAAAAGGGTTTCTGACATGGTATAAGCTAATATATCTTCTATATTGAGAATATGGGTATAGCTATGATGCGACTTTCGGGCGAGTTTTATGTTTGGCTGGACAATGGGACGTAACAAATGATAAATCTATAGTTTCAGCTGTTTATTACATGCTCGTGCTATTTGGTCTTACTTGGTGCCGCTTTTTGTAGTCTATATTAAACATATGCTTACTATCAGATAGGTCAAATCATTTGTTATATCACGGATTGAATTAAGCATTCATATTATTGTTACTGAGGAAGGCTCATTTGTCTTTATTACTGTCAGTGTTGTTGGTTTCGATTAGACATTTAGCACTCACAATGATCTGGTATAGACAATTAGAATGAGAGGGGAAAAAAAGAGGTGGCATCATGGATTTTGTATTTCCCTCATCTTCATCTTGTTTTTAGTTTACATTCATTGGATGTGCATGCAATATGGTTGCTGTCCTTTACTTTTCTTAAATGACAGTATGTTTACATTGGCATCATGATCTAGGGCTCCAAGACCCAGAAGTGGAAGCTAATAGTGCGGAATCTCCCTTTCAAGGTTTAATCTTGTTCCATCTCCTTTTGTAATTTCATGTAAAACTCCTAGACAATTTTATCTTCCTATCATGCTTAATTTTTTCAGTTCAGCAACAAGTTTAATGAGTATTACCTAGCAAAGGGGGCACAAAAAGAAAAAGAAAAAAAAAAGAATAGGAAAAAGATAATTGAATTTGAACTCTGAATTAGTGGACAATTTATCTGCAGGCCACTTCAAGTGATATAAAGAACATGTTTTCAGACGAGGCTTTCGTATGGGACATCGTTATTCCACAAAATTCTGAGACAGGGTGTGTTTGCGTTAAACTTTGTAATCCTTTGCTCAATTTCTTGATGTCTATCTATATGTATTTCCATTGTCTTTGGCAGGGTATCCAAGGGATTTGCTTTTCTTAAATTCACATCAAAGCAGGATGCAGAAAAGGTATGCATTTTGTTTATCCACACTGTTCTGTGATATGCAGAGTTTATTTTTCTATCATTGAGATATGGATCTAGTATCATGTGTTTTATGAGGAGAATTCTTAGTAGTAAAGTTGTACTTGTACCAGAATGTTTGAATTTGGGAGAATAAATGCAAAGACTGTGGTCAGGACATCCAGAGGCTTGGGTCAATTTAAATTCCCAAAGCTTTAAGTATTGAGAAATCTGAAATTCTCAATTATTTCTATTAATCTCGTGTTTATCATCTCCTTACTGGACATATCGAAGTTTCAATGGAGTTTACACTCAACAGGTTATCAAGATGTTCAATGGCAAACATTTTGGTAAAAGACAAATTGCTGTGGATTGGGCTGTGTCAAAAAAGATTTATTCATCTGGTGGTATATCTTCTGCTGAGTTTGAAGGTAATGCATTTCATTCATAGAAAGTTTTAGTTATTTAAAATCCAAACTAGTGTAATGAAAGGAAAACAGTTAGGATTCTTATGATTTTAATACCAGGAAATAACCATTATTTGCTGTCTGAATTCCTGTTCCTCTTCTGCTATACGTCCAGGGCCCATATGCAGTTGCAATCCTCATAAATATTTTCCTGCAAATTGAATTGTTTCTTTCTTGACCTGTTCGACTGTTTGGTTCTAATCATTTAGATGGATTTAAGTATGTTGTCAGCTTCTTGTTTTTTTTTTTTCAAAAAAACTCTCCTATTTTAAAACTGTTTGTGTGCTATTTCATGCTAAGTCTTTTTGTGTTAGCAACTGTAGTGGTAAACACAACAAATCTTTATGTACTAGTGAAACCTTTTTCTAAAGCTGGAACTCGTGTCCTTTTTCGAAATATGGTTAAGCTTCCAGTTTCCTGTTGCCATCTGTTTAACCTCTGGAAATAGACACAGCTTAAATTTGTTACAGTGCACTGGCATGTGAATGCAAACTTAGAAATATCATTTCACTTCAAGTTTGTGAAGAGTCCATTTTTGGCTTTATATTTTATTATGTTCCAGTTGTTTACCTGTGTAGCTATTTAGAATGTTCTTTAATTTCATTTGCACGTGTTGTTTCTGAAAAAGAAAAAAATTTGTGCTGGTAGCATGTAATAGCTGATGAGCTCCTCAAGTGATGTTGAAAGTTGTAAAGCCTGTAGCATGGACTGAACTTCATCTGGAGTTGAATATTAAGGTGTTCAGGAGAGAATGTTAATTGATAATTGTACTACTAATGATGGGTGGGTTATTGGTACTGTGGCCGCTGTTATACACTAACACTCTTTATTCGTTTCTATAAGTTATTCTTCTTGCAGAATAGAAGATAATCATGTTCTGCATCCTGAGCTTAATAATATTTGCACAGCCTCAATGTTGTATTTTAGTTCTGGGAACAACAACTCTATCTTTCCCTATGTTTGACACATAGTTTTTACAGGGCAGAACAACGGTGGAGGGGACAGTGATAGCAGTGACTTGGAAGATGATGAAATTGAATTTAGAGACAAATCCCGGCAAGATAACAAAGTTGATATGGTTTCAGATGAGTCCGACTTAGAAGAAGAAAGAGAAATTAATTTTGATGAAGAAGCAGATATTGCCAGAAAAGTTCTTAGTAATATAACTTCATCAATTTCTAAAGTTGCAGATAGCTCTGACATTGATATACTTAGCCCGTCCAAGGAAAAGAATGATGATGAGAAATCTATTACTGTAGTTGACGAATCACCTGATGCCATTAATAAACCCAAAGTGAATTCAGAAACTGGGAAAGGCAAATTACCCGATAAAGACCCCACTGCGAGACAAGACGAGCTACGAAGAACAATATTTGTTAGCAACCTTCCTTTTGATATCAGTAAGGAAGAAGTGACAGAACGTTTTGCGGCATTTGGTCCCGTAGAATCCTTCTTTCCAGTTCTTCACAATGTTACCAAGTATGTGGTTGCGATAAGAAAATGTAATATATGTTTGCTTATTTATAAATTTTTTGATGTGATCTTGGGTTACTATATAGGCGGCCGAGGGGAACAGGATTTCTCAAATTTAAAACAGCAGATGGTGCTGATGCGGCAGTTTTAGCAGCCGATGCCACTTCTGGTCTGGGTATCCATTTAAAAGGTAGGCAACTGAAAATCTTGAAGGCTTTAGACAAGAAAGAAGCTCAAGATAAGGTGTCAGAGAAGGCCAAAGAAAAGGATACTGACCACCGGAACCTTTACCTGGCAAAGGTTGGTTTGAAGCCTAGGGATGGATTGTTCTTGTAGTATCATTTTGAGATGTATCTTATCTTTTCTACCTACTTTCTAATAATGGATTGTTAAGGTATACCGGAATTTGATGGCTTTTTGTTGTTTGTTTGAAACAGGAAGGTATCATCTTGGAGGGGACTCCAGCTGCCGAAGGTGTTTCAGCAAGTGACATGCACAAGCGCAAGACGTGAGTGTTTGTTTACTGTTACATTTGTGGAAAATATAATTATGTCAGTACATAAGAGGCAGTTTGCTTTTATGTTTTAAGTTATACGAGCTAGATGAACTGGAAAAGTTCATTCCAAGATAGATCCATCCACAGCTCCACTTTAAATCAATGAAAATCTCTACTTTACCTGTCTAAGGAATAACTATCGCTGCCTTGTCTGATAGAGTAGTGGAGCTATCATAATACGATAGCCGCCTTGGGATAGAAAGGGTTTGCATATATGTTGCTCAAAGGTTGCCCGATTCAATAGAGTAAAGCTCTGGACTTTTCTGCTTCTAGGGGGGGGGGGGGGGGGGGGTTGGAAACTTGCTAAGAAATTCCATGAAAAAACTTATTACTGCTGGAAGAAACTCTGCAGGTTGCAAGAGAAAAAGGAGAGTAAATTACGATCCCCCAACTTCCATGTGTCAAGGACGAGGCTTGCTATATACAATCTGCCAAAGTCAATGACTGAGAAGAAGTTGAAGCAACTCTGTGTTGACGCAGTTATATCTCGAGCTACTAAGCAAAATCCTGATGTTCGACAGGTTATACATGTTCCAAAAACGTAGTTTTTCTCCAAAACTTAGAATGTATGATTATATTTACATATAGGACTCATAATTAAATTTTATGCAGATAAAAATTTTGAGGGATTTAAAGAAAGGAAATTCAGCTGGGAAGAATGAATCTCGTGGAGTAGCATTTGTTGAGTTCTCTGAGCATCAACATGCCCTTGTAGCATTGCGAGTTCTAAACAATAATCCTGGTAATTCATTTTCGTTTTGAAATGTTACAATCAAGTTGATAATTTGGTTGTATCTCCATCAGCATAGAGCTCCTATTGTTTAGAGTTGGTAGTAATTTATTTTGATGCATATGTTATGAGTGCAGAGACATTTGGTCCTGAGCATCGGCCGATTGTGGAGTTTGCTATTGATAATGTGATAAAATTGAGAAATATTAAAGACAAACTTCAAGCCCAGCAGCAGGGTTTCATCAATGATGATAAGAATTTGCAGGACAAGAAGAAATCAAAAGTGAGGGCTGAATATCCAAAAGAGAAGTCAAGAAAACGCATATTCGGCAATGATTCTGAAGCACCAGATTCTAGAGTAGAAGATGAAGTCGGAAGGACTAAGGATGCTGATAATTCAGGGGAAGGTGGAGCTAAAAAGAAACAGAGAAGTCATCTTGCTGGCAAGAAGGAGAATAAGAAACAGCTGATAGGCTCAGCAAACAAGCAAATACTCGGCCACCTGAAACAGAGGAAACCTGATGGGAGCTTTCCCCCGCCAGCTGAAGCTACAGCTGTTAATGTCCGTAAAACTGGACGTCAGGAAAGAGGAGAGTTGCATACCAAAAAACGAAGGCTTCCAGAAAAACAATCACAACAAAACAAGGAGGACCCCATCGGTTCGGAGAGGAGGAAAAAGAGTAAGAGGAAGAATGATCCTCAAGGACGCGATGTGGTGGATAAACTCGACACTCTCATCGAACAATACAAGTCGAAATTTGCACGGCAAAGCTCAGACCAAACAGACCCTCAGAAGCAAGGTTCCAAACAAATCAGGAGATGGTTCCAGTCATGAGGTATTTACTGTTATGGATAAGCATATCATACCAAAGAACATCCTTCTTGAAATGGGTCTAATATGGGTAAGCATTCTGTTGAAAATTCTTGGACCACCCTGAAAGAAACTCCTCAAAATAGTAAAAATAGATTATAACCATTAATGGTAGACAAGAACCACCCATGACCCAAATATTTTGAGGATTCTATCTTTTGTGTCTATCATGAAAGCCAAAAAGGTTATCCATTTTCAGTGTTGTGCCGTGGCATCTAAAAAACTATCAAGTTGTCTCATCTATAATGGATGATGCATGTATGCTTGCTTATCAAGTTGGAGAAAATGATGGGGGAAAGAAATGGTGATTGAAAGCTTACCACAGCTTTGAATGATTGGATTGAGGATCAAGCCTTCAAATACAATGGTATTGATGGTGGTGGCCACATGATGTGTTTCTTCTTCTGTACTTCCCTTTTAGAGCTTTTCTTGATGGGATTTACTTTATAATATTCATTTAAGCCAGACCCTGGCAGTTTTTGAATTTCTTATTTTTCATATCTAGGACTAGAGTAGTGTCACAAGTGTAGTGTAGGAAAGGTACATTTTGACGTTTTGTAGGTCTTGAGATAAGGTAGTGTTTGTCTTGAACAAGGAAGTGTAATAGAAAGGGCATACATTCACTGATGCATTCCTCATTTGTTTGTTTTTCTGTCCTTTTCTGGCCCCATTTTATTTATTGACGTTCTTGAATATATATATCTGGATTGAGGCTGACGGGCTAACCGTGAATGGCATTTATTTGTTAAAAAAAAAAAAAAAAGCCAGATGGTATATTCATTCATGATGTGTTTATCACAACAGGGATGACATTTATGGTTTATCTGACACTAAAAAGACTCAGAGATTAACCATTGAAGAAGAATGTAAAGTCTCTGAGGAGAACAGCAGAAGAATGTCTCTTCCCTGGACTTGTAATAGTACGATATTGTTATAGCAGTTTAGTCTGTGTTAACTGAACAACGTTGACGTTTCATCATGGTAATACATCTTGTGAAGCTTGGGGGGGGGGGGGGGGGGGGGGGGGGGGCCGCCCCAATGTGTAATAATGGGGTTTGGAGTGGGCGCAGGGGTGAAACGCCTGCAAGCGGCGGCCCCAATGTTGTGTGGCTCTCCTCCATGATACGCAACTGGGTGTGCCGGAAACCTCTGGTAACAAAATGACAAGTTGTTTGGTATCTTTTAGAAACGTGTGATGTTTAAGATTTACAGATGGTGGGGAGATCATTTCAATTAAGAGTTCATTTCAAATTGTAACTGTCAATAATAAAGTGCATTGTTAAAAATGGGACAATAAATAATAAAGAAATTATACTTTTTTAAAAAATAAAAAAATTGACGTAAATATTATTATGGAGAAAACTAACTTCATTTTCATCAAAAAAATAATCAATTTTTATGTCTTTTAATATTTTTTTATATTTGAAGATAAATGTAATTCACCTTTTAAGGCAAATTACCCAAAGGTTGTATTAAATATATATTTTTTTTCATTTACGATCTCATTCTTTTATTAAAATGCTTTTATTATTTTTCATTAAAAGAAAATACATTTTGACAATAGAGGAGAAATGGTAATTTAAAAAGCAATGAATAAGAAAAACACAACTCAAAACTCTTATTCGCAAAGTTAGTGTAGTCTTGCAAGGCCTGCGCTACTGTGCAAGTCCTTGAATTTGAGCGGGTTTAGTCATGTGCGATAACTTACTATTGGTTAGTGTGATTAAGGGCCTCTGCCTTTTGAGTGGAGGATGTGGATGGAACTTTCAGAGATTTCTAGTTTGATAAGAGATATAAGTTGTTCGGTTTGTCATGTTTTTCAATAAGTTAATTTTCTATCGGATTATCTTGCAAACTTGGGTTCGGCTGGAGGTGATTTAGAGTTTGATCTAATCAATGATATGCCGTCATGGTTGAGGGGTTTAGTTCGACTTGATATACAGGAGATCTCACTTTGAGAGTTTCAAAACATTAGTAGTTGCTATAAGGTTATGTGTACGGGTGTAATCGAGATGAGCTGAGCCCGAGTAGGGCCTTGCTCGTGCTCGGCTCGGTAATTTGTAAGGGAGCTCGAGCTCGAGCTCGGCTCGGTAAATAATTATCGAGCTCACGTTGCTGCTTTGTATTTTGGACGTAGCGAGACGTAGCTGAACGTTGCTGCTTTGTATTTTGGATGTAGCGGGACGTAGCTGGATGTTGCTGCTTTGTATTTTGGACATAGATGGACGTGGTACCCATTATAATGGACGTTGCGCTATTGCTTTTTCGGACGTATCAGGACGTGGTACTTATTATAGTGGACTTTGCGAGTCTATTTGCTTATTTTTTTGTGAAAAAATTAACTTTTTGTTTGTTATACTGGACGTTGCAGTATATTTTATGAAATTTAGTAGAGAAACAATGTCTTTGCTATTTGTATTTGTGAATTTTTTGTGTGTGCTTTCGGACGTTGTGCTATTGCTTTTTCGGACGTATCAGAACGTGATACCTTTTATAGTGGACGTTGCGAGTTTATTTGCCCATTTTTTTGTGAAAAAATTAACTTTTTGTTTGTTATACTGGACGCTGTAATATATTTTATGAAATTTAGTAGAGAAACAATGTCTTTGCTATTTGTATTTGTGAATTTTTTGTGTATATTTTCGGACATTGCGCTATTGCTTTTTTGGACGTATCAGGACGTGGTACCTGTTATAGTGGACGTTGCGAGTCTATTTACCTTTTTTTTGTGAAAAAATTAACTTTTTGTTTGTTATACTGGACGTTACAGTATATTTTATGAAATTTAGTAGAGAAATAATGTCTTTGCTGTTTGTATTTGTGAATTTTTTGTGTGTGTTTTCGGACGTTGCGCTATTGCTTTTTCGGACGTATCAGGACGAGGTACCTATTATAGTGGACGTTGCGCGTCTATTTGCCCATTTTTTGTGAAAATTTAACTTTTTGTTTGTTATACTAGACGTTACAGTATATTTTATGGAATTTAGTAGAAAAATAATGTCTTTGCTGTTTGTATTTGTGAATTATTTTTGTGTATTTTCGGACATTGCGCTATTGCTTTTTCGGGCGTATTTGGACGTGGTACCTATTATCGTGGACGTTGCGCGTCTATTTGCCCTTTTTTTTTTGTGAAAAAATTAACTTTTTGTTTGTTATACTGGACGCTGCAGTATATTTTATAGAATTTAGTAGATAAACAATGTCTTTGATGTTTGTATTTGTGAATTTTTTTTGTTTGTTTTCGGACGTTGTGCTATTGCTTTTTCGATCGTATCAGGACGAGGTACCTATTATCGTGGACATTGCGCGTCTATTTGCCCTTTTTTTTGTGAAAAATTAACTTTTTGTTTGTTATACTGGACGCTGCAGTATATTTTATAGAATTTAGTAGAGAAACAATGTCTTTGATGTTTGTATTTGTGAATTTTTTTTGTTTGTTTTCGGACGTTGTGCTATTGTTTTTTCGAACGTATCAGGACGAGGTACCTATTATAGTGGACGTCATATATTTCCCCTTTTTTGTGAAAAAATTAACTTTTTATTTGTTATACTGGACGTTGCAATATATTTTATGAAATTTAGTAGAGAAACATTGTCTTTGCTGTATGTATTTGTAAATTTTTTTGTGTGTGTTTTCAGACGTTGCGTTATTACTTTTTCGGATGTATCAGGACGAGATACGTATTATAGTGGACGTTGCGCATCTATTTGCCCTTTTTTTGTGAAAAAAATAACTTTTTATTTGTTATACTGGACGTTGCAGTATATTTTATGAAATTTAGTAGAGAAACAATGTCTTGATGTTTGTATTTGTGAATTTTTTTTATGTGTTTTCGGACGTATCAGGATGTGGTACCTATTATAGTGGACGTTACGCGTCTATTTTCCTCTTTTTTGTGAAAAAATTAATTTTTTGTTTGTTATACTGGACGTTGCAATATATTTTATGGAATTTAGTAGAGAAACAATGTCTTTGCTGTTTGTATTTGTGAATTTTTTGTGTGTGTTTTCGGATGTTGCGTTATTGTTTTTTCGGACGTATCAAGACATGATACCTATTATAGTGGACGTTACACGTCTGTTTACTTTTTCGGACGTATCAAGACGTGGTACCTATTATATTTTATATATATTATATAAAATATATTATTATATATTAGGCTCGGTACCGAGTCTGTTTTTGGCCTGCTCGATACTCGGCTCGTCAGTGATACTAGCTGACTCGAGCTCGGCTCGAGTTTGGTCGAGCCGAACTTTGACCGAGTAGCTCGGTTAGCGTATTGGTGATTATAATAGAACGAGAAGTGGGTGGACTTAGAGTAGGGTGGGGTTTAGGTAAGTGTTGACATTGATCATTATATCTGATTTTTTATGATTTTTTTATTTTAATAAAAGGTTCAATCCCGCCGATATGTCTTGTTCCCTGAGAAAGGTGATAATGTTTGGTTTAAAAAAAAAAAAAAAAAAAAAAAAAACTCAAAAGTTACTCCTACAAAATTATATGACGAAAGTTCATGTTTATTTGTTTACCTACATGATAAAAGTTTTCAAAATTAATCGTTCACTCGACAGCACAATCTGTGCTAGGCATGTAAAGCAAATCGGAAAGAAAGGAAGCAAAAGCATTCCTCCAAAACCACCCCACCGTCTCTCACCGACGCTGAGTATGTGGCAGAATGGGCATAGTAACACCAATGGCGTCATTTCCCATTTATTTTCTTAACCAAAAGTAGAACACAATTATAGCCCACAATGACAAAAGTCCTAGAAACAATTTAATACTAGTACCAAGTTTAACCAATTATTCACACTAATTCTTAATTAGTACTACCACTTTCACGTGTCCTGAGCTACATGCATTGCTTCTTATATCACTGATTAATAATAACAATAGGACGCCATTAAAGAAAGATCCATCAATCAATCATTAAGGAAGAGGACCATGGTGTACAGTTATTTGTCATAATCTTATTTGTACAGTGAATCATTCAAGTTTGAGCCTGAGTTATTCTACAACAATTGCATGAAAGTTAATCATTTTCAATTTACTGGATAAATCACCTTTCACTTCATTGCTGAGTAGAGTGTCCAGATAATCCAGATATACTTAAGCATTTTATTATTATTATTATTATTATTATTATTATTATTATTGTTTAATTTATTGATTCTCTGCTCAAAACAAAACCCAAAAGTTCTTGGCCTTTATAAATTGAGCCATAATCTGCCATGTTGTCAGTGGAACTGATATTAAAGTAATAAACTGTTCTGTCGGTCCTTTCTGAACTCATACTTGCCTTTACTAAAATCCCATTTCTTTACAGTGACGGCAAAGAAAAGAATGGAAGCTAACTCAAGAGCTTCTTCCAAGCTCTGGTTGTTTTCGCTTTGCATGTTCTTGATTCTAGCTCTTCAGCTTGCACATTGCTCTGTTACTTATGATAGGAAGGCCCTTATCATCAATGGGCAGAGGAGAATACTCATCTCCGGCTCCATACATTATCCAAGAAGCACCCCAGATGTATACTAACAGCTTTTCTTCTTTCTAAAAAATTGCATGAAATAATTTTCTTGTTTTGGATTGGTAATGAAGGAAATGTGTTAAATGCAGATGTGGGAAGGGCTTATTCAGAAGGCCAAAGATGGAGGGTTGGACGCCATTGATACTTATGTGTTTTGGAACGTCCATGAACCTTCCCCTGGAAAAGTAGTTCAATTTCTCTGGGCAATTGCATGATTATTTAACCCTTGTTTTGGTTTATTTTTGTCGGTCGGGTGACTCAATTTATGTGTTTCAAATGTGGAATTGCAGTATAATTTTGAAGGAAGATATGACTTGGTCAGGTTTTTAAAGTTGGTCCACAATTCAGGACTCTATGTTCACTTGCGCATTGGCCCTTATGTTTGTGCTGAGTGGAATTTTGGGTAACCAATTATTTCTCCTTTCCATATCCTTATCTGGGCTGATGAGCTTCAATGGCTTTTGATTCCTTCTGTTCTATTCCAGGGGTTTTCCAGTGTGGCTGAAGTATGTGCCAGGCATAAGTTTCCGAAACGACAATGGACCTTTCAAGGTTAATTTCTCTGATTCTCCATCACTGTTTGTTTCTTTATATGAGTTCATTCTAAACTCTGAGTATGCAAGGGATAATATTCAAACATTTTACCGTTATAAATGTTGTCGACTTCTGTTCTTGCAGACGGCAATGCAAGGGTTTACAGAGAAAATTGTGGGTATGATGAAGAGTGAAGGGCTTTTTCAAAATCAAGGGGGTCCAATCATTCTCTCCCAGGTATATGATCAAATGAAGACTTCATTAATCTGGAGAATCTTGTGAAACTGTTATTATTGAGCTTATAAACGCAATTATAGTGGCACTTTATGTTGTTTACAGTTAGTAATGCTGAATTGGTTTGATGTAGATTGAGAATGAGTATGGTATAGAAAGCCATTCATATGGTCCTGCTGGGAAATCATATATGTATTGGGCTGCTAAAATGGCTGTCGGATTGGATACCGGGGTTCCGTGGGTTATGTGTAAAGAGGATGATGCTCCAGATCCTGTGGTAAGCCATTCATTCCTTCCAAAACATTGGATTTCGATTCGACTGCGACAATAATCTTTAGTTTCAGTACAGAAAAGGTGTCTTATGAGTTTTAACCTGTGAAGTGCTGACTAGTGGAAGTGTTTGAAGTTTTGAGTGATGCATATTTGATATTTCAACTTTGTTTCCAGATTAACACTTGCAATGGTTTCTACTGTGATTACTTTTCTCCAAATAAGCCGTATAAACCGACAATGTGGACAGAAGCTTGGACTGGCTGGTGAGTTGTGCATCGTCTGCTGCTGCCTAGGGAATTTTTTTATCACCAGTGAAATGGTTTTACTGAGCGTGTGTTATTTTGTGAAGGTTTGAAGATTTTGGTGGCCCGAAACACCAACGACCTGTTGAAGATTTGGCCTTCGCAGTTGCCCGGTTTATTCAGAAAGGAGGCTCCTTTGTGAACTATTACATGGTTAGTTCTATTCAGGGTGACCCTTCTCCATTTACCATGACTGCAGATCACTACCTCCATCCTGAAAAAAAGTCGTGTTTAGTTCAACAAACGTGACTCTTTTTATTCTCGGTGTTACTTTTGAGTCTACTTACATCATGCCATATAGTTTAAGTTTAATGAACTCAACAATTTAAACTTGCTTTGCTTTCTCATTATGTATTATGCTTCTAAGCAATCAAAATGGTAAGAGATTGTGTGAAACCTAGTAGAAGAATATACTCAATACCTTATTTGCTGATAACTAGCTTTGTAACTGAACAATAAATATGGAACTTAAACTTCTTGCCTTTTCTTATAGTATCACGGAGGAACCAACTTTGGGAGATCAGCTGGTGGCCCATTCATCACAACCAGCTATGACTATGATGCTCCCATTGATGAATACGGTAAGCAAGTGAAGCTCGGCTGTTTTGAAGTTTAGAACACCAACTTTTGGCATGGTTCTGACCTATCATTGCCCTGCTAATGTGGATAGGCTTGGTGAGGCAGCCGAAATATGACCACTTAAAGGAATTTCATAGGGCTATTAAGTTATGCGAGCGTGCGCTGGTCTCAGCTGATCCTACTGTTACTCCTTTGGGAAACTATGAACAGGTCTGTAACCTAACTGAGTAAGCAAAAAATGATCTGAGGGAAAACTTGAGTTGTTTGAAGATACATCTCTTAAATGCATGAATCTTGCAGTCGATTAGTTGTTTACAACAGAATTACTCCCTTGTAGGCACATGTGTTTTCCTCAACTTCTGGAGGGTGTGCTGCTTTTCTCACAAATTATCATTCAGACCAAGCCGTGCGTGTGACATTCAACAATATGCACTATGAATTGCCACCATGGTCAATCAGCATTCTTCCTGATTGTAGAAATGAAGTGTTTAACACTGCCAAGGTATGTCAAAAAGGCCATTTGCTTATTCCTTTAGAGGTTTGGATTTGATCATTCTGTTTTACGAGTTCTTGTATATGAAGTCTTTTCCTTCTGAAGAAGAAAAGGATGGAGGGGGGATTACTTGATTTGGAACATTTATCATTTTCTTAACATCAACATTGGTAGCCTTCTGAAGATATTGATGCCAATCACTTTTGGTTGAAGTGAATACTTTAATGGAGATTGTCCTTCTAGTTCAAAGGAGCTTTTCTATTCACAGTTTTTTACTGTAGGTTGGAGTTAAAGCAACAACACCACAAATGATTGGGACTAATGTGGAAATGCTGTCATGGGAAACATTCAGTGAGGATATATCCTCCACAGTTGATGATTCCTCATTTACACATATTGGCCTATTGGAGCAACTAAATGTAACTAGAGATACAAGTGATTATCTATGGTATAGAACAAGGTCAGCAAGAACGTTGATTTGAAACCGTAATCAGGATATCAGACATCAAAACTGCAGATTTTACATATTCGTTAATTTTTCAGCGTTGAAATAAGTCCATCGGAGTCTTTCCTTCATCAAGGAAATTATCCCACCCTCACTGTGAAATCAGCTGGACATGCACTGCATGTCTTCATTAATGGAGTTCAATCAGGTGCAATGTGCATTCTTCCCTGCATGTCTGTACAGAGTTACTTACTTATTAGGGTTACTTGCATTGCATAGCTATGTTACATGCTACTCTCTATTGACAGTTTTTCATGCCAAAACTACAGGTACAGTGTTTGGGAGTTCAGGAAACAGACAATTGACCTTTTCAGGAAGCATCAACTTGCACGCAGGAGTCAATACGATTTCGCTACTCAGCGTAGCTGTTGGATTGCTGGTTAGTTTCTTCTGCCCTTGCTTCTCCGGTCAGCTTCTGTAGCTAAAAATGCTTGTTGTAATGAACAAGAACAATGCACGGCGATTAAAACCACGTACAGGTTCTTTTTATGGTATCCTTACATAAACCAGACCAAACAGTACCCTTTTACTCTGAATATCCCTTATCATCAGCAAATTGTGTGTTATGAATTCAAGCAATGAATTTGGCAAAGGAGTAGTAGTGCTTTCTCATTCCCTTTCTTTCACTTGCTTGCAACCTTTGTCATGGTTTTTTTGTATTTGAAGAATAATGGTGCACGGTTCGAGACTCAAAGCATGGGAGTGACAGGACCGGTTTATCTGCAAGGTTTAGATGGGGGTTCAAAAGACTTATCTTGGCAGAGATGGTCATACAAGGTTCATGACAAATCACTTTCTCATTATATAACTACTTATATTTCAAGTTCAACAAAGTGTTTACTCACTCAAAAAATGCTTATCTACAGGTTGGGCTTAAAGGAGAAACTATGAACCAGGCTTCCCCCAGTTCAATTTCATCTTTTAACTGGGTAGGAGGATCCTTATTGGCAAACAGCCAGCAGCCTCTTACATGGTACAAGGTAACCCCCATCAACTAAAGGTTCTTGACCTAGTAACTAAGGATGGTTGTGTTTATTCATCGATCGGTTAAGATCACTTCGAAATAGAAACACTTGAGAACATGAATTGAGAAATGTGCTATATATCCATGCATGAAAGGTTTCTCAAGAAGATTGTATCGGCAATGAGCATAAATTCGAGTTCTTACAGTACTTCGCATGCATGCACACAAGTTTTGAAGCTGTGATTAGCTAAGACCATACAGCAAAGAATCAGTTTATACTGGCTTGATAGCCATTTTCCCCCCATGCTTAAACCCCAAAACTCAAGCACCAGAACCTCCTAAAGTGTTCCTTGTTAACTTCTTGCAGGCTTATTTCAATGAACCAGCAGGAAATGACCCTCTAGCACTGGACCTTAATGGCATGGGAAAGGGTCAAATCTGGATCAATGGGCAGCACATTGGAAGATATTGGACTAATTGGGCTAAAGGTAGCTGCAGCCAATGCCATTATGCTGGAACATTCAGGGAATGGAAATGCCTGTCTGGATGTGGCCAGCCAACTCAAAGATGGTAAAAAAAAAAAAAAAAATATGCAGAATTTACATTCCCATGATACAATTCACAAGAACATAAACTTCAGATTGTGGGCAAATATCAAACTTATGATTATGATTTTTTTGCATTTTTTCCAGGTATCATGTTCCCAGATCTTGGTTGAAAGCAACTGGAAATCTGCTGGTAGTTTTTGAGGAATTGGGTGGGGATGCATCCAAAATCTCTCTTGTGAAAAGAGTGGTGTAAAGTGTATAAAAGTACATTTTTAGAGTGGGGTAATAATATTAAAGCTAAAATGACAAATTAAAAATTTTACCTATAAATTTTCGGACGAGTTAACAGCTATAACCTTTTTTCAACAAGAAAAATAACTTTCATAAGTCAGTTTCTCACTGTATTTTCAATTTTTTCACCTTTAAATTATGAGGGGATTGATGGATTGGATCAAAGCCTACCATCCTTTTGATCCACCTTTCCTCTCTTGTAAAAAGAAAATAAATATTTTAGAAAAATATTTGGAAAATGTATTAATAGTATTTAATATAACCCAATAAATTGCTATTTTTGACAGATAAATATTTGTTCTCCAAATAGAGGGCTAAAGGAAATGTATAATATAATTACATCAGTGCTTTAATTAATCTTTAATGAAATGTTTTTTTCCAAAGCTATCCATAATTATGATGTCATAAATAGTGGGCTTGTTTTGTTGTAACGGCTGAAGTGTACTTTTGTTTTTGTTCCTTTCCTGCGTACATTACATGTACTTCACTTTTAGTATCTCTGATTGGTTCCAAAAATAATTATTTTTCTTCCCCCAAAATTCCAATTGACGAAAGCAAAAATTGTTTCCAAAAAGCATCCAAATTATCCTCAAATTCCACTTTCTTAGAAATAATAAAGAACTAAAAATCAAATTAAATTATTCAGCGTTCTTGAATTAAAATTGAATTTAGAAATGGAGTAGTGATTTGTAATGTTAATTTTTTTCATTTCAATAATAGGAAAAACCATTTGAAATGAAGTGTAATAAACCGACAGTTTAGAGGATTTATTGAAATGATTTTAAAGGTTGGGGGGCATTTTGATATTAACCGGAACAAAAAAGGAAGAGGGCGAGAAGGGCTCGAATTTAGTTTTCTCTCTCTTCTGTCCGGACGCTCCTCCAGATCCTTCTCTCTCCACAAATTAGCTGTACAGCGCATGTCTCTTCAGTCTCCTCCGTCTTCTTCCCACAGTCCATGGCTAAAGGCCGCCCTAATCGCCGTACTTTAGACTCCTTCACCGTCAAATCCATCAACAAAACAATCCGAGGTAATTTTACGGTTTTCTTTTTTCACTACGTCCGCTTTTTCACCTCACCGCTTCTCGCACTCCGGCGAGAGAAAACCGAATTCGCTAATGAAAGAAATGAACATTGATAATTTTTTTGTTTGGTGTCGCTGCGGTTGGCGCACAGCCGGAGATTGCGTGTTGATGAGAGCTTCAGACTCATCTAAGCCTTCTTATGTTGCGCGAGTGGAAAAGATCGAGTCCGATAGTAGAGGCGCCAACGTTAAGGTTCACGTCAGGTGGTATTACCGGCCGGAGGAGTCGATCGGAGGTCGTAGACAGTTCCACGGCTCCAAAGAGGTGTTCCTGTCGGATCACCATGATATTCAGAGCGCGGACACAATCGAGGGCAAGTGTACGGTCCACAGTTTCAAGAACTATACTAAACTTGATGCCGTTGGCAACGATGACTTCTTTTGTCGTTTTGAGTATAATTCTTCCACCGGCGCTTTCAATCCAGATAGAGTTGCTGTGTATGTGCTAGAGTTGTTTTATTTTCCTTTTTATTTAATATTCTGTTTGGTGGAATTACGTTTAGCTTGTTGCTGCCTAATGTACTGAAAATTTTCTGATTACATTATTCTCTTTCTTTTGTTGTTCGATTCTTTTTTTATTTCGAGGTAATTGCCTTTTGCATAATATGTTTTCCTCGTTAGTCTAATTAGTATTGATTGGAATGGAATAGGTTTCTTCTCACCCGAATGCTAAATGAAATGCAGCAGTTTCAGTGTTCTTAATTCTGGAACTGCTTATATTCAGTATTTTTCTAATTTTGGCAGGTACTGTAAATGTGAGATGCCTTACAATCCTGACGATCTAATGGTTCAGTGTGAGGATTGTAATGACTGGTGAGTTTCAAATCATATTAATGGCTAACAACTGTTCTGACTAGGTGGATTTATTTATACAACTGTTCTGACTAGGTGGATTTATTTATTAGGTTTCATTGACAAATGAAAATTCTCCTAGTTTGCCGATGAGATCTGGAAATTTCTTTTCATTTTGGGTTGAAATTTTGTTAATCTTTGTTTTCTTCACTGGTGGACTACTCTAATCATAGTGACTAGAGTTGAGCTAAAAATACTCCTTACAGAGATATCTCCCTAAAGCATTTCAATCTTCCTAACCTTTCTTTGGCCTCTTGCTCTCACTGTTTCAACTTGAAAAACATTCCTGTGTGCTACTAAGCTTATGAATTTGAGTCTTGGATGTTTAAGCCAATTTTCACTGTTTTCAGCTACAATGAGAATCTTTTTGGGGTTTAGGGAGACCTGCCATGGTTATATTTGATGGACTTGGTTTTTGTATGGAGTGTGCAGAACCCTCTTGTATATCTGGAGTACCCTTCTGTGAGAAGAAGTATTAGTTTATCTATTGAAAACCGGGGGATGGGGGGAAATCTTGTTCCCTTATCCTTTGAAATCAATTAGTTATCCTTTTGGATCACCCTTACTTTACAGAAAATAGGAATCTTTTGTGTGTGTATTATGTCTGCATGGAACAAAAGTAGAAATGCTTTTAGAAATGCTTTAGTGTGAAGACTTCTAGAAGTGTATGATTATCTTAAGGGGGACTTGTACTCATCATGCCTAACTTGTTTGATCAAATCATTTTCTCAATCAGGGGTGTATAGGTTCCCTTTAGAAGTGTAGAAAATAGGAATGTGTTGTGTGTGTATTGTGTCTGCATGGAACAAAAGTAGAAATGCTTTAGTGTGAAGACTTCTAGAAGTGTATCATTATCTTAAGGGGGACTTGTACTCATCATGCCTACCTTGTTTGATCAAATCATTTTCTCAATCAGGGGTGTATAGGTTCCCTTCAGAAGTGTAGAAAATAGGAATGTTTTGTGTGTGTATTGTGTCTGCATGGAACAAAAGTAGAAATCCTTTAGTGTGAAGACTTCTAGAAGTGTATGATTATCTTAAAGTGGACTTGTACTCATCATGCCTACCTTGTTTGATCAAATCATTTTCACACTCAAGGGTGTATAGGTTCCCTTTAGTTTGTTAAAATGAAATAGTTAAATCCAGGTCAGAATGATATCATAGTGCAACATAACAGTATCATGGATGAAAATTATCTCTCCATTAGCTCATAAGGTGGATCAACTTATAGCAAATAGGTAATTTGCCGAGGTCAAACAAAATTGCTGACTCTTTTGTGACATTGCAAATAGTGTAGAAATCTCTGGGCTTTCGTTCTGCTTTTTAATGTTTAGCTCATCTCAAGGAAGAGTTCCTCTTTGTTTTTATTTAAATGTGAAAAGTTCCAATTTAGTGGTGTTTTCTAATGTCAAAGTAGTGGTGAAGCCTGGTAATATCTGAAGTGGCTCTGCTTATTAGCTAGCCTGGTAATATTTGAAGTGGATCTGCTTATTAGCTAGCCTGGTAATGTTTGTGATTACAAATTGGATATTGTTTTATCTAGGAACATTAGAAGAGTCCATGTTACTAGTGTCTGGAGTCATTTTGATTTTTTATAACTATTATAGTTTGTTTTTTAGGTTTCACCCTTCTTGTATAGATATGAACATAGAAGAAGCCAAAAGACTTGAGCACTTCTTCTGCGAAAGTTGTTCCTCCGGGGATCGGAAAAAGCTACATAATTCTCATGCAACTTCTAGGCATTCAGATGTAAAGGTACTGATAATCATTTGCAACTTAATTTACTTATTTATTTCTGAATGTGTGTTTTTTACATGATTTAGCTCTATTATGAAATCTTGCACTAGCTAAGCGTTGAATGAAATGCTTACAGTTCACATTAATTGACCCATCATGTGTGAAGTTACCAGTCCATTTATGAATCTCACTCAACCAAACTTTGCCAGTGATATTTAACTTTGTCAGCACTTTAGTATCTTGGTGTTCGTGTACGTGTTTGTTCTGAAGCAGACACGGAGAGGAATATAAGTAAATTGATTTGTCGTGATGAACTAACGTCTTGACTGATAAACTTGGCAAAGTTTTGTTGAGTGAAATTCATGAATGGAGGTGCCAATATATGTTGAGTGGTGCTTATATCAGTAAAATTTTGCTTTTGGTGAGTATTCAGGTGGAGGCAAAACGACGACGGAGGTGATAATAGAGAAGTGTTGAGAGCTTGTTGCCCTCTTATATTATCACGCCCTAGAACAGGATGCAAGCAGATCGTGTGGGGTAACTGCATCAGAAGCAATAACAGGTTTGTGAGCTGATCTATAACGGCTTGAAAACTTCCATTTCCTGACGTTGAAGAGGTTTTTGGCTGTTTGTAATTATGTATTGTATAATCTTCTCTTTTCTTTTTCTTATCGCTCTTTTTTATTGGCCTCTTACTCCATTAGGGTTTCTTTTGTATGATCGTATTAGTTAATTGAACTTAACAAAAAGGTAAATAGATAAAAAGTAGTCTTCTGCAGGTTGTCATGGACTATAATTTTTGTCTGGAAGATATGCAGGATTTCAGGGACTTGTGGTTTGCAGTAGTAAAAGTGTGGTTGCGTGTGCTTACACTTTCTCTGGCTTATAATAATAGTTTTATTTGTTGTATTAAAATAATACAACAAATATAATTATTTTTTTTTTAAGCAAATATAATTATTGTTTTGGTTAGAGATGATGTACACATATATATCTAGTAACTCTGGCCAAATTGGTTTTTTTGGTAAAGAAATCGAATAGTTAATGGTAGTTATTTGTGATTATTAGTAACAAATTATACATCTATTTTTACATTTGTAGATGGTAACAGTAGTTTCTTTAGTTATTATTATCCTAATTAAAGACATGGGGCATTATGCTAAAATGAGGCCCAAGTTATAAACTCAAGTTGGTTTCCAGAGAATTTGAGCCCAAGTAAAATCCAATGGCCCATCGCGTCAAAAATATTGCATAATTTAGTTGTTGGGCCAGTAGCAGAAGGTTCCCACAAAATTTGGGCCCACATTACCGTCTAAAAGAGAATCCAGTGGCCAATAATGTCAAAAATGTATAATTTGGTTATTGGGCCAGCAGATACAAAATTTAGGCCCAAAACGTCAGTAATTGGGCCACAAGCTGGTAGTTTTTACAAATTTAAGCCCAATACTTCAGTTATTGGGCCAGTAGCAGAACGCTTTTACAAAATTAGGCCCAAAAACTAAAGTTTTGGGAATTGGGCCACTAGTAGAACGATTTTAGGCCCAATATTTAGTTATTGGGCCCGCTGCAGAAAGTTTTGACAAAATTTTGGCCCAAGGTTTTTGGGCCATACGTAATTTAGGCCCAAGACTTTAGTTATTGGACCAGTAGTAGAACGTTTTAGGCCCAATAATATTGGGCTAGTAGAAGAACGTTTTTACAAAATTTACGCCCAAATTTTTAGTTATTGGGCCAGTAGTAGAACGTTTCAGGCCCAATTTTTAGTTATTGGGCCAATAGTATTATTTTGTAGGCCCAATAACTAAAGTATTGGGCTATAGCATAACGTTTTTATAAAATTTAGGCCCAAATTTTTGTTGGGCCACTGCTACGAAATTTAGGCCCAAAGTTAATGGGCCAGTAGTAGAACGTTTTGAGGCCCAAGAAGTATTGGGTCAGTATCAGAAAGTTGTGACAACGTTTTACAAAATTTAGGCCCAATATTGCTACGAAATTTAGGCCCAGGACTTTAGTTCTCGGGCCAGTTGCAGAAATTTTACAAAATTTTGATCCAACACTTTAGTTATTGGGCCGGGAGCAGAAGTTTCTACCAAATTTGGGCGTATATGTTCAAAATCTTACGGCCGATGATGTCATTATCAAAGTCCAATTATGTTGGGGCCTTGGGTCCAAATCAGCTGGGATATGGCCCAACAGATAAGTTTGGTACAAATTGATTGTTGACATTTCTAATTGTTTGATAAGGGCCACTCATAAATATATTAAACAAAACTATGCAAAATTAAAGAAAGCAACACTTGGAAACAACTCAACGGACATTTGAATGACCTACCTTTTTCTTAACATTATGAGTATCGGTACTCATAAAGCTGAGATCGCCAGCAACAGAAACTCGAGCTTTGGAGATGGCCACCAAGTGGTTCCCCATCCATGGCGATGTTAATCTTCACAACAGATTAACCACAACAGTGAAGAACCTTTAAAAGGATGGGGACAGTAGAACTGAAAGCTAAGGTTAAAATAAATGACAACACAAGCAGGACAGAAATAAAAGCTCAGACAATAAACAAAAGAGTTTCAATTTGTTTTGGCTCTCTTCCATACGATGACAGTGCCACCAAAATCGGAAGAAGCTAGGAAATTCTCCCCATAGTTCCATGTGATTCCTATAACCGGTGTGTAGAAACACGTATCCATCAGTTAATCTATCAGGCACATTTGTCAAACTCAATGAACTAAACAATAATAATTAGGATAAGATTTTGAAATGCACCTGTAACTTGTTCACACAAGTATGTCGATGCCGTGTCAAATCGTAGAAATAGACATTGGTGTCTTCACTTCCAGCAACTTCAGATATCAAAAATGGATTTTAAAAAAAAAAATCAGCAATATTTAACACAAAGCTGTATATGCATATGCAGAAATGTTAATGTAGTTAACCAAACAAAACGTTCAGTTCCAAAAGTCAAAATCATCAAATTTTTATGACCAGATGTTTTGAATAGTAAGATCTTCTGAAGTTTCATTTACTGTAGTCGATTAATTGGTTATTCCATGGCACAGAAAAGAAGCCTATAAAAACTTTAAATTGTTATGTTATTGCTTTTTTTGCACCTTTACTGCCTCCATAACACGGCAGTATTAGGAAAGAAAATGGGCCAATATGCTAGAAAACTCGAATCACTCCAAGAAAACAAAGCACTAGGCTAATGTTGTAGGATTCCTAATTTCCTATTGTTATACTGAAATACTTTACGCTTCGAACAGAGCTGACCGTGTTATCACTGCAAAGGAAAACAATAGAGTCACTATTTGCTACATACCGATATATTCACCCTTTTCCAGTGAAAGCAGAGGACAGAAAGAAGCACGAATGCTATGAAGTCGTGGAGCCAACTTAAGTGAGCACCAAAGAGTTAAGTAACCTTGTATCTCCAAAGAAACGCTACAACAGAACGAGATGTTCCCATGAGAGGCCAATTAAAAAGTAAAAGAAAAAAGAATTCTATTCTAGTTCAAACCTGAAAAAGGACAAACTTCCATCCCTTGCAAAAGTCAGCAACACAGGACCTCTTGCAAGCAAAGAAAATGTTCTGTATTGCACTGTTGTAACTGGAGATGTGCGTTTATTACTACTTTGGTGATGGTGAGATCGGGATAGAGCACCAGTACGGGAATCCATAGTAACTGAATATATACATCCCTGCAGAGGAACAACCACGTTCAAGTTGCAGGAAGATTTAACAAAGCTGAAGAGATTCTGCTACCAAAACTGAACATCAATTTGCTAACCTGAGCATCGCCACAAAATATGAGCTGGCCAGTGTGATCATGGTCCATAGCAGTAACCTCGCTGTCGAAGATTGATTTGCTAATGGTTCTCCCAGTACTGAAATTAAAAACCAGTCATGAGAATAAAACCTAATCAAATGAAACAGCAAAGATGTCAAGGAAACATTGAAGAGAAAACAGCAATGGCGCACATGTATACAAGAAACAGACATATAGGTCAAAATTTAAAGTTGCCTAAGAATCACTAAGGTCTCGTTAAAATTTTGTAGGAAAGACAATGTTTTTGGAGGGGGAATTTTTTTTAATGGGAAAGAGGAAAAAAAAGAAAAGTGTCGGAGGGATTTTTTTTTTTTTTTAAATAGTGCAAGGAAAATTTTGAGAGGAATTAAAATTTTGACATTTGAATGTGATGTGAACGGAAGATTGTTCGGATATCTTGTTTTTGTAGATAAAAAGGCAATATTTTCGCACAAAAGAGTAAACAAACATGGCCTGAAGTTTTGAATCAAAATATATGAAACATATTAGAAAGGTACAGCAGTTTGTCAGAAAGGAAATCGGGGTGAACAAAAGCCTAGCATAGCATTAATTACAGTGATCTCTTTGTTTGCATTGCCAGTAAAAAGAAAGTTGTTGTTCACATGCGTGAATGAAAATAGGAAAATTCCTGCATCAGCAACAAAATTGATAATCTAATCACCAATTTTCTAATGTAACGAGACGAATGAACAAGACGGGTATACTACCTCCATCTCGGAAAAATAGTCCTATTTGTTGTGTTGTTTTAACACAACAAACATGACTATTATTATAGGGTGCAGGGAGTACAAATTAAGGGAAATATTATCAGATGATAGAGAACAAATCTTCCAGAATTTTGTAGACCAAAGTTCTCACTAGACTACAGTCCAGAAAATATTATTTACTTACAGGATGGAAGCGAATACAAAGCTGTGGAGAAACACCATAAATCACCCTAATGCAAAGGCCTTGAGAAATATCCCACACTCGAACAGTTTTGTCCATTGAGGATGAGGCAATATAGTGGTTATTTGTAGAGAAGTCAAAATCTGGACCCACAAAATTGCATGTTAGAACTCAATGGTGCTAACATTTGAAGTATACTTTTTAGTTTTTTCTCTTTTAGAACAAATATGCTGCTACTTAGTTGATGTAAGCTTGTTGGACTACATCAAATCAGATACTAGGCTGCGTGGGAGGAGTAAACGCTAACAACTAATGAACATATCAATTTTCAATCTCAATGGGATGCAACCATTAATTTTCTTTGAACTTGCAGTAAACATTTCAAATTGGTATGCCAATCCCATTAAAAGAGGAACAATTAGGAAATGACTCCCACGGTATCTCACAACATAAATTATCTCATTTCAAAGTTCCTTCAATATATCAATTTCTAAGAATATCAGACTAATTTACATATATCATCCATATATTTGGACAACCATTAAAGCAACTTTGAAAACTAAAAGACCAAGACACTGCTACAACTGACATTCCATTATGGATATGAAAGGGAGAACTGAAAAACCAGTATTAGAAATTCCAACCTGTGACATCTTTAGAATGTCCAATTAATTGCTTGATGACTGAAGGTGGTGTTGCAATGCTGCAGACAGTTAGGCTCCCATCAGAGGCTCCATAAGCAAGTATATCAGAACTCATGTGCCCAAACTTTAATACAGTAACTAGGTGGAAAAAAATAAATTTGGTTACTTTAATCAACCAAAAATAAAATTTTGAAGGAGAAAGAGGGAACGGAAATAAGGGGAAGAGAACAATGTTCTTCATCTTCTAAAATAGTTACCCATGGCCTTGCATTGGTCAAAAATGCAATGCATCCCAACAAATGAATATGCAGGTTCAGCCTTTTTATGCGGCAACTCGCTATTGCTCACATTTGAGCTGCTACGACTCAGTGCTTGGCTTCCATGTCGCACGTCCTATAAAGCAAAAATAATGCAATTCTAATAATTTTATTTTGCCATTAACCTTGCTCATCAGCTGACAAAGGAAAAATAGTAAGCTCAGAAAGTGAGGGAGAGCATCAACCACATGGTAGCTGGAAGGTAAAATCGATAAGTTGGTAATAAAATATCAAGAAGTTAAGGAAATACAAAACTTCAGAATACATAAAAATAACAGCAAAGAAGAATATGACATACCCTAATAAGCCTAGCTGTACTCCACCTTTCCACTTCTAAGAGATGGGAGAGAAGACCGGAGGACAATACCCATCGGCTACTGATGCATCAACCAGTAAAGGACCTTGGTTTCAGAATTGTATGGCACAGAATTTAAATAATATTATAAATCGGGTAATCAGATGCACACTAATGACATAAATATTCCAGAGGCACATATACATAGAGCAGATAAAGCAAAAAACACAAGGCATTTTAACTACCAATCCCTGTGTTAACCAACATGCATTAGAAAAAAAAAAAGATAATCAAGGAATACAAATGATGAAAAAAGCCCAAAAAATTAAATCATACTTTGCAGGGAAAAAAAATCAAATCCACTAATCAAAGCTGCTAGTCTAGTAAACAATTCGGCTTCCTTGTGACACAAGGGTACCCAGTTAAAATTGGATATTGATATTTGATAGATTATAACTGACACTGCAGACATGTAGGATCATTATCATTATGTAAAAAAAGGACTGTCAATACACACTATTTTCCCAGCAAAGTATTTAACAAGTAGACCACTAGTGGGTTGAGATATGTGTAAAAATGGAAATAGAAATAGATCCAGTCAACAGAACTCATTCAGTAAGGCAGTTCATTTCCCCAACAAGCTAAAGCTGGAGAGGCAACCAATCTTAAAAATCAATCTGTTGGGCATCAGATGTAGATCTATAAGTGAATAAGGAACCCTTACAAGCATATGAATTTCCATGCCAGCAAATAACATCTTAGAATATTACTCCCTCCACCCCATTTCTTTTGTCCCAAAACGCTTTTCACGGAGATTAAGAACTGTTAGTTTGGTTTGTCATTTGTTTTCCTTGATCACCCCTAATTAATTAAGAGTTGGAACTTTGGAAATTGTAAAAATGGATTTAAGAGGGTAGAATGATAATTAATAATGAAAGTTATATTTAGGGAGTTTGTATATAAAAGAGAATTGAAGTGTGCAAATAGGACATTTTATTGGACAGCCCAAAGTTGAACCTGGACAAAAGAAACGGGAAGGAGAGAGTGTTTCAAAGAGGAATCAATCTTGGTATAAGATCCAGCATGATATCTAAGCATATGCTCACATGAAATGCACATTCATATGCAGAGAAATAAAGACTGTCTAGAGACCAGGAACTCAACAAATACTAATGAAGATCAATAGAATATCAGCTACCTGTTTCCAGGAGTACTTGAACAGTTTGGTCTCAAACTCTCCCAATTCCTTGGCCTACTAATGTAATTACGATAGGCGACATAACCTTTTCCATTACATCTCCAGTCCTTCATCATAAAACCAGACAGTCAAAAGTAATCTATACAGCACATACAAAAGGCATTAAAAGAAATACCAAAAACTACACAACATAGGTCGATCTATACCACCCAAATTCCTTCCACGAGTAATCACTTAAGATAAAACTGATGGCTTCTGAATTCAATCAAAGACAAAACCAAGGCCGCACTGCCAATATTTGATAGAGGAAGTAGCTGAGTTTGCAAATTAACTGCCATGCTTTCATTTCTTCTATATAGGCATTTTTTTGTAGAACTCTGTTGCAGTGGAAATACAATTTCTCCGCAATTGAATCCCTACCCTAATATCAAAATTGATAAGGCAAATTTCAATTTCATCCATACCCTAATACAGATTTACAGAACTAAGAGCGTAAGCTTTACGAAAATGAAGATACAGTTCAAAAGCTCGCAAAATTAAGCCATCTAGGTTCAATTCAACCGCAACGCACAATGCGTCGACAAAACCACTTATAATAATTTGTAGAATGAGGTTCTGTAGGTAGTGGATAAACAAAGTATTTCCGCAATTCTATAACTCGCGGAAACACGTTCATCAAATACACATTACTGGAAAATCGACAGTCAGCGCTGAAATATGCAAAAATGAGTAGGATACAGCCGATACCTTGCGGCGAAGAACACCGGATTGAGCTTTGCGAGAGAGGAGAAGACGGCGAATTCGGATGTAATTAGCGTCAGAATCGGCGGGTGAAGGTTGAAGCATGAAACTAAAGAATTCTGGATCGGTAGTGAGGTTTTGTTTCTTCTCGTTCTGGCTCGGATCCTCAACTACGGCATCGAAGGAGCTATTCTTCTCCGCGACCGAGGGTTGGAGGGCCATTCCGACGCGAATATGTGTCTAAAGTTACAAATTAGTACATACATTCCCTGTATTTATACTCGAAGAGTTGGCCCCGCATTATAAATTAGAGATTTGAAAATTAAAAGCAAAAAAGTTTTAAATTTTTTTAACAATAAAATTAGAGTTTTGTTTACAGTAAATGTTGTGTTATAGAGCTCTATGAACGTAAGAAGCACATGTGTTTTTGTTACAAACAGTTGTTTCGTTCTATTTCCAATGGTTTTTGGAACGAGAATGAGGCAGAATGGTTTCGAAACAGTTTTTATTTAGGATAATACAATAAACATGATTACTATTTTTGTTTTCCTTTTTCTAAACAGTTATTTTATTGTTGAAAAAATATCAAGTTTTTTATTTTTACAATTTCGTATATAGATCTTATCGAAAATTTTCCAAAGATTTGTTTTTGTTCATTTGGTATACAAGTGCTTCAAGAACGCGTGCGTATATCTGCTTCAAGTGCTTAGAGCGATCGGGAAAATGTTTGGTTCAATGATTTAAGAGTGTTTCCTGTTGCTAGAAATCCTTTCAAATAGTACCTAGCTCCCCTATTATTTTTCTGCAGCACATTCCATACATATATATTTCATTAGAAGAATGATCAAATCTATATATAGTGAAAATTGGAAGTATCAAAAGATTGGCCTGATGCTCTGAAAAGCTCAAACTCTTTCATTGAAAATGGAATGATTCAATAAATGATCAACTACCGGTTGCAATTGGCTAAATTGAACATTTCACCAGATAAGGTAAATCCAAACATGTAGCATAGGCTGTCGACTACGCCAAATGTTAAAAAGGCATGACAAATTTACAACTTAAAACACCTTTATAAAGCATTTGGGTCATGAATCCATAGAGGATGTGTGTATGTTCATCAAGACCTTCATTTCCAGAACTTGAGCCTCTAAAAGAACATATTAACATGAATATGCTTATCAAACTTTACTCTCACATCATCTCAAGTAGCACATGCATAGTTGCTTCAATTCTATTGACAACTTCTAATGTGTGATGTTCTGATGACATAATCATACATTTTGGTTTAGCCCTTCTCATTTTGTTTCTAGGAAAAGAAACCTTATTTTACCTGCATTTATTGCTTCCTTATTTCCTTCTGATCTAGTCATAGAGCTCTGAACATAAGTTTAATATACCTTCAGAGGTAAGTTCAAAAGTCCACCCGTTTAGTTTAATTTATTTCATTATAAAAGCTCAGAAAAGTTAAAATAGTTTGTTATGAGTGGATTTTGGTTTTGAGCACAATGTTCAGCAAACCATAATTAGGTAATAAATGCAAAAACAATCTTGAAGTTCACCCTTGGTTTTTGTTACTATACCATAAAAGAAAATAGTTGAGAATGTATGGGGGAGAAAATCTCTAAACAGAAACTTTTCTACCATGATAAGCTTTTATCGTTGAACAGTTAACTACATATCAGCCATGTATTCATCATTATTTGCCAGATAAACTAATCACGTGCTTGAACATCGACATTTATGGGCCTTATGCTCAAAATGTTCAATAAACAAACAAGAATTGGAATTTCTGAAAGACAAAATCATAAAATACATATTTATTTGGTCTTGTCAAGACAAGAGATTGCATTATATCTAAAATGGGAAGAATTTAAGAGCACAACAGAAATTTGTAGAAATGTGGTACCTAGAAGTCTTCCAAAGAGGTAGTTAAATAATGTATCAGCATATTCATATTGAGTGGTACCAGGAAAAATTAAAACCTAAGCAAAATCGTCTCAGATATGGCACTTTTCAAATTTAAGAGGGTCCAAAGAACAAACAACTGGCAAATACACGACACTTCGAATTTAAGGTCTTTTTTAGCAGTCCCATTCCTAGAAATTGTTTATCAAACTGGTAACTAAGAGTAGGAAAAGCAAAGGAATGTAAATCAAACTGTAAAGGAACTGGTTAGCTTCAACTTCTGATGGAGCTCATACGTTGAGGCCTGAGCCTATGCACATCAGAAGAAAGAGGGATGGTTCAATTCTATATCAACCTCACTCAACAAACCAGTTCCTGCAGTAATCTACCAAAACAAAACTACATTGTAAATTCTATGCTAGAGTAATGTCTGACAGCCAACAGAAATTTCAGTAAATTCAATTTATATATTGCATAATTAACTGAGACTTCCTTTTAGAATAGGTAAGGTGGAAAGTCAGGCATTGATTTCATTCTATTGGAATGTGGAATAGACCATATTATATGAAAAGAAAATGAAATTCTTAAGTGAAATTCCTAACCTGTTTGAATCAAAGCCCTGGTTAGCCCTCACAGATAATCCCGCCTCAAAATGCTGAAATTGATACCATAAGAATTTTCACATCAGCAGGAGACACCATATAGAAAAGTAAAGAAAATCCAAGAAAATCACAGCTGAACCAATGCAGCCTCATTTACAATATGAAAGAACTTGCATCTCAAAATAGCGAAACTTTTACATTCAAAAGCATTAAAAGTTGAATGAAACCTGATCTGTTGGCACTGAGCTTATGAAGCATTCATCGTCTTTAAAGCTCTTTGCCTTCCTTTTCAAGCCAGAAACTGCTAGACATAAGTTCACAGAAAGAATGATGAATAAAAGATTCCATTGAAACACACCACACTAAAGCATTATCATTCCGAAAATGCCACTTCCCAAAATGCCATAAATAACCAATAAATAGGGTATAAATACAGATATGGGTTCTTACATTTTCGTTAGGCTGGAGAGGTTCCCAAGCTCTGGGGGAATAGATCTAGTCAACTGAGGGAGAATGGCCGCCAACCTATGGTGGTGGGGTGGCTACGACGTGGGTTCGTGACTCCCATTGGGCAGTCAGGGAGGTCTGTGATGACGGAGAGAGACAACGGTACGGGAGGTGATGAACGGATAGAGGTGGTGAACGGACAGAAGAGGTCTGTGATGACGGAGAGAGACAACGGTGAGGGAGATGATGAACGGACAGAGGTGGTGAACGGAAAAAACTTTCTGGAAAGAACAAAGTGTATATTTTTAGATGACACTGCATCAGACCAGACAAATTGACTGAGAATAAATTTATTGGATTTGAGATTTCAATTTTTTATTTGCACTTCATTCCATGATAAGATGATGCCAAGGTGTTTTTTTTTTTCAATCAAATAAAGGTAAATATAATATGATAAATATTGATTAATTCACCTAAAATAATTTAATTATTTGTTAGAATAGTAAGAGGAGAAAGTCATAATTACTTTCAATTTATCAAATAAGTTAAATGACAGTCACATTCTTTTAATGAAAGTATTATAAATTTATCAAACAAATTAAAAGACAATCACGTCTCTTTTAATGAATGTTTAATTAATCATATTTTAATTGCTCAAATTTCATTTTCATAAACACAAAAGCCCTGGAATGGAAATAAAAATAATCGAAATTTATGGTCTGCTTGGGTTTAAGGTAATAGGAATGAATCAATGGGATTGATTCCTAATTTTGTGAAGAATTCAATAATCATTCAAAGAATTTGATTACATTTGATTTATTTTGTGAATGATGAAGTCATTCACTAAAGGGATATGATTACCCTTAGGGTCTGTTTGATGCAAGACAAAGACAATGAAACAATTAGAATTTTATTAACTTAATACTCTATTCATTTCAAAATATAAGTCGTTTTCACCCATTAAGAAACCGATCAAAATATAAATCACTTGTATACTTCTAGGAAACAACCCATTGTTTTTACTCAATTACCTTATTTAATTTGTAATTTCATTGGGACTTATTTTTGTCATGACTATTCCAAGTTATAGCACTAATATAAAAAATACATTAAATAGGGGTATAACAGGTTTAAATATTAAAAATTATGAGACTTTTCAAAAATTAATTACAATCTTAATATTTATATTTTGGTCAAAACGACCTATATATTGAAATAGAGAGAGTAATTATTAAAGAAATCTGATCGTCTTTGACTCGTTTGGTAAATTTGCAGAACATTCATTAAAAGAATATGATTATTTAATTAAAAAAATTTAATCACTTTATTAAAGTAATCTGATTATATTTGTCTTTAGTTTATTAAAAAAAAAATCGGAATAATTTTGTCTTTGTCCTATTATCTTTACCTTGCATCAAATGCACTATTTAACAAATGTTAATTAGATATCTTTATTGAATTATTAATTATTATTATCTTTATTTTTATAGTGTAAAAAAATAGTAATAGAAAGTATTTTAAGATTGTTTCATTTTTATTTTAATTTTCATGAAACAAAAGCGCCTAAGGATAAAGAATTATTCCTCGTTAAAATCGACTAACAACACATAAGCACTTTGGAGAAAGGTTGACAGTAGCTTTCATCCCCCAGGCGTTTGGACTTGGGCTTTGTAATATTGGGATGTGTAGTCCCTGGTAGTCCAAATGTCTTGTATAGCTATTTTTCCAAGGTACTTTAAAAAGACGTTTAAATTCTTTTGGTGTCCCTTGTTTTGGTTAATTAGAGAATAATGTAATGTATATTTTTTTTACAAACAAGAGAGCATACCTTAGAGGAAGAAACTATACACAAATTCAGAGAACTCGTACATCAAATGAGTTAATTTTATTAGGCCAACACATCTATTATAACAAAATATATTTAAATTATTATTTAGCTTTCCAAATAAAATCTAGATAAATGTTGTATAGTCATCATTCACAATTCAATGTTGATATTTTATGATATGAATAACATAAGATTATTACCACTCTCTGCCCCGCATTAACAATTCAACGTTGATATTTTATACAACTATTAACTTTTAGTTGAAACTAAAAATGTAGAAGAACGGGTGAGGAAAATGGGCAGAAGCCTCAACATTTTATCATTTCAGCTCTATATCCAACAAGAAGCAACACAAAAAGAAATTATACCACCATGACAATCCATTTCACCACAGCTAGTTTGATTACAGCCCACATTAAAAAAAAAAAATTTCAGGGTTGTTATTGCAAACAACAGATGAAGAAGAAAAAGAAGCAAAACAATTTCTGTTGGTGGAATCAAGATTTGACAGCTTCAGAATCCTCAACTGGGTGCCAAAACCGGTTGTGAAACCACATTGAATCAGCTTCAACAGCATACCCATCCTGATTCCGATGCCAGCCGTATCGAGCATGTGTTCGGTTCTTTATATCTAAAATGGCATGACCAAAACTAGCCTCACGGAAAGCTGAATATCTGGGCTGTGGCTCTGTCATGCTGAAATTTGAAGAACAGATTATGGAATGAATCAAACATCAAGGCAAAACGATTAATCAGATTTTCTCTTAAGTCCCAATACACAGTTGTATCTTACTTTGTAGCCAGGCCTTCAAGGTTTCCTCCATCACCAATAGTTATATACACTGGTGCAGACTGATCAGTAATAGGTTGGCAAAGACCATTTACAATGTTGTATGCAATATTTGATACGCGTTCCTGCCAAGAACACAAGAAACAAGTGTGCATTTGTGAACATTAGCCTATGATCATGAATGTGTTTAGCTTCATAAGCCAATGTGGATGAAGTTCCAATACCGATCTTTCGTAAGCATGAACATGGCCTGCAAAGACAAGGTCTACTTTGTGCTGCACAAACCACGGCTCGTACATTACACGCATGGTTTCTCCTTCCATATAATGATAGTTGTAGCTGTTGTACCATGGGGAATGCATAAGAACAATCAACCAAGGGGTTTCACTCCTGTTAACTTTAGGTAGCTCAGCCTCCAGCCATTGGTACTGTGGAGTATATTTGCCTAATAAAGATCATCAAGTTAGGGGAAGAGGAAGAAAAAGCACTGATCCGTGGTTAAGCCTTGAAAACCCCCAGACGGACCAAATGTCAACAATTCAATTTTTTCAGAGTACAGATAATTTGAAAAGCAGTTGAATTAAGGTTAGTGTTCAATTTGCTGCAGTCTCCAGATAGTTAGCTTGAAACATCGATTTTCCAAGTATCAAAACCATCAAGAACTCCCAAATAGCTAACTCATCCAGATATTAAATTTCACAAAATAGCAAGTTCATGGAGGAGCTTACCATAGGCAGAATATGAAGCCAAAACAATGATATATGCTGGACCCCTCTTGATGGAGTACCAATGGGGAGCAGTACTACCTGATGCCTTATATGGAACACGATAGCGATGAGTGAATGGCTTAAATGGTTCAGTTTCCCCCTGTCAAAATCCATTACACTTCTATTAAAACTTCTCTTTCGATAGAGACATATATAGGTGAATGTTTTATATCAGACATAACTAAAAACATCATCTTTATAATCCAAAAGCAATTTCAGCACAATGGCTAAGTTTTGAGAGTTGTTATATGCAGAATGAGACATCAGTTTTAAGGTTTGGACAAGATTATACGGCAATCAACTATTGAACTGTTAAAGAATTGGATGGCTTAAGATTGAACTAAGAAAAGAGCAAACAACAGCAGAGGGAGCATTATTAGACTTACAATTTCAGGAGCAAAATCTATCTCATGATTTCCTGTAGTCCAAATCCAAGGTTGATAAGCAACACTTCTCTCAACAAACCTACCCCAAGTATCCCATCTCACGTTGTCGTGATTAGGATAATTATCTGCATAAGAGAGATCCCCAACAAACAGCACCGCTTGTCCTTTTGTTGGATTGTGTTCATAATGTGTTAGTGTACTATTTGAATCAAAACTCTGTCCAAGATCCCCTGAAACCAGATGGCCCATCAGTAAATCAGAAATAAAATGCCCTCAAATTAAAGTTTCTGCCATTATTAACCATAATTTAGTTCATAAAACAGTCACCTATGAGGCCAAAAGTATAGGGAACATCAGGACCAACTTCAGGAGGGGTAACAAACCAGAAAGTCCTGGTTGTTTGAGCAATCCCAACTTGGTAATAGTATTTGGTGTTGTGCTGCCCCAAGAAACAATAAATTTTAGAAGTAAAGTTGCAAGTTTGTGCCCACAAAAATTCAGAAGTAGACAAAACATGAAAGTTCATTCACCTCCAAATCTTTAATGGTACAGTGATGGATGTAGCCAGAGGTGTAATTGTACCACTTATATTTGGTTATTTCTCCTTTTTGTTTGTATTTTTTTCTTCTGTGTTCTTTCCAATATATAACTTCACTAGAGCCAGGTTCGTCCACAGTAACCCACGAAACAATCAGTGCTTTTCCCTCAATATCTCCTTGAGTTATATGAACCTAAACCATCTCACAAACACAACAAATGCATCATGAGCAAAAGATAGCCCACCATTTCCAAGCAGAATTCTACTTAAAAAAAAGCAAGATTTTAAGCATAAAGAAAGAGAGGAGAAAAGAGGAACCTGTTGTGGGGCATTGTAGCCGGGAGGAACCCGGAAGACATCAGCATCAAGAGGGATATCAACGGCCTTCTCAACGGCTCTAACATAACTACTGGTGATTTTTCCGGCACATAAAAATGCGGCATTCGAACAGAAACCCAGAAGAAGAAAAACAGAAATGGAAGAGAATCTTGTTCTTGGAACGCCCATTTGGCCTTACCTGGCTTTAGCCGGCTGGCAACGAAATATATGGGATGTTGTTTGTTTCAAATGAATGAAAATGATTCGAAGTAATGTCCAAATGAAGATGGGTTTATATAGTGAGGAGTGAAGCGCCGGCGATCCGGCAACCGGGAATTTTCAATTTAAGCAAGCGAACGTGACTTTGTATTAAATTACGGGAATAAAAACGAATATGCAGGAGTTTATTCGGTGCTTCAAATCAACTAGATTGTCCTAATTATTTACCTTAAATATTACTTCCTCCGTTTTTTATTAAATGCGTTTTAGAATTTTCAAGAGCGTGGGGAGTCCTCTTAAAGGCAAAATATTGAGAATGCTTATTGAAAGAGCAATTCAATAAGAGAGCTCGGATCGAATCAGTGTATCAATACCGATCCCGATCCGAGCTCTTGGAATTGGAATAAGTTCGGCAGCGGATCACGAAATCTTTGTGATATTCTCTATTCACAAAATCTTTATTACTTTCTCCAAATATTTTTTATTTAGTGTGAAAGTGTGAGTAAATATAGTATTACAGAGTAAAATATAAATGAAGTGAGTAAAAAGTTATAAAATGTTAAATAAAAATAATTTTTTTAAAATCTTAAAACGTCATTTAATAAAAAATGGAGGAGTATTACGTAAAATACGTTATTTTTTAAAGAAGTAAAAATATTAATAGGGTATGATATACTAATTTGCAACCCTGATAATTAATTTTGGATTGTTTCTTAGTGTGAAAATGTAGACAAAATTGAACAATAAATGAATTGGGGTTGGCGGTTGACTTGGGGGAGCATCGTTTGACTTTGAGATCTTATATGTGAATGATATTAAAACGATTATCTCAAAAATTAAAAGCGATAACGGAAGTGAACAGCCAAAACTCAAACTTAGCTCACTTAGAGGGGTTTTTGTTTGAGTTCGGCACTGTTTTATTATGTATCCCGATTGAAAAAGAAAAAAGAAAAAATTACGAATTAAATATAGATGGAGGGGATAAAAAGTAATATTTATTTATTTGTTAAAAAGTAGGAAAAGATAGAGGGAGTTTCTTTTGGGGGCATAATTTTATGAGAAAAATGATTAGCAAATCATGATTGTTACTTTAAAGCATTTGGCACTGAATTAAAGGCCAGAGTTTTTTCCTTTTCAGTATGAAATTCAAAAGAACTAAGTAGTATTTATTATAAACATATCTTATATATGAATCATCCTATTCAGATGTATATCACATGCAATAAGCAATAAAATATTAGAATTTCATATGACAGTCCTGATGAAAATAATTAAAATTTTATAAGTTAATAATTATTAAATATATTTTATTGTGTTTTAATTTGTTTGATAAATTAAAAAATTATTTATTAAAGAAATCTGATTATAAATAATAATTACTTTAATTTATGAGTTAGTTAAAAATTTTTTATTGAATTGTTAACTTAATTAACCTTTTCATTTATCATATGTGGGCGGATTCGGCATCGGTGCATTAATCTTTTTGGTAACTACAACTGAGCAGAACTAGTCAGTTAAATCGGTCAGCCGCAAGAAATTAAGAAGAAGACGAAAGTGATGGTTGAGAGCGAACTCGGAAAGTGAGCCCCCACTTAATCATTGAAAAAAAGTTCCATTCTTTATCTTTTTCATCATTGTGGTGCTCACAAGTGGGCTAGTGGTATCAAACCCAGCCCATGAATGGTCCTTCCTCCATCCATCCATTCACCAGGGCCCAAAAACACAAGAATAGTACCAACTTTGAAGCCGAGTTAAGTATAGGGTTTATGATTGTTTCCTTCTTTTAATTAATGTGACCATTGAAAATTTGAAAGGATGGGCGAATTGAAATTAGTGAAAGGAGGGTGAAATATATTTTCTCAACATGGAAAATAACGATAAGCATATTTTATTTTCTTTTAAATTATGACTTTAATCGAACCCAAAATTTCGAGATTATAATCTATTATAGTAGAGTGAGTTTCTTTGTAGTAAGTCAATGGAAAGGAAAAAAGGGAGCACTGGTAATGGTCCAGATTCCAGTCCAAGCAAAAAAGCAACTATGGAGCATAGGAGGAGAGGACAGCCCTTTTTATGCCATATTCAGTGATCCAGTTTCCTCCTTTCACTTATAGAGGTTGGTCCTACTTCATATTTATATATTGTATCTAATTCACTCGATAATACGATATTTAAATATTGAGTTTTAGTTTGGATGTAAATTGGGGCTGATTTTAAGCTTAATAGGGCTTTTATGTGCAATCATTTTGTTAGGCTTGTTAGACAAACGATGTCGTTTGGTTGAATTTAGAACTTTCATAATTTCTTAGTTAAATGAATGTTTTGGAGGGAATGCCCTTCACGTTTTTGTTGTTGAGCTAAAACACACTGAAGGTGGAGAAAGAGGGATAAAGGCAGAGACCTGGGTAGGTTCAGATTCTGATTCTGATTTTGAAATTCTAATCTACTGCATTTTCTTCTCTTCTAATATCTTCTTCTCTGCTTTTACTCTCTATTTCTACTTATTCTTTCTTCTGTTTTGGGGTAATCAGCTTCAGGGTCTGACAAAGTGGTATCAGAGCCAGTCGGTTCTTGAGTTCATTCCGCTCAATCCCGTGATGGCAGAAACACGATCGAAGGCACAAGAGGATCAATTGAGGAGAATGGAACATTCGTTGACTGAAAGGATGAACGCTCAAGAGGAAAGGATGAAACATCAGGAAGAGGTGTGGGAGGAAAGGAACGCTAAACAAGCTATGGAGTGGGAAGCGAGATTCAAGTCGCAACTAGAGGCGATTGGGAAGATGATTGATCAGAAGTGGGAGCAGAATTCGGATAGGGCACAACAAAAGGAGAAAAACATAGATCGTACTCCTATTCTGCAAACACCAGGTACATTTCGAACCAATGTTGATGATGAATTGGGTAATTACTGGAGAGATAGAAATATAAGAGGAATCAGTCATAATAACCCAAGGATTGAGCTCACTATGTTTAATGGAGAACAACCTAGAGAATGGATTAGGAAATGTGAAAAATATTTTATACTATACAATATTTCTGAAAAATGGAAGGTGGATTCTGTGGAACTGTACTTAGAGGAAAGGGCAGATACTTGGTTCCAAGGATTTAGGGCAGGAAAAGGATATGTGTCTTGGAAAGAATTTACTGAAGCACTACTGACTAGATTTGGAGATAAAGGTGGTAGGGATGACTTTGAGATATATAACAAACTGCAACAGCTTGGAAATGTGGAAGAATATTTGGAGAAATTTGAGTTAATGAAATCAAGGGTGTTAGCCTTGGATCCTAGGTTAACCGAACAATATTTTATATCTGGATTTATCAGTGGATTAAAGGAAGAGCTGAAGCCAGGGGTTAGAATGATGAAACCTAGTAGTCTTGCACAAGCCATGGAATTTGCTGTATTTCAGGAACAAACAATTGAGCAGTATGTTAAGAAAATGAAATCTGGTAATAACCAATCTAGTAAACCAGTTGGGAATGTGTCCAGGAACTTGAGGTCAGTTTCAAAAGATGAAGAAAGAAGACCATGGCAGGAGAAATTTAAACATATATCACCACAAGAGTTACAGTTCAGAAGAAATAACCACTTGTGTTTCAAGTGCGGTGAGAAGTATAATGCAGGACATCAATGCAAACTTAAGGAGTATTCTTTTATTCTTACTGATGAGGAAGAGTTTGAAGAAGTGCCACCACCCTTGGTGGAGTTGGAAGATACTAAGACAGAAGGAGATGTTCCAATACACATGACACTACACACTATAGTAGATAGCAAGGCTGTTAAAACAATTGCAGTGGAAGGGAAATTGTATGGACATTTTGTCAGGATTTTGGTTGATACTGGAGCAACTCACAGTTATGTGACTCCAAGAATGGTAGAAGAAGCGGTACTGAGGGTTCAATATGGAATGCCTTTCTCTGTAACAATTGGAAATGGGAATCAGGTATCTGGAAATTGTTGCTGCCCTAAAGTAACTTGGGTAATGCAGCAAAAGGTCTTCAGACATGATTTTAGGGTACTGGAATTAGGAGTTTGGGATTTAGTATTGGGGGTAGATTGGATGTATAATTTCAGCCCTATTATGTTTGACTTCAGCAATAGGTGCATAAGCCTACATTCTGAAGGAAGTTGGTTTACTATTGAAGGAATGCCTTGTATAGCTGAATCTTTGAACATGTGGGAGGACAATGAAGAGTATGATAAAAACAGGGTGAGTCTGAAACAGGAAATGTACAAAGAAGAGGAACAACCAGAAGTCCAAAGAAAGACACCTGAACAAGTCCAGTTATTGCTCCAACAGTTTCAGGAAGTCTTTGAAGTACCACAGTCCTTGCCTCCAGAGAGGGAGATAGTACATAGAATTAATTTGAAGAAAGAAGCTCAACCCTTCAAACTCAAGCCTTATAGGCATCCACATGCACATAAGGCTGAAATAGAGAAACAAGTGCAAGAGATGCTTAACTCAGGAACAATTCAGATTAGCAATAGTCCATATGCATCACCAGTGTTGCTTGTGGATAAGAAGGACCAAACATGGAGGATGTGTGTGGATTACAGGAAGCTGAACATGCTCACAGTGAGAGATAAGTTTCCCATACCTATCATTGATGAATTGCTAGATGAATTGAATGGGTCTAAATGTTTTTCTAAGATAGATTTGAGAGCAGGATACCACCAAATAAGGATGAGTCCTGATGATGTTCCAAAAACTGCTTTTCAAACACACCACGGGCACTTTGAATTCTTGGTCATGCCATTTGGCTTAACTAATGCCCCAGCTACATTTCAGTCTTTAATGAATTTCATTTTTCAACCTTATTTGAGAAAGTTTGTGTTGGTGTTCTTTGATGACATACTGGTTTACAGTTCTGACTTGGATGATCATGTGAAACATTTATATTGTGTGTTGGAAGTATTGAGGAATCATAAGCTATTTGCTAAGAAATCTAAGTGTGTCTTTGCTCAACCTAGAGTAGGATATTTGGGGCATGTTATCACAGATAAGGGGGTTGAGATGGATGAAGAGAAAGTAGCATGCATTAAGAACTGGAAACAGCCAGTTATTTTAAAAGAGTTAAGGGGATTCTTGGGGTTAACAGGATATTATAGAAGGTTTATTAAGGATTATGGAATGAAAGCCAAACCTCTGACTAATCTTTTGAAGAAGGATGCATTTCACTGGACCATAGAAGCTACCAGAGCATTCCAAACACTGAAGGCAGCGGTGATGGAAGCTCCTGTACTTAGATTACCTGATTTTGAAAAACCTTTTGTACTAGAGACAGATGCTTGTAAAGAAGGAATGGGGGCAGTTTTGATGCAAGAAGGGCAACCTATTGCTTATATTAGTAGAGCTTTTTCTGCCAGGAATTTGGGGTTATCAGTTTATGAAAAAGAATTAATGGCAGTGGTATTAGCAGTTCAAAAGTGGAGGCATTACTTGCTGGGACATACATTTGTGATCAAAACAGATCATCAGGCATTGAAGTACTTGTTGGAACAGAAATTGAACAGCCCTTTGCAACATAAGTGGCTTACAAAACTTCTGGGAATGGACTATACAATTCAGTATAAGCAAGGGAGTTTAAATAAGGTTGCTGATGCACTTTCCAGAATTAAAGCTACAGAAGCAGAAACAGTTCAACAAGAAGCTTCACAGTGCTTAGCTATCTCTTCTTCATATCCAGAATGGGTTGAACAGATCCAAGGAAGTTATGAGAATGATGTCTTGGCTCAAGAACAAGTATCTGCAGCTCTACTACAGCAAATTAAGGAGTCAGATTGGAGTTATGACAGTGGATTGTTGAGAAAAGGGAACAAGCTGTATGTTGGAAAAACCAATGATATCAGGAAATTGTTGATTGAAAATGTGCATGCCTCACCCATTGGAGGTCATTCAGGGCAGAAAGCCTCTTGGCACAGGTTGAAAACACTTTTCTTTTGGCCTAATATGAAGGCAGAAATTGAGGATTTCATTAGAAAATGTGAGGTTTGCCAAAGGAGCAAGAGTGAACATGTTGCTTCTCCAGGTTTGCTGAATCCATTACCTATACCTCAACAGGCCTGGAAGCATATATCCATGGATTTTATAGAGAGTTTGCCTGAATCAAATGGATTTTCTGTGATACTGGTAATAGTGGATAGATTGACTAAGTTTGGTCACTTTTTTCCATTGTCTCATCCTTTTGGTGCAGCAGATGTGGCTGAGTTGTTCTTACAAGAGATATACAAATTACATGGCATCCCGGAATCTATTATTTCAGATAGAGACAAAATTTTTACAAGCAATTTTTGGCAAGAGTTGTTCAGAATGCTGGGAGTCAAATTGAAGTTCTCTACTGCTTACCACCCCCAAACAGATGGGCAAACAGAAAGGCTAAACCAATGCTTAGAGAACTACTTGAGATGTTTCTCAAGTGACCATCCTTCCACCTGGAGTAAATGGCTGCCATTGGCGGAGAGGTGGTACAACACATGTCACCATACTAGCTTGAGGATGTCACCCTATGAGGCTTTATTTGGTTATAAACCAGTGGATTTCCCATTAGGACCTTATGAACCAGTGCTCATTCCAGCTGCTGAAAATATGCTGAATCAGAGAGCCAAAATATGGAAGGAAGTGCAGAATAATTTAAGGCAAGCACAAAGTAGGATGAAGTTTTTTGCAGACCAGCATCGGACAGAGAGATCATTGGAGGTGGGAGATTGGGTTTACTTAAAATTGCAGCCATATAGACAGACTTCAGTAGCTGCTAGGACACATCTCAAACTGTCTGCTAAATTTTTTGGTCCTTTTCAAGTTGTGGCAAAGGTAGGATCGGTGGCTTATAAGCTGAAGCTTCCCTCTGAATCCAGAATACATCCAATCTTCCATGTTTCAATGCTGAAGAAACATGTTGGTTCAGCTCCTATCAGTCCTAATCCACTTCCTGAGCTAGATGCAGAAGACACATGGAGTCTGTATCCTGAACAGGTCATTCAAAGAAGATTTGTGATGCGGGAAAACAAAAAATTGCTGCAGTGGCTAATTAAATGGAAGGATCTGCCAGTGGAAGACTCTTCTTGGGAGGATCAAGCATTTATAAGGAGACAATTCCCTCAGTTTCAGCCTTGAAGACAAGCCTGAACTTAAGGGGATGAGAGTTGTTAGGATTGTTAGACAAACGATGTCGTTTGGTTGAATTTAGAACTTTCATAATTTCTTAGTTAAATGAATGTTTTGGAGGGAATGCCCTTCACGTTTTTGTTGTTGAGCTAAAACACACTGAAGGTGGAGAAAGAGGGATAAAGGCAGAGACCTGGGTAGGTTCAGATTCTGATTCTGATTTTGAAATTCTAATCTACTGCATTTTCTTCTCTTCTAATATCTTCTTCTCTGCTTTTACTCTCTATTTCTACTTATTCTTTCTTCTGTTTTGGGGTAATCAGCTTCAGGGTCTGACACATTTACTCCACTTGATCCATATTGCGTGCGAAGCCCACTTTTTTTTTTTTTTTTTTTTCCCATGTGGGTTATTGCATGAAACTTACAATACAAATTTAATTAGGAGATACCATCTCCATCGTTTAATTTAATGGACTACTATTTGTAGTCCATTTTCTACTATTTATAACCCTATTTTTAATGTTTACTATCTAAAATACCCCTATCATAATAATTAAAAAAAAAACTCATCATTTTTCTTATTTCTTCTTCTCCTTTTTCAAACTCCACCACCAACACACTACCTTCACATTAGTAGTTTTTCAGAAATTTTTTACAAAAAAAAAAGTTTTTGATTATTTTCATCCCATATTTTCTCTTTTTTTATCTTTTTATTTTCTAAAAAAACTGTATGTGTGAAACTTGTTATTATAATTTGTTATTATATGATTAAATATGTTTAAAATAATTAAAATAATATTCATTTTATTGGGATACAAAATATATATTCATTTTGTTAAATTTCAATAAATTATTTAAAAATTAGTAAAAGGACAATTTAGGAAGATTGATTCGAAAATAGGACTACAAATAGTAAAAATATGCTATAAATAGTACTACCAATTTAATTTAATATATAGATATAGATATATATATATATATTTGTAATACTGTTTTTTATATTTTTAGGATAAATAGATTTATGAAATGTAGACATCCTTCTTGTGAAAATATAGCTAAACTACAATTCCTCATTCAAAGATGTTCGGCCTAAACACGAATGGGCCAACAAATGAGACTTATGGACGAATAATTGGAAAATTGGGCCAATTGAGTGACAAGTTCTTAAAGTCCAAAGAATAAGGGAAGTCTGTGACAAATTGGCCCCATTATTCCTCCCTTCTCGCCCATCCCTTATTTTGTCATAAAATCTGTAAATTTCGGTCTAATTTTTATAAGGGCATCATGTGATACAACAATATAACAATTATCTTTTATTAGGGTTAACAGAATTTCAATCATAACTTCAAAAAGTTACAAATAATTCGTGAGAAATATTCTACAATATTTATTAAATTATTTTACACACTATTCACTTTAAAATGTATTATGACTAATACAAATAATTTAAATTTTTGTTCATTTATTACTAATTAATTTCGGATTGAACATTTATATTAAATTAATAATATTTACAAAAATACTTAAATGCTAAAGGAATGTGGGGATAAGAAATTGTGTGAAGATAGCCGGACAACTTCTTGGCAATTTCCTAAGTCACATCACAGGTCTTCAAGTCCAACACCCGTGACATTATTGTCCATTAAACTTTCCCCAGAAAAGAATAAATTTGCTCACGTCATTTGCAGTTAAGGAGTACTCACACACACGCAATGCTCCAATCCCTGATGCACAGCACACTTCTGTGGAAGTACCTCACAATTTTCCCATCATTTTTTCCTTCTTCTCTCCTACAACCGCGTTGTTTTCCTATCTCCACACCATATGCATGAACCCGTACTCTATTATTTTCAATAAAGAGATGTTGATAATATTAAATCAAAGTTAATTATAATATGATTTGGTTAAGATTTAATTGTAATATGATTTGATCATTGATTGTTTAATTGGTTAGTGTTTAGTTTATGACAAATAATATTTGAATGAAATTTCACGAATCTTTAGTTGTGTTGTTATAAATTAAACTCTATATATATGTATCACTCAAATAGTTTAGATTTATTTGTAAGAAGAGATATTAGATTATTAGTGTGGATAAAAAACTAAATCTTGACAAAAAAAAAAAAAAGAAAATATCGATATAATTGTTATGATAGATAAAAAAATCGCTATAATTGAATTATTTCATATATAGCATCAATACTTACTTGTATGCTACCTCTATAAAAAAATATATAAATTATTATTGTGGATATATACAAATATTTTTTTGTTGTGTAAGTATTTTACATTTGGTATCATAAGTATTTAAATTTTACGAGAGAATGTTAAGATTGTCTAAATTTCACGTCGGTAACCTACCATACTTGTGTCTAATATAAATAATTCAAGAATCTCTTCATCCAATGCTAATTAGTTTTTGGTTAGATATTCATGTTGGATAAATAAATTTAATATGATATTAAAGTGGATTTAAACTGTTCACTAATCCAATAGTATATCGAATTTGTTGGCATTGTCCAATCTCATATTTAATAAACATAATTATATTTTGAGAGATAGATTATATCGTGCAATAAAGATTTTTTTTAAAAAATTATAATTTTGAGGGCGTCCCCGCCATATCTACCGAGGAGGGTCAAGGAAATGACGCTTTCCTGTTCTTCTTACTCATCACTCTCACGCCCTTTTGCCTTTTCATCAATACTGTTTTTGTGATTACGTACCTTAGTGTTCGTTGTTCCATGTATATCCAATATCTGGTGTGAGAATATGACATGAATGTTACGTCATATTTTAATAAGTCTAATTTAGAGTTTTTTGATCGATTTAATAAGACTTATAGTTCATATTTTAGTAAACTAAATTAAATTGATTTATAATTTTTTGATTAATTTATTAATATATTAATTTTGATTTAAATTAACCATATAATTTAACCTCCCAAAATAATGGTATTATTTATTAATTTAATAAATAAAATTTATTTTTGGACAGAGGGAATATAACCTTTAATATTTTGCATGGGAGCGGTTGTTATATAGTAGTGTTCTTAATATAAATCTAATTTAGACTCTATTGTAAAGTGTTCTTAATATAAATTGTAAAACTATAGAGAGAAATCATTGGACATTATTATTAAATGACAAAATATTTTATAAAAAATTTGTTAGACACTTTGCAAGGTGATTTAGGAACAACTTAATTTTTAATTTGATTTGAAATTTAAATTACAAACAAATGGGAATTCTTCTATCGCTTTTTTGTTTTGTTTTGTTTTTTTTTTGGGTTAAACTCTTCTATCACTTCCTAATCATAATAATAGTATCAGTTTAATTGATAGACGTATTATAGGATACAAAGAATAAGAAAGGTCACGTGGAAGTTATATTTTTAAAAGGATACTATGTCGTTTTTTTTTTTTTTTTTTAAATTATTATATAAAAAATTAAAATAATAAGAACAATTTAATAATTTATGATAGATAAAATCATAATAAAAATGACAAATTAAAAAATATAAATATTTAAGAGTCCACCCTCTTCAAAACCCAAAGCTAACTTTGCCTCATACTCGGCAAATTGAGATACAAATCACCAAATATCAAAATCAAATATGTATCCTAATATATATATATATATATTTATAAAATATGATCGATAAACGACTTTTTCTTTTTAACTAAAGCGAATAATTTTTATTTCCAAATTAACTCGATTATTGTGGAAAAATATGGAACGAACACTCAAGAGTCAAGCAAGTCCCAATGGTCAAACACGTTAATGTGTAGTGTCTACCTAACGAAATAAGTGAAACTCCAAAACGTCAGTTCCATTTCCCTTTAAGGAGATTGGGGGAACCAGTACTACACACTTCTTTGACGTTTTTGTTTGCCTATAATAAGACAATTATTGTACCATATATCCCACTAAAAAACTACATTTTTATAAAAAAAATATTAGGTTAATATACTTAAAAAATATATTAAATATTATATATAAATATAACACTTTTCAAATAAATAAAAAATACTTCAAATATTATATAAAAATATATAATTCTTATTCGACACGAAACATTCCGAAATTTATATATCTAATGGTTTTAGGTATCGATATAGGACAATCCCATAACTCCTCAGTTTATTCCGCAGCATTAAACTCGTCATTAAAAAATTTATCAGCATAAGTCAAATATTCTAATAATAGGTGCTTCAAAAAACAAAAAAAATTCTAATAATAGGGTATTATATAATTTGCAATGAAACAAATATAAATGGTACGATAAGCATGAGCCGTGATTTTTACGCTTCAGTTTCCGGGTTTTATCAGAAGACTACTACTAATACTCTCGAGATTAGGCAACGGTAAATTCTTCACTAAGAAAGTTTAATTTACTGTGGTAATTTATGACTCAAAACACTATCTCCATTGAAGATGCTCATCTAATGTGGGTACAAAATCGGAACTGCCCTTCGATTTTGCGACTGATATATATATTTTTTCTGATATAATGATGTGCTTTGCCGCAATACAACCTTAATCCACGCGAATGGGTAACAGTTTGGCCACACCGCAACGGCCCCAAACTCAAAACGGACCTCCACCACCACCGCCATCGCCGCCGCCGCCGCAGCAGCAATCAGAGCTCCCTCCCGATCAGAATTTCACTTGCGAAATCTGCATCGAGCCCATTGACTCTGCAGCCCAAACATTCCGGGCCCGGAACACAATCTGCCTGCCCCATCGATTCTGTAACGACTGCATGGTCAAGTACATCAAAGCGAAGCTGGACGACAACGTGCCCAGGATACCGTGTCCGGCTCTGAATTGCCCTGAGTTTCTCGACCCTTACGACTATGGGGTTCTGGTGGGTCAGACGCTATTCGTACGGTGGTGCGACGTTCTTTGTGAATGGGCGCTGATGGGAATGGACAGGAGTTACTGCCCGAACCGAAACTGTTCGGCGTTAGTCGTGAATGAGTGCGGTGGGACTGTGAAGAGGGTTCCGTGCCCCAATTGCAAGAGGTTGTTTTGCTTCCAGTGCAAGCTTCCATGGCACGCTGGCTTTAGGTGCGAGGAGAGCGGTGATTTGAGGGACAGAAACGATCGTGCTTTTGGGGTTCTTGCGGAACGAAAGAAGTGGAAGAGGTGTCCTCAGTGTCATCACTTTGTTGAGCTCACTCAAGGCTGCCAAATTGTTAAGTGCAGGTATGCATTTAATTTCTTGATCAATTGCCCAATTTAGATTGATTTAATCAGCTGTATATTTTGAAAGAAATTGGGGGAAAAGTGCGAAATTCTTTGGTAATTAACATGGGACCTCTTTGTCCTTACCTGTCGCATAAGTTCAATCCATTTCTCTGAGCTCTGGAAAATTTTGTTTGTTTGTTTGTTTGTCTTTGCATATACCTTTCCTAATCATATTATGAAAAACTGAAATCGGGTTTGTGATTGGTTCTTCCCTGCTTAAAACTTACTGGAATCGATTCACGCATAAAAATGTCCCATCTTTTTCCAGATTCTGTTAATTCCTTTTTTTCCTCTGAGGCTATGTCAAGAACAAGAACCATATCTGATTATCTAATAATCGATTGTTTGAATCTAGATGTGCTACTAGATTTTGCTACAGATGTGGGATGGAGTTGAACCGTGGGTGCAAGTGTCGGATGGATGAATTCTCCTTGATCGTGATTAAGCTTCTTTTTTGTATGCTTTTCCTTTTGTGCAGCCTCCCTTCGTTCTTTATTAGGTTTTAGAATAGCTCTGGTACAACGTGTAACCTAATATCAATTCAATTCTGTAAAAGACGCAAAAGTCTATGCCTGGATAGTTGTTCAATATATAATCTTTTACCCAACTTCTCAACTTGTTTAGGATTGTTGGTTTTTGGGTTTGCATATGCTTATAAAATGGCAATAACAAAGGGAAATGGAAAGAAGAAAGGATTTGCTGAATCACTTGAGATATTATAACCCTCCTCCATTGTTACTGGTGCCATATCTTTTGACTCCTTTGCTTGCTCAAAAAGGGGCAGGGCTTTGATGAGTGGTTCTGATATTGTTGTTGGTGTGTAGATGCCTGGCGTCATTCTGCTACAAGTGTGGAAGACAAGTGCATCAGCATTGGTGTAATTGCGATGGGGTGGGGAGGTGCTGTTCTTGGTTCATTCATGGAGTTTTGATTCTGACATTTGTTTTCTGTTTGTACGTTGTATACTTTAGATTGGTGTAAAAAACTCTAGACTGATGCTAAGCTAGCTAAGAGAGAACTGAACTGAGTCTTCTTGTATAGTTATCCTACTGATCATTATCTTTACTTGAGAGTTGGCCATGGAAAAATGCCAGAGGATGTGGCTCTACAACTATAGCATAGCCCCTTTTGCTGCAGTTAGGAGTCGATTTCTGCTGCCTTTTGTGCTATCTTCTTCTTCTGTGCTTCCTCCAACACACTCGTCTACCCCTGACTTCATTATCACTCTTCCAATAAATTTCACACCAATATCAACATTAGCATTAAGGGTGAGAGTTACATTATTCATGTTTATTCATGGATGGAGTAATATAATATTTTATTTAACTATAATAGTAATAGGCAACACTATAACAGTTTAAGCATCATTTATGTATTAAAATTCGTCACTTAAAACTGATATCATTCCCTATATCAATCAATGTGAGAGTGATCCAACCAGTCAAAGATAATATTTATATCTTTCATCTTCAAAATATTTCTAGAATTGAGAGTTGATTATGTCTCGACTTCATCCATAAGGGTGTTCCTTTGGGGTTGGGAGCTGGCCATGCCACCATGGGTGGTGCGTTTTATTCTTTTTTGTCAGCCGAATAAGTTATCTATTATTTCCTCACATTTTTTTTTTTATTGAATTGTATTTATTTTATTAAATGAAATAATTGTATATATCTCATGGTGTGGAACATCTAACTTAAAGATTTAAGAGTATTTCTAAAATTTTTTTAAATAAAATATTTTAAAAAGTAAAAAATTCTGCAAAATCATATTTAATTGTTGCAAAAAGATAATGCCCTAAAATGAAAAAATGACCAACACAAGCCTCACAATTTTTTTTTTATTGAATTGTATTTATTTTATTAAATGAAATAATTGTATATATCTCATGGTGTGGAACATCTAACTTAAAGATTTAAGAGTATTTCTAAAATTTTTTTAAATAAAATATTTTAAAAAGTAAAAAATTCTGCAAAATCATATTTAATTGTTGCAAAAAGATAATGCCCTAAATTGAAAAAATGACCAACACAAGTGACAAAACTAAAACGAAAGGAGAAAGCAACTACCATTCCTTCTGGCTTTAGTCTCAAAAATATTAAACAAAAGAAAAACCTACCGTTCCTTCCACAAATCAAACATTGCCAGGTGTCCACATTTGATTGGTGTTTGGTCAACCTCCATTCTAAGCAACGTGAATTTCAACTGTTCGTATAGGATTCCTCTCACTATATATATCCTAGCGAAGCTTTCCTCCACGGAAAAAGCATCCCTGTTGTCTCAAAACTCGAAAAGCCAAAAATGGTTCCCCGGGCTTCTCTCCGATTGTCTCTCTCTTTTCTTCTGATACTAGCGACGGCGTTCGTCTTTGTCTCAGCCGCCGATGACTTTGGCTCCGACGATCCTCTCATCCGTCAGGTGATCGGCGATGATCACCTCATGAATGACGATCACCACTTTTCATTATTTAAGAAGAGGTTTGGAAAATCATATTCCTCACCGGAGGAGCACGATTATAGATTATCGGTTTTCAAGGCTAATATGCGCCGAGCCATGCGTCACCAGAAGCTTGATCCTTCCGCCGTCCACGGAGTTACTCAGTTCTCTGACCTGACTCCGGCTGAGTTCCGCCGTAGCTTCCTCGGCTTGAACGGGCGGTCGAAGCGACTCCGGCTACCGGTGGATGCAAATAAAGCTCCGATCCTTCCTACCGATGATCTTCCACGTGATTTTGATTGGAGAGAACATGGAGCCGTCACTCCTGTAAAAAATCAGGTGAATTTTTTTGGCACGATGCTTTTACGAGTTTAATGGCGGATGTTTTGTTTGATTGTCAGTTCAAATTTCGTAGCAGTTATGGATGAGTTCCGAGATTTCTGTATTTTGAATTATTCTTATTGGTTTGTGACCTCGTTCACGTTCTTCGTGCTGTCTTCGTATATTTGGGATGCTGAACGATTGGAATTACTAGGGCTCTTGTGGGTCTTGTTGGTCGTTTAGCACAACAGGAGCTTTGGAAGGTGCCAATTTCCTAGCAACGGGGAAGCTTGAGAGTCTTAGCGAGCAACAGCTTGTGGATTGCGATCACGAGGTATAGGATTAACTTACATGTGCAGAATTTATTGTTTTCTGCGATTGCTTTAATGTTTTCGTGAATCAATACATGCCTTGATGTCCTGACTGTATTTTTGCCTCTAATTTTGGTCCATGTCTGCTATTGGAATCTATATATAGCATTTAAGTGTCTGCCTAATTCGATTCTGCTGTTGGCTTAACGGGATTTTTCATTATCCCTTTGTTTCTCCAAAAATAATTACAGTTTTGAAAATGTACAAAGTTCAACCTTCAATACATTAATAGGCTGAGGATTTTGATCAGAAATAATGAGTGTATGTTTCTGTTGATGGTCTCAGTGTGATCCTGAAGAACCAGATTCCTGTGATTCTGGTTGCAATGGTGGTTTGATGAACAGTGCATTTGAGTATACACTCAAAGCTGGTGGACTCATGCGAGAAGAGGACTACCCTTACTCTGGATCAGACCACGGAACCTGCAAATTTGACAAAAGTAAAATTGCAGCAAAGGTTTCTAACTTCAGCGTTGTCTCCCTTGATGAAGAACAAATTGCAGCCAATCTGGTTAAGAACGGTCCTCTTGCAGGTTATATCTTTACCCTTGCACTTTCATTTTGAGATTCAGTTTTCATTCTACTATTGTAGCTAACCTCTGAAGATAGAAACAAGCTTTAACACTGCAGGGCTTAAAAGAAGTCTCATTTTAGCTCATCAAACGTGCTCTAATTAAGCTCATCATGATTAGAATTGCTGGTTTAGCTCAACAATACTGACTCTGCTATTTATTGTGTTGGATACAGTGGCTATAAATGCAGTGTATATGCAGACGTATGTCGGGGGAGTTTCGTGCCCATACATATGCTCGAAGCGGCTAGATCATGGTGTGCTATTGGTGGGATATGGTTCAGCGGGATACTCACCTATCAGGATGAAAGAGAAGCCATTCTGGATCATTAAGAACTCATGGGGAGAACACTGGGGAGAAAATGGATTTTACAAGATCTGTAGGGGCCGCAACATCTGTGGCGTGGACTCTATGGTCTCAACTGTTGCCGCAGTTCATGCATAACTCCCTAGTTTTTTTTTGTATATAAAAATTTGGTCGGACACTCAAAATGTTCCCACTGAAATTGTAGGTTTGACATTCAAAAAACACCCAGTAATGTCAATTGATCTATCTAGATGAATTGTTGTAATTTTAAACTATTCAGCTGGAACATGAATGCTTTTCAAAGAATGGAACCGATTTTCACTTCTGAAATACTTCCTCTATTGCAAATGGTACTCTATTAGCCAAGGGATTTTGGGGGTAGAGAAAAATAAATATCTGCTTAAATAAAATATGCTCAAAGGAAAGATGTCAATAATACAAAGCACCCTTATTTTTCATACAACAGCAGGCGCATCACACTAAAAACCAATCTAAATAACAAGTAAATACCATATTTGATTAAGGGGACCCTTATGAATGCACACTAATACATGAGATAGGGAGCAATCACCTCTAAAAGGTAAATCTGCATTGTGCTTCTTATGGTACCAATTATTTGAAATTTGATGGGGCACCTGCAAGAGAGAGACGCCAACTGGGAGAAAACCTCAAAAACTGCCTCAGCTTTCTCTACACACGGTAATCCAAAATGAACCGAGTCCAGTAAAAGTTACAACTCTCTGTGTGTGTGCTTTGGACGCAATAATATTTTTATTGGAGCTCTTATTCTACAGAAATCTTGAATCAATCTTCATCATCACCGATCGAATTAAAGGTAAAGGGGTAGAACTTGTATCCATCTCCCTCATAAAATTTATTTTGGAACTCCACCCAGTGAAGTCGCAACGCATGGAGGAAGGCACTGAGCGTTTCCATAACTAGCAACACTCCAACCGTTGCGAAAACGAATACGATGATTCCCACAATGAGAATGACAACATTATTAAACCTGCAGCAAACATAATCTTCCACAACATTAGTCTTCATTCTCTAGCAAATACAGAACAACTCCCCTCCATCCAATCCCACAAAAGAGACCGAACTTGAAGGGTACAAAAGTATAAGACGCAACATATCGAGTGGGTTATTAACATATCAATCGTATTCCAAATCCTGAGTAAGAAAGAGAATAGTGATATTTCAAAAAATAGTTTAATACCCTGTCAGATTGGGAAATCCTACTGAAAGTATATCTGAAAGGGTATAAAATGAGAACCAAACTGCATAAACTTACCCCCAGGCAAGAAGAAGAACCTTCTCATAAAACACACTAGACAACTCCGAATGGGCAAGACTGCAAATGTGAAAAGGAAAAGACAAGTCCAAACATCAGTACAAGTAGTGATCAGACTGATTTCAAGCAGCTTGGAGCATGTGGCAATACATTGTTTGTAGTAATCCAACATTTGAATCAGAAATCAAGACTAAGATATACCTGAGAGCCCACAAACGAAGATAAGAAGCTGTGTTTGAGACTGCTCCTAGCACAAACTCTATGGTATGTATAAGCTGATGCACAAAAATTTCACTGAACTCAAATTCTTCATGACCATGGGAATTGTTTTCTGTCTCAACCAGCAAAGATTCTTCTGTGTCTTGAACAGCAGTGTAATTGTGTCCCTGGTGCCTCTGACGAAGCAAGACATTCCAAATAGTAAAGAAAAGAAGAAATAAAGACAAGCAAGCCAACACTAAAGCCAGGAGCAAAGAGATAATAAACAAAAGATAATCAAAGTATGACACATACTTCATGCTGTGCCTTCAGAAGGAAAGGCTTTGGAATCAGCATCCATGGAACAGCAACAAGAGCAAGCAATAATAAAGTAAGCTGAACAGGCAACAAACAATGAATTAGTAAGGCATTAACATAAATTGCACTCTGTTCTACTCTATTTATTTGTAAGATTTTTTTTTTTTTTTTTTTTTAAAAGTGATTCAATTATCTGTGTATTTCTCAAACACTAACCTGAACTGTCTTCTGGCCAGGAAAAAGCTGGTTATCACCAAGGTCATCTGTTGGACTAAGGAACATGTATATCATTACATGATATAGATCAGCTTGGGAACCCGTCCACCATTTTATAATGATAAGAACGGAAAGGTAGCCAAAGAGGCCATTTAAGAATATCATCTCAGGAATGAACTGGCACCTGAAATTGGAGAATAAATTTGAAATGAGAAAATCATACACAATATCAATAAGACTGTATGAGTCCAAAATAAGAAAGAAGCCTAGATTACAATGGCGTAACTGAGTAAGAAACAGAGTTAACTCATGAGACATACCAAATGTTGATGCTATTCCGAAAGAATCTGGCATTGCAGAAGCTCAATATGACACCAAGGTTCATTTGGGCCACCCCAAGAAGTATGGACATTTTCATCTTTAATGAGTTTAGAAATGGCAATTCACTGCGGGTGCCATGCCATGCAGGATCCACACCGAAAGGATAAGTATCACGCACCTTGATCAATCCCACAGTTGTAGCTTCACTGCAAAAAAAGAATTTCAATTGTCTTAAAGAGAGGCAACTGATAAGCAATACATAGTAAGATATACCACCAATCAAATACCTGCAAGAAGCATCACGGCATGCATATGCCGAGCGACCAAATAATTCAAATGGCACTGAGAAAAATTCGTTATAAATAAAACCCGTATAGATCGAAAAAAGTGCCATTAACAGAATAACATAACGTCCACCGAAAGTCATTTCCATAATGTCTCCAAGTTTCTGCAAGACAAATTTAGAATCATATATCATATCAGACAAATAAGGCAAGTTAATACACCCCCCCCCCCCCCCCCCCCCCCCCCCCAAAAAAAAAAAAAAAAAAGAAAAGGATAGCAAATGGCAATTTAATTATTAACAGGAAACCGTGGAAACTACTCCAGAACTAAACTTTTTTTTTTTTTTCCTTTGTTTATTTTCTATCTCATGGATGCCCATAGTAGAGAATTATCAGTTGGGAAAAAAGGAAACGAAGAAATTAATAAAGTTACTTAAAAAAGAAGCTAAGAGAAGCAAAAACAACATTCACTCAAGATGCATTTTGATGCTCAATGTCAGAGCAACATGAAAAACAAATGTGGAATAAGCCCAAAAGAGAGCAATGATAGTCCATTTGAACCTTTGAGTGAAATGTCTGGATAAGCTTATAAAGATATAAGGGGACTAAAAACGGACTAAGATATTGTACTTCAAATATTTTGCACAAATAGAAGTTACCTGACTGGAGTATTTCCGTTCTCTCAATATCAGATACAATGTCGAAACCAGTAGGCATATGCCATGGCCCCAGTCACCAAACATGACCGCAAACAGAAACGGGAAAGTAACAATTGTAAATACACCAGGATTTGCTTCTTGATACTTGGCCACACTGCAATAAAACAAATCATCTCAGCTACGAAAAGAAACTAAGTACAAGAAGGGATCAGAAACTTCTTCCTTCAGAAAGAAATAAGGAACTAAAAAAAGGATGAACAAAGCATAAGAAAGCTTAGGAACTGGGACAAAACCTAGTGAGGTCTAGGAACTATTTCCAATTTTTCATTTACAAATTCTTTGCATGTATTAAACACGCAGAAACAGAGTCAGACCACAATTTATTAGAGGAAGAATAGCAAACAAACCATTGATATTTTTCATTTTCACATAAAGCTCAAGAGGCACAATTGCATTACCTAACACAAGCTTAAACAAACTGTTGTGAAAGTTAAAGTACCAGCATAAAGTACAATTGAGAAATCTGCAATTTGTCCTGAAACATTCTCTCCCTTACTAAAGCAATTTTTTCTGTTACCCCTTATCTAGAGGAGCTTAATTTGGATCGGCTTCTCCTTCGGATTGTCACAGCATAGGGCCATAATGAGACCAAAAACTTCAATTCATGACTTGCAAGAGCATAGGACCAGATAGTCATGCAGAGTGTCTCTTCACCATCCTACTACTAGAAGTGCTTTTCACTTCAGTCTCAAGATATATCTTCACTCATTGATGCATATGAGGTTCACTATTGACACTCACCTATATATGCATATTCTCAGATTTAAACTGAAGCCAGAGGGATAAAATGAGGTTAGCATGGGCCAAATATTTTTGCTTCAAATAATCCATTTCTGGTTTCTTACCTATATCTTTTCACTTCAGAGAAGAGTTATTTCTTGTAAACGTATATATCAGTAATTGTGAAAAGCAACTACAAAGTACTTTTCACTTGCACATTTTCCTTTCAAATAAATCATATTCCGCTAACTCTTACAATGGATGTTTAAGCAAAATTTAAAATAATAAAGAGAAAAATCCTACAGAACCACTTCCTTAAACCTCCAGCTTGAAATTCTTGAACTCCAATATACAAATTATAATTTTGTTTCCCAGTAATGAAAACTTTTGCCGCATTACTGTTAATCAATGCAAGCTTTACTTACCCATATGCATCAACAATCTCCTGAAATGCGGTAGTAACTTTATTTGTACGGAAATATGTAGGAGGTGCCTCTCGAGTATGCAAAACCCGGAAAATTGCACCAACTTGTGAATTGGAGTCAAGAGTAGCACGCTGAAGTGCATCCTGAATCTGCAGCCACCATAATTAAGCAAATTAACATCTTGAATTCTATACAGAGAACCACCTGCAGTTCCCATGTCATAAGTAGCAAAGCCCCTTGCACACCAGGAATCCAAACCCAATTTTAACTGCTAAAGAATAATACAAAGAAAAAATCATGATAGTGAGTAGTGAATTACCTCCTTGGCCGCAAAGATGGGACTCCAACCTTCTGCCACAAGACACTTTTTCGTTACATCAAAGCTGAGCATGTTCAAAGTGTGGTAAATGGATTTCTCTCTCCTCACCTAAAGAGAGTCCAAAATGATATATTAAGGGAACACAACAATTTTATTGCTAGCAAGATAATTCTGATTGTGCATATAATCAAGAATGTTTACTCATCACTTGATAGATCAAGAGTAGTTTATCTTAGAACAAAAATTATGAGAAAGCATACCAAAAGGTTCCATTGCTCAAATTGTTCTCCAATCGACTGCAATAAATTCCCACGGTGGACCAATCCAGCATCAATAGTAGTTTTTAACTCTGAAAGTCTACCTGAGACCTGAAAAGGATGACAAATGAAATTTATACAATCCTCCCTAGAGACACAATCCAAAATCTTATAATCAGACCAAAAAGGTGAGCAAGTTTTTCAATCCATGTCGAATGGCAAGATAACAACCAAACAAATGTTAGCTTCTTTCTTGGAGAATGAAGGCAACCACAATCAGCCACACAAAAAACACTGCTCCTCATTTACAAATAAAATTAAAAGAACGAAATAAAGATACTCCTGTTAGTGAAATCAAGATTAAGAACCCATCAGGATTTTCTGCAACCAACGATCCTAAAACAAGCTACAAAACCCAAACAGCCTATAGATAGAGCTGCACTGAACAACAACACAACAACTAAAGACTATATCCCACTACGTAAGATTGGTTGTATGGTTCATAAGCCACTATTGTGCACTATCCATACAAACATTCTCATTAAATTTATGCTTTTTTAGAGCAAGATCTGTAAGAACATTTAAGTCAATGGTGGACAAACAGCCAAACAGCAGATTGATATTCTAATGAGTACCTCTGTAATCGCTTGTGCCTGTTTACTGAGGTCTTCCGTGAACGGGTAACGATTTGCCCCAAAAGCTTCAGAGATCTTAAGGATCTTATTCTTTGCCTTCTCTCCAGAGTAAAATACTACGAACACATTCTTCTCAACCTACAGAATCATAGTCAAAAATCAAAATAAAAGACAAGTATGATAAGGGGAAAAGTACGAACAGTGTCAACAAATTGCTAAATTGGAACAGACCAGACCAGCGCAAAATCAGAAACTATTAATCAAGTATCATAAATTAGCCCCAAAGTCACAACATTAATTGGAAAAAAAGGTACATCATTAACAGCATGAATATGCCATCTATCCAGGCCCTAATAACATCAAAACCTCGCAAGAGTTGGGTCTCAAAGGAAGGGTTACTGCTTCTGTGGAAGGACAGAAATTTCCTAAGTTCGAAAGGCAAATTCTCAGCTCAGCAGGATGAAAGCTAGATTGAATATCGAAGAGGCTCTGAACAGGTTCTACTTTCATTGAATCTGTATGGACTATATGGAGCATTGTGTTACTTAACCTTCAGCTGCAGGCTGCATTTCAGGCTGATGGTTCATACTTCAGAAAAAGGTATGATTATGAATGAACAAAATCTCTAGGTGAAATGCAATATTTCCTCCCTGGAAGCTAGTCAGGGCATGGGAGCACCAAGGCCAAGGGTTAGAAGTAATTTAGCTAGAAAATTTGCTACATTTCACCAGGACTGGAGCTAGAAAAGATGTGGGGTTTCCCTCCGTTTTGAACAAAATTGGAAGCAAATGTAGAAGTATAATCAATAATAAAGCCGCATCTCCCAGTAACAGAAGCAGGGCGGGAAAGTGAAGGTGAAGAACTTATATATCTCTCTTGGTTCATAATCCTTCCCTTACTATTCTCTTCCACTCCACCTTTATCCTGGGAGAAAGTAGTTACTGAAGTTATTCTACATCTACATACAGATTCACAGTGGTACATACCTTTTCTCCTGAAACAGGATCAGTAACAGGTTCCTCAACCACAGCCTGCCTCAGGAACACGTTACCCCTCGTAGCACGGAATACAATCCTTTCAAAGGCCATGGACTTTTCCCTAGGAACAAGTCCAGCAACAAACCCCAATTTCACTTGCTTGGATGGGTCAGTCACAGTTTCCTAAACAACGCAACCAAAGACAGACCAGTTATAGGAAATAAAAATATACGAGACAATAATAAACATTCTTGAGAGTACTCATTTTGTACCAGGTCCAACAACAAAGGAGTTTCTAAAGATTCTTCACCGCTCTGATTTGATGCATATTCTCTATGTTGTGCCACAGCACTTGTCTGGGCTGAGTGAAAAAACTCAGCAGCCTGAAGAAAGCAAGAGTCACAATCACACATAAGATACACAAGGAAGAGGTCATGCAACAGTCATAGGCTCACAGCAAGAGTAACTTGTGGGGACAGGGTAAATATGATGTTTCAATTTTCCCCTCCTGCCAGAATGAAAGGAGATGTGGTAAGAACCCAAATGTAGACAACCCTTACAAGCAACAGACCACTATAGAAGTAAGCAGCATGATTTTTCAAAAGCAGCTTTCCTTGTGAAACTTTCGTAAAGCAGAACTACAAACTAACAAAACTCAACCAACTAGATGCTTTGAGGTCAGCTAATTAGTAGATAAAAAAAAGTATAACAAAAGATATTTATGTGCATTTACACCACTAAGCATGCAAATTTTAGAACACATAAAACGACTAAAAATATTTTGACAATGGAAAATGGCACTGGTGGTTAACTTCATTACTCGAATTAATGTCTCCATTGCCAGTGAAAAAGTTGATCTATGCGTAGACACACACACAGTGTTAGCATTATTGCCCCACTCGGATATGTTATTCTGCCAGGCTATACATACAGTATGTACGAAAGTTATGCCGTCGATCTACCCAAAGGAAAAAAATAAAATATACCTTCTGCAGTACAAGTTTATATTCTACTAGTTCATTATGGGATCGCAGCAACTTGTCACTGTTGGAGTTCATCTCTACCAGCTCTGCCTCAGTTTCTCCAAGCTTTACCTGGCACATGGGAAGAAACAATCAAGTTAATATGCTTCAAATTAAGGGAGCTTTAGCAACAAGAAATATAGACACTACCTCAAGATCATCGAAACTGATATCATTTCCTGCCGTAGATTTTGCAGGAAGCGTGAGACCTGCTTTAGCCATTTGGTCCTTGAAAAATCGTAACTTGCGTGCCATCTCTCCACATCGTTTGATCTGTTTGCCGAAATACAGTTAGTTACTACATTGTGTCTATCACAAGCATTTCAATTAGAACTCAGCTTTGAAAGTTATTCATGTAGTTCAATTATTGATGGCATAAAATTTACATTCTCAAAGTCATCTCAGGCAACTGTGGCTTTTAAAGAAACTGTACACCAAAACACTATGAATTAGGAATGGTACTTGCATTAATAAATATTAGAAAGATACCTGAGTTGCATAGGTCCTCTGAAAGGGGCTCTTATCAGCGTTCAGCTGAAAGTGAACATACTCAAACACATAAGTTTTGGAGCCAAGGCAGTAGAACATCTATTAGGAATATGAAAGGACTACAGATGAAGGCTCTTTTTCTTGAATTCTTCATTTACCAAAATTTCAAATTATCATATTGGAGATTTGGATAAACAGGAAAAAGAAACACAAACGTGTGAATTACAGCCAAAACCCCTACAGATAATGATTGCAACATTTTTGCTTCAAAATAAAACTTCAGAGCCATTATGAAGTCACAAACTCAACAAATCCTTGTATATAGAACTAGGGTTTAGTTCTACGCTAGCAACTCAATACAAGGCTCAATCATCTTTCAAAAAAGCACAATATTCAGCAAACGATAGAAGATTTGAAGCGTAGTATAACCGAACAGAACAAAATCGGCAATCCTGTGGAATTAACAGCTGAAACTAACAATGACGACAATTGTGCAAGTATATGAAAGCACGAGAGAAAGAAACTAGGAATTACTGACGTCTTTGAATTGAATAAAGCCGAGTTGGCCGAGGTAATCGACGGTGAGGTGAGCGGACTCGATGGGGATGATGAGTTGGACGAGCTGCATCGGCTCTGACCTCATCAGATCCATTGGCGGACAACATCCTCGTCCTCCTCCACGCCGCTCTCCCATCCTTGCCGAACTTTCTAATTTTTACAGTAAAGACGACTCTCCAACTAGTCCCTGAGGACTAGAAAGTATGGGATGATTGATAATGGTGCTGCGTTTCCTGTCTTTCTCTCTCTACGTAGTTGTGGGTTGTAACAGATTCAATCAATCAATCGTACATAATGCTGCTGATGTTTACGAATTTACGATTTGGGGTCGGAGATGGAAAGGGGGAGAGAGAGAGAGAGATCATTTATATCTTTTACCGCCTTACTATTTGTGGGGCCCCACACCACAGAATACGGGCCATTGATCTTTTAGTTCTCCGGAAATCTTCAGTAATTTCACAATAGGTCCTCATCTTTTGGTGATTTACTTTTCGAGATCTGAACTCTTGTTCTAATTTAATTTCTGATTTTGTGTGAGCAATTCCACATGATGTTTCTTCTTGGCTTGGGCTGTGTGTGTGGTAAGTACCCCCACTGTCAATAATTTTAGATCTAGATCATTCTTTATCTTCTTGGATGCTTTCCATTCCAAAACTCATAATTTAATTTAGAAGTTTAATATGGGTTTATGTTTTTAATAAAATTTTTATGAATAAAAAATAATATAGCTAATCTATCAATACTTAAATTGTTTGGTAAATAATAATAATAATCTCATGCTAGTACAATTTTACAAAATATTAATTATGCAAGGCTAAAGAGTAATTACAATTTTGTCTTACAAGAGACACGTTATTTCTAAATTTTAAAGGATTATTATTGTGATTTATGTTATGTGGTTCAATATAATGTCTCAAAAAAAAAATTGTAATTTTATTCTTATGTTTAGTAGGAAAATTATAGGTATAAAAATATGATAGGTAAAATTCAAAAAAATAAAAAAATCAAAACGGGAATTTTTATTTTTATTTTTATCAAACAGTAATATATTAGATAGTAACAAAATATTAATAAAAAAGAAATCGACCAAAAATCAAAACAGGGCTATAGAATATCTACCAAATACTCAATAAAAATAAGATTCTCACCTAATGAAACAGAGGGATTACATATTAGTAAGCATTACATTCAGTAACCAAAGTCCTAAAGCTCTGCAGATACAAAATACTAACTATTGCTCATGCTCATCAGAAGGAACAGATTGCTAACCAATGGAAAAATGACCAGAAATGTGTAATTTACAGGCCAGACAGCATAGGCAAATTTACTGCCATTTTTTCAGTCATGGCAAGAGTGGCGGGCCAGGAGAGAAAGCTCTGGTTTTGTCCTTGGAATGATAATAAGATATGCCAAGAGGACAAAGCAAGAACCTTAAGTGTATGCATTTGAAAGAAGCCTCGGATGAATGAAGCCTTCTTATCTCTTTCTCATCATATTCTCTTGACGTTGTCTCCATGCACAACTACAAATCCTTCACTTGCTAGAGTAGCCAGAGCATGTCGTAGCTGGTACCAGAACAAAGGAGAAGATGAACAAATTATCAAACTAAAATTCCATATAATCAGAGAGTTCAGACACAGAAAAAGATAGGCTTACATCACTGAGATGAATTTCAGCTCCAGAATTGTTCTTCTTCAACTCTTCCAATAGCTTAATCACAGAATTGCAGTATCAACTAGCATTAAAGAATGTCCGAAACAAAGAAACTAGAAAAACCCAACTTCATTCTCTGAGTAAACATTTCATAGTACCTCAATCAGGCGGGTTGAAGATCCACCTATTTGCATCTTCTCCATTATTAAGTTGCGAGTACTTGATACCAAATTCTCTCTTCTCATCCGCTCACTCGCAGAAACCCCAGTTGTAATCAGATCCATGTCAATGGTTCCTGTACAAGAAACACAGCATACATTCAGGACCTCAATTCTCAAGGTAAGTGTGAAGTTGAATTCAAAACTAATTAAAGGAAGAAAACTAACCAGTAGCATGGTCAGTTGCTGACTGCTGCATTGCAACTTCAAGTAGCCTAAATGCCTCCATCACATCCTGCTTCTCAACCTATTTGCAAATGTCATGTATGTAAATTATACTTGCCCCAACTTACGGCCAAATTCAGTAACAGAATGGGTACTAACCCACTCAGAAAAACGAATCCGTGCCAGAGCCTCACTCAGGCGTATCAAGCTCTCAATTTGTCTTGGTGTTGCTGTTATCACCTGGATAAGATGAAACCCAAGTAGCTTCAGAACAAGTTTAACAACAAGAAGTCGCAGCCATAAAAATTGGGAATATATACTACAGTAGCATAAAGGACTAATTAATAAAGCTAAATGTTTACTCAAATCAAACAGACTTGCATTAACTAAAATTGTTTATGCAAGTCATATCCTTGTTATAGCCCATACGGAGCATGCAGTACCCAATTTTCCTTAAGCACCAAAAAAAATAACCAGATAATGAAATTTAACGAGGACCTTCTTACTACTGCCTGGGAAATTGCCTCTTCTTCTCATCTCAACGTATCCTCTAGTCAACTCATCAGCAGCTTCATCAGATAGTTGCGGATGTATATTGTTTCGTGCATAGCTCATGTAAGCAGTTAACGTTGGAAGGTCTATGATATCCACTTCGGAAGTCTAGAAGCAAAGTAAACTGGAAGTTTAACAAATGGAACCTCCAAGAACTATGGAGTTTCGGACAAGAAATGATCTTTTACCTCAGGGTTTTCAAAATGTAGTGCAACAATGTGCTTAGCAAGACGCCTATCGGTCTGTTCATCTGCTTTGTCAAGTAACAAGTAGATCAAATCAAACCTGTTTGCAGAAAAAGTGCCAGGTCAGAAAAGAGAAATATATGGAGACACAATTCCCGAGTGTTCTTCCTTTTATATTAGAATCTTGCGTTAATATATTTACATTCTGTGAGAACTACCAATGAGGGGCAGCATTTAGCATGATGCCATATCTTACCGAGACAATAGGGTTGGAGGAAGATGTATATTGTCTATCACAGACAGACGGGGATTGTAACGTGAACCAATTGGATTTGCACAAGCCAAAACTGAAGTTCTAGCATTAAGTGAAGCAATAATTCCTGCCTTTGCTATTGATACAGTTTGTTGCTCCATCACCTGCAAAATAAACTCTCAGCTTACTCTAACCATGCAAGAGCAAAATCCCTGATTTAGGCACAACTCTCTCAAACCCGAACAAGTTAAACAAAGATGTTAGTTATTCACCTCATGTAACATGCTCCTCGCATTATCAGACATCTTGTCAAACTCATCAATACAGCATATCCCTCTGTCACTCAGAACCAGGGCCCCGCTTTCCAGAACCTACAAGGCCATCATAGAGATAAACTACAAGTTTCTGAAGTAGCACTTGAAGTTGATAACAAACACAAAATAAGTATCATACAGTTTCACCGGTCTCGGTATCTTTGGCAACATAAGCTGTCAGTCCAACAGCAGAGCTTCCCCGACCACTTGTATAGATGCCCCGTGGGGACAGCTTGTGAATGTATTGAAGCAGCTGAGATTTGCTGGTTCCAGGATCACCAACAAGAAGGATATTGATGTCACCACGAAAGCTTGCCCCAGATGGAAACTTTAATGCCTTCCCACCAAAAAGCTGAAAAAAGATGGCCAATTTGTACAATGCTGGCATCAGTATACTGAACCACCATCCATCTCACAACTAAACTTATTATCACTCAATGAACCTGGCAAAGAAGACCCTTCTTGACATCTTCCAACTCCCATATATTTGGTGCCAATGACTTTGTTAACCTTTCATATATATCAGGTTGCCGAGAAAGTTCCTTTAACTTCTCTACCTGCAATTCCAACCAGAACACTATGAAGAAAAATTCTAAACATATTTCTTCAGGAACAAAGAAGATAGCTAGTCAAACTACCTTATCTTCATAGTCAACTGAGTCATCATTTTTACTGGCACTGTTTTCAGTTTCCATTGGATCTTCTGCTTGCATTCTTGATTTATCTGTCTTCTTCAGGTGAAGACAATCAATGTATGTCTGAGACCAAAAAGAAGTAGCATCAAGGGTCAACCATTGTCAGGATGCTCACAGTTGAGCTTAATTTTTCAAACAAGCCAATTTACAAAGGAAAAACAAACAAAAATTTGCCTTGAATAATGATTTCACACTTCTCTGTGTTGAACCAATTCGGACGCTCATAGCTCTATAAATTCCAGTGACCTGATAAGAATGAGAACCTGGGTTAAAATGTAAAGCATGTAAAGGAAAGAATGAAAGGCCTAGACTTGTAAATTTGCAGTACCTCAACCCTGTCACCCGGCTTCCCAGCATCCACCAATTTATCATGCATCAACAAGCTCACTGTGTGAGGTGTCCCTCCCTCTGGTATCTCATCAGGGGTCTCCTGAAGTCTCACTACCTGTTTATCGGTAAACCTGATATTTGAAGCACAGCCACTTAATGAATAATCACGGTTGACCTAAACCACAAAGGATACAACAAGCTCTACAATAAAAATTTCAAGCAAAGAACCATTTCAATAGGTTTTAGGACTTAATAAATAGCTAATATTGGGAAAACTTCTTCTGCATTCACTGTCCCAATACTGTGCTACTACAGTTAGCCCTAAAATTGACTGCCAGAATCAGACTCCATAGAAGAAACATCACTGAAACAGAAAATCCGGTTTGTTGTTCTGTCTATACTGCAATTTGTAGTAATCTAAAATACAGCTCAATGATCTCAACACTGACAGTAACAGTAGTACTTGGTAAATGGCCAACTTTAGGCCAATCTAACTGCATGGTTGGCCTGGAACTAGCAAATATGAAATTCACCAGTCAACTATACATCTAGAACCGAGTAACGATATGCATCATTGATACCATACCTGCACCTATTGTGAACCAGGGTCATGGAATTCCGAGCAAGACATTCTTGTTTCCCACAAATCATAGGTTCATTAATCCTTCCTGTTAGCACGCCAGATGGTTAAAGAGAGATTCATAAATAACTAGGACCCAGCCAGACAGACGACCATGCAATGTGCCCATGCAAAACAAATGAATCAGATTTATGCATCATATTACCTCTATCAACAACAATAGGATCAGAGTAGTATCCACATACGAGACATCTGAATATGGCTTCTCTGATCTCAGGTATGATGGAACTACAACGAATGATCATTCCCTTCAGTGACACCATCTTTTCAATATCTGATCAACCAAAAAAAGACCTTATTACTTTCTTTACTAAACAGCATGAATAAAAAAAAAGGCCTGGAAATTAAATTTTTAAATAGACTAACCAGATGGATTGAGACTTCTCATGGAAGTGGAAGACCTCAGGTTGAAAATCCTGGCTTGTATATGCTTTTCGAACAAAGGGTTGATTCTACTAACCATGTCCATCAACACAATATCAAAAATAGCAAGAACTTCTAATGGATATCTAACCATTTTGGTATAGAGATCACCATCATAGTCAAACACGTCTTGTGCATCAACTTCAAGAGAATCCCCTTCAATTTCAATCACATGGTTAATTGACCTCATGTATTTCCCCTCAATTTGAGCAGGGTTCTCCCGGAAATGCCTCAGAAATCTCAAAATCGCAGCATTCACATCTTGAACACTTATGTTCGTGCCCCAGACGTACATCGGCGGGGTTTCATCAGCATCGTCTCCGTCACCAGCTTCGGATGAAAGAGGGGCATCGCCGGCATCGGATGAAGGTGTAGCAGCAGCAGCCCCATCAGCCGAGGTAGTGGCGGTGCTTGATGCTTTTCTTCTGCCTCGCCGTGGATTTATGCTGCTAGATGGGGTAGGCGTGGCTTCAGGGGTGGCAAAACGAGAGCTTGTACGCCGAGTGGTAGGCGGCGGCGGTGGGGTATCATAAGAAGCAGTGGATCGGCGACCTCGTTTCCGGCGACTGCTTTCGCCGGGCGAAGAGTATGTGTTCCCGATTGGACTCGAAAGAGAATCATCGGGGGAAGATGGGTCTGTGATTTGCACAAAACAAGTTAAAAATGCGATCCAGATAAGAAGAAATGTAGCATTTCGTCAAATAATCACATACAAAACCAAATCAGCGTCAGAAATCGAACAACTTACCACGGTTGACATTGCCCGGAGATGAATCGGAAGCCATGTTCTGAACCGAGTGTGTGATGGAGAATGGGGGGAGTTCGCGGGAAAGCTATGGTGACGGCTGGAGTTCAGATGGAATGGAATAGTTTTGGCGGGAAAGATGTCGGTACTTTTAGCGCCAAACTTGCTAGAGGGCCTACTGGTCCAAGTTGTGGTATGTTAAGTTGGGCTGAAAGTGAAAGGCCCAAATGAGCATCAAGTGGTTTTATGACATTTTGCTGCGTACTAGTGACCCGATTATTCCCATGGGCTTCTAATTGGACTTGTGGTAGCCCATTTAATGATCATATTGGGCCGTACTTTTTCCTGTGTTGAAAAAGTTCAATGCACATGTGCTAGTGCCTATTCAACCTACTTTGGTTCCCATGATATAAAAAAAAATAAAAACGTTCAATCGATCTTTCCAAAGTATCAAACTTTAATGTTTCCTAGTAATACTCTAGGGGAATCGATAGTTTGACTATAACGAGAATGGTTGTCCATTGTATGGCCATTCTTCTTAGCAAAATTTATTGCAGCAAGATAATAGTTGGAAAGGTTTTTTTGAAGGTATTACTATGGTATTAAGATATTTAAGTTTCGGTGAGAGAAAAACTAATAGACAACTTAAAATGAGAGATAAAGATATAGTTTGATTAAGTTAAGGATATACTTTGGAATATTGTGGTAGCAGAAGACACTTTACAAAGTGTTTATATCATTTTAATATAAAATAATCTTTTATTATTTAATGTTGCGGCCTCCCTTAAATGTCAATTGTTCCTGCTTAATCAATGTAATCATGTTATTTGTCAAATGACACTTTACAATGTAATTTTGTAATTATTACAAAACAAATGATAGATATAGTTCATCCTACTACGTTATATTTAGTGAACTACATAATACTCTATTTAATAGGTTATGTTATCAGATTCCTTCATAAATATCTTGAATATACCAGTTATAATACCTATTATTAAAAAAATTCCAATAATATCGATTATTTACTCCACTTCACTCCATATTTCATCAAAATATTGATTTGAATAATAGTTATATAATTAAACATAATGAAATTTTGGATGTTATTGGAGATTAGGGGTGCAAAGGAAGTGAGTCGTTCACTCAGTCAAAATTTGGAGTTAACCAAATTCAAGTCGGCTCGTTAAAGGTAACGAGCCGAACTTGAGTTTGTACATTAATTTAAATATATATGCTTAAAATCAAACTCAGCTTGCAAGTTTGACTCGAGTTCAAGCTCAAACTCGTGAGATACCAAACTCACAAGTTGAGCTCGATCCTATATAAATACTTGAAATCAAAGTCGAATCATAAGCTTGATTTGAGTTTAGGTCGAGTCTATTTTAAATTTCACGAGCCAAAATTTTTTTATATTTGGATGAGCCAAATCAAACTAAACCAAATTCAAACTCAACTTGGTTGCACTCTGAGGAAATTATATGAGTCTTATAGGTATTAGCACATATGATATGAATAGATGAAATGCACATGCACAAAATCCGTACAGGTACATATTCTTGTAGTTAGGGTACTGATCACGCGGTTCAAAAGCATATAAAAGGAACAACATCAAAATATTATTGTTATCATCTCCCCAAATAAGTCCAAACATCAAAGTTAAAAATTAGGAGTGTTCCACTTTTGGAAAAAAAAAATTTTTTGGGTTATAAACAGGACTTAATTAAATGATTTTTTTTAAAATTTAATTTTTTAATTTGATGCATGTCGGATGCCCAAGAATTGTTTGCAAAATACAGATGATTAGATGCATGTTAAAGGTCACTTCGATCATAGTACATGTATATTTAATCACCATCGAACCAAAGAAAGGAACATCACTATCTCTTTTGGCATATTATTTAGTAGTGCCTTGTGCATATATTACTAGCTTATATGCATCACACTAGCTTCTCATGCTTCATCGTTCTTTACTAAAAAAAAAATATGCTACGGTATTCTATTCGGCCATTTTATTCAAAAGTCAGTGTTATAATATGTAGATATTATTTTTTTACGTGTTTATTGAACTGTTTTAATAAACCATTTTATTAAAAAGTTGGTTTCATCTTTACAAGAAAATTTTTCATAGGATATTTTAAATCATTTGAAACTTTATTATTTTGAATTATTTTAGTTTAACAAACCTAATTTAACAACAACTTATTGTTGATGATCTCATATGTAGTTAGGGTTTCTATTTGCAGAATTCTTTAATGTTAAGGAAACAACATTGTGTCATTTGTTTGATTAGGTGCATCCAAACCATAGATAGTAGAATTAAGTGATATCACAAATTCATTTTAAACATTCATCTTAAAATTCATCAAAGTAAAACTGTGCCCTATATAGAGGTCTTTAGAAAGGACTCCAAACTAAGAGTTTAAGGGATAGAATGCTCGTGACTTTCAAAATGGAAATTAGTCCATCAAAGTACCATTATTTTTATAGAATTCTTTAGAAAAGACTCCCAACTAAGAGTTTAAAAGGTAGAACGTTCACAATTTTTATAGTGAAAATTAATTTACAATTCGTCTAAATTAATGAAAATGTACTAAAATGAGTTTTTTTTTTTTTTTTTTTTGTGTGTTTTGGAGCTATAACTTAATGGGGTTTCTTTTTTCATCTTTATAAGTAGTTAGGAGGGATATATTCTTGGGGGCTTGTGTCACTGGAGTACTATCTCTTTCACAAAGTCTCTCAATAAGGGGAGGTATCAAACATCAATCCTTTTTCCTTTGGCTTTAGTTAGTGTGTGTGTGTGTGTGTGTGTGTGTGTGTGTGTGTGTGTGAATGTCTCTTTAGTACAAAAGGTTAAACATGTGGCTTAGTAGGTGCTTTCTGCTTCCAGTCACTATCATAAAAATAAATAAATAATTTTTTTACAAGATGCTTTCCCCCTCCTTCCATCTATCTTTTTGCCCCCCCCCCCCCCCCCCCCCACCCCTTCTCAATAATATTATTAATTATGGTTAGGTTATGGCTTCCTTATTTATGGCTAAATTCAGTGATTTTGCTTTATATAGTGTGGGGTAATCAATATCAAAGGGGCATTATGTACCTAGTTTGTGAATTCAATATGGTTTATTGTGGTGTGGCCAAATTATTAGAATTTTGTATTTTTAATTATAATCGAAATTCATATAAACACCTGTATAAAGCGGGTTGCTAAGACTATTAAAGAATGTTTGTCCGTTTTATATTATTAATTGAGGAATTATCGCTTAAATAAGTAAAATTATAGCGTAAAATAATTGAGGGATTAACATGGTTTCATTATATTTTCTTTGGGGTCCAATGTCAAGCCTAAATCCACTAATGTATCATACTAGTATTTTCTAATAAGTTGTTGATTTGGAATTCGCCCCCATAGATCTAGTCAGGTATAGCATATTAGTTTGCCAAATTTTAGAAATTACTCGTTATTTGAGATATTTCATCAAATTACTTAACAATTATTAGATAATTATATCCGCGTCGATCGGTAATTATATTTATTATATTATTGTGATACACAAGAGGAAAGAACTGTTGAGTCATGGCTTGGCAAGTCGTGGAGCTGATGAACATGGGTTGAAAAGGGCTCCTCCAAGCATACTTTCGGCGGCGAAGAAGAACCCAGCCGAACCCATAAAATGAATGATAGAGACCGTTCAAAAGTAGTCGTTAAATTAAGGAGATAAACACGTTACTGCTGCGTATGATCATTTCTGCAAGTGCTGTTTGTATGGAACAAACCTCAACAACATACAGTGAGAAGGATCATATCATGTGGCGCCGCCCATTGGATTAATTAACGTTAATTAATCCTAGTACAGTCGGGTTCTTGATTAACGTAGCTGGATGGATACGAACATCAATTCAGACGCAGATTTCAACCCATTTGAACCCGGCAAATTGGCGGATAATCGGGGGAGAAAAGCTAGCTGCCTTCCAAAAATTCATTCCACAAACGACACCCGAACATGCATGGTATTAACACAATACGACAACTATCTACTACATGCACGACATAGTAGCCATGAATACAATAATACTCACAGATAAGAACCAATAATTCTTCCTTGGAATTACAAATCAAACACCAAAACAAATCAATCAATCCATCATTTTATTCAATAAAATTTAATATATCGAGTATCGTTATGATTTCTTTACATAAAAAATAAAATATTTAAAACAGGATTAAATTTATCAGTATTTTTAATAACTAATTTGAAACAATATATATATATATATATATATGACTCGTCTTTTCTAAAATAAAAGAAGTAATCTTGATTAGTGAATCTATCTCAACTTCTCAAGTTAACATAATGATCAGAGGTAAGGGTGATGAATTCCTAAGAAATTAATTTAATAATTTTGATCGACCGAGCAATTTTTAAGGTTTAGAATATTGGAAAAAATGTGTAGAAGGAGGCATGAAAGCACTGACTAAAGGACTAGGGTAATTATGAGAATGGGGGGAGGAGGCCGAGGGAGTAGCAGCAGCAGTAGTACTAGGCGAAGTGGCTGCGGCGGCAATGAGATTAGTCGTAGTATTATGATGATGCAGCTGAAACCCACCACTCCCGCCGCCGGATGTCTCACCAACAAAGTTGTAAGGAAGATGTTGTTGGTGGTGGTGGTGGTGGTGGTGGTGGTCAGGTAGCGGAGGAGGAGTAGGAGGAGGAGGGCCTTGATCGTAAAGCACGCCCTTGAAAACATGGCCGGCGATATTCACCGAAGTCTGGTAAGCAAACTGATCCACCACATTGTCCATGGAGCTCACTCTAACACATCTAAACACCGCCGGCATGCTCACTTCACCTGGAAAGTTCCCTTCTGTGTTCCTCCAATCCAAATCCAATTATAAATATTCAGCCTTAGATATATAGATAACATATAATTAATTATTTTTCCACAAGCAATAATAGACAAATTTTGTTTATAAATCTCTTTATTTTAAGCTAGTTTAGCTAGTTAGCTAGAGCCTAGATAGCTGCCTAACCCCCCACCCCCCCCCCCCCCCCCCCCCCAAAAAAAAAAAATCCCTACACTTATATTAGATAACCCTTCATTTTGTTACATCCACTATCCAGAAAACAAAAGGAAGATGCAGTATCAACCTAGTTAGGGTTTGTAGAATGCAGCAAATAGCCCTTTTATCTCCTTGAATGATCTTGCAATATAAATTGATGTTGTTCAGCGTGTGTGTGTTTGTGTAAATTGAATGAATGCAGTACGTAGTAGGAGTAGTTAATACCTATTGGGATTGGGGTACTGATCTCTCTAGATCTTTTGGGTTTTGGTTCAGGTTCAGGGCCGGGAGGCTGATAGAATCCCGGAGGAGGAGGATGTCGGGGCCGACGCTTGGAGACGGGAACCCAAGTGCTCTTGACGTGAGTCGGGCACTGAAATCCTCTGGTCTTGCAGCAAGTTCTACACCGCAAGTATGAGCAGTCCTTCTTGGCTTGGTTCCCGCAATCTTGGCACCTAATTGTCGACGAACTTCCTGCCGCCGCTGCTCCGTCTTGTCTCATCATCATCGATCAAAACCAAATATTCTCGATGATTAATACAGTTACTACTAGTCATGTGTCTGTGTGTGCAGCAGCACTGTTAAATTTCTTTGTTCTATCACTTTCACACTTTCAACTGCAGCAGGATCAGGGACTTGGATTGTGATTTTGTTGCTAAATTTGGAAAGATTGATGCTGGGCGGCTCTGGATTTTGATGTTGGCTTAACTTCAAAGAAGAGAGTGGCCTGCTTGCTCTTATTACATAAAAGGGAGCGCTGGCTGGCTGGTGTTCCAACTTTCCTGTTTTCTCACTCGGGAGCAACTTTGCAGAGGAAAAATAAAATATAGAATGAATCGTTTTTTTGCATAAAATTGGAAGAACCCTTTGTGGACGTACACTTATTAACAGTGGATTTTAGTTTATTTCCATTAATTTAAAAGGAAAAAAAAAAGAGATTTATTTTAAATTAATGGGTTTATAAGAATAAAAGAGGAGGTTGAGGAGGGAGATGAACAAGGAGGTGGAATTTTCCAGTGCTAGTTAGAAGTAGAGTATTTGAGATGAGTGGGTGGGAATAGCTGACAAGCTTTCAACTCTTGCTTGTCCTGTCACCGGAAAACCCGCTGCTCCTCCTGCATTTTCTCCCCCTCCCCCCGCCCCTTCTTTAATTTTCTTTCTTTTCATAATAATAAAAAAAAAACCCCCAATTTGCCAAAGAATTACTCCATAATGTCACCAAAATTTTAAATTAATTATTGTTTAATTTAAAAAATAATATTATTTTCACTTCTCTTTTATTATTATTCTCTATGGATACTTAATTTTTTCTTGTCCAAAGCTATAACGGAATCACCATCTCATCACAAGACGACTAAAACTTGACTTGAATTCATAATTTGTGAAACTCGAGTTGCATTCAAGTCTTTTAGAGATAGATTCAGTACTTTATCGAACCTATCGAGTCAAAATACTTGTTATATATAAAAAATTATATATTTTTTTATGTAAATTTATATTAAACTCAAACTAATGAACTCGATGTATGTCGAGTTCAAGCCTTTTTATATTGAGTTATTATGAGTTAAATCATAAATTTAGTTAACTTAAATAATTTAGATATAAGTTTAGTGTCTTGTTCAACCTATTGAATCAAATATACTTATTATACTTTTTATATCCAAATTTAAATTAAAATCGAGCCTTTTTATATTAGGTCGATCCGAACTCAATCAATATCAGTTCGGCTCGTTTACCCCTCCCTTCTATCTATATAAATTTTATGAAAAGTTGAAAATTAAAAATTATAAAAGTATTTGGGCATGGACAAAGTTACAATGTTTAGATATTATACAAAATTAGTACTGAAAATATTTCCATACTCACTCAAGAATTGGGCAAATTATATAGTACACGTAGAGTATTATACCATATAATTTAATAAAAATAATTATTTATTATTTAATATAGTAATTATCTGAATGTCTATTATTTTTACTTTAATCAATATTATTTTAATATTTATCAAATCACATCGAGCAATAATTGAGGTATGAAATTCAAGACTTATAATTATGGTTACTACGGTGAAGAAATTTTTATATTTTGAATTTTGTTTTTATGAAAATTATCATTATCAAAGATATGTATAAAAATAGAATTAGATTACAAAAAATAGAGGTCCAAACGGGCCCTTTAAGCATAAATTGTCTTACCTGTACATAAAAATAATAAAACTATGATTAGTGGAAAACATGACGCCGCTAACAGTAGTACAGATAAGATGACACAATTTCATGTGCGAATGAAATATTAAAAGCGAGACTAAATTTATTTTAAAATATATGCTCATACTATATGCTTGAATAAAATATTTTGGAAAATAAATTATTTTTATACAAAATTTTCCAATTTTAAAGTAATTTTTTATTTTTAATAATCCATTATTTGTATTTAAATATAAATTTTAATGTAATAGAAAATATACTTTTTAAAAGAAGAGGTGTAATAATAAAAGGTAAAAATAATATTAATTTAAATCAACAATGATTAGTTGTAAATATTTTACGATATTAAATTTGATTTATCAGGGAACTGAGGAATAATAATCATTCAATTCTTATACAATAGGACTACAATAATTTATAATCATATTGCTATAATTATTAATGTATGAACCCTATCATAAAAAACAGTTACCAAAAAATTCCAATTATTTAACATTAATGGGTCACCATTTTATATAATTTTAGACTATAACATAAATTGCAAAAATCTTTAAGAATAATTCACAAATATTAATTAACTGCCATTGTACCAGCTGTTAACAATATAAATATTTTCCATCCATTCTCATAAACCAATGAATGAATAGCTGGTCAAGCATATCGGAGAACAAAACAAATTGAATAAGAAACACGTGTCTATAAATAAAAACTCGTATAATTAACTATTTTTTTTGGTATTCATTACAAAACTAATCAAATTAATAATTAATATATTATTTATTAAAAAAAAAAATAATTTGAATTCAACATTTATTAATTTTAAACGATAACTATAAACTATTAGGATACGATCCTCTTATATATTTTTAAAATTTTTTTAATTATTTATATAGCCCGTACTTTCTTTTAAACTTGACATTTTTTCCATCAATAAGTTAGATTACATATTCACATAATACATGTGTTGTATAAAATATTTTCTCTTTATTACATGTAATTACCTAAATAACTCAAGCTAAAATAAATAAATAAACAAATGCTCGTCCATTTCTAAATATTAAATTCTTCCAAGAGTGGAAGAAATTTTGAAAAGGATGTTTTATATTTTTTTATATAATTTTTTATTTTTCAATCCTAAATTATTTATATATATATATATATAAAAATCTTAAAAATATATTAAAAAGAGAGGGAGGGAGGGACTAAATAACTAGGGCATTATAGTATTACTTGCAAGGGCAGTTGGCAGGGTTACACAGTATCCTAAAGCTTGGGAATTCCCAGAGCTAAGGTTAGGGCTAGGGTCAAACTGAAGCCACCTACATTCTTTGACCCTCTATTCATTTTCCCCCTAAATTAAAGTGTCCCCTTTCACGCTGCGATTTTTTTTTTTTAAATATTTTTTAAGTTATTATCAAATAAAATATTTAAGATTGTACATATAATTTAATAAGTATCCATGTTGCGTGTGGAGAAAAATAATAATATGTTATAAAATAGATATTAATAAGAGAAAAATAGAGATACTAAGATTTTATTTATAAAATTATTCACAATAAAAATGTATAATCTCATATCCCCATATACAATAAAATTAACATTTTACTTTTTTCTTTAACCATGACTTTATTTCATGTAAGATTTTTAACGAGCCAATATTCTTAACGTATTAAAAGAATTATGTATTTTTCTTTTCTTAACTTAGAGGGTTCTACCTAATATGCGCATATTCTTAAACTTTTTTCCCCCCTAACCCATAAGGTTTTATATAATATGGGCATATTCTTGAGATATAGACATTCAACAAAGAGTGTTATAAATAATTAATTATACAAATGTTCATATTAGATAAAACACTATGAGCTAAGAAAAAAGTGTAAGGATATGCCAATAAGTAGAATCCTATGAACTAATAAAGAAGTAGATATTTATTTTAATACGTGATACTATTAGAAGCATATTTTATTATTAATTATATATTATATTTAATGTATTTTTATAGTTTAAAAATTTATATATTTTTATTTAATATAGTTTTACGTATTCAAAAAATAATATATTTTTATATTATAAATGATGTGTTTTTCAATTATATTTATATATTTCACTGAAAATTTGTTATAAGAATTGATGAATTCTTGTAATGTTGGCCTTACTAGCCTTTCAGTTACAAGGGTGGGATGTGTCACAATAGAAAGTTGCAACTTTGACGTTTAGTTATAGTTTCAGCTTGACTTTGACGGTGTTATGCACTGAATTCTGTAACCAAATTATAACCCAGAATAAGAGAAATAAGAACAGAAGAACAGAAGTTAGAAGAAGATTCAGAGTTTAGGGAGAAGAACAGAATAGCAATAGGGAAGAATAGATTGATTGAGGAAGAAGTTTTTACCAAATTTTCCAATGCCTCTACCAGTACCCTTTGCCTGCTTAAATGCTAACACTCACCCCTACTGTGTGTAATTCTGTTAACAAGAAGAAAGGAAAACGTGAAGAGAGTTTTCCCTCTCTTTTACTACTGCTGCTACTAGTTATAATAAACCAACATTCTGCAGGCATATAATATGAGAACAAAACGGCAGCGTTTGCCTTAATGCCTAACAACTCTTCCCTCCTTAAAAACTCAGTCTTGTCCTCAAGATTGAAATGTTGGGAACTGCCTGCTGATAAATTCTTGATCTTCCCATGAAGCATCTTCCAATGGTAGGTGCATCCATTTGATCAACCATTGCACAATCCTCTTGTTATCCTTCATAAAAAATCTCCTCTGAATTACCTTCTCTGGAAATAGCTCCAGGATGTCATCCTCACTCAGCTCAGGTATAGGTGTGGAGCTCACTGGTGCCGTTCCTGCATGTTTCTTTAATAGTGACACATGAAATATCGGATGAATCTTGGATTCAGCAGGAAGCTTGAGCTTATAGGCAACAGTTCCAATCCTTTCTAGCACCTGAAATGGACCAAAAAACTTGGCAGAAAGCTTCAAATGTGTACGGAAAGCTACTGAAGTCTGTCTGTATGGATGCAGCTTCAAGTACACCCAGTCCCCTACCTCCAAGGTTCTCTCAGTTCTATGTTTATCTTCAAAAAACTTCATCCTACTCTGAGCTTGTTGCAAGTTAACCTGGACCTCCTTCCAAATCTTGGCCCTTTGCAAAACAAGGTTCTCAGCTGCTGGAATCATTACTGCTTCATAAGGACCTAAGGGATAATCAGTTGGCTTACTCCCAAAGAGTGCTTCATAAGGTGTCATCTTCAAGCTCACATGGTAGCATGTATTATACCACCTTTCGGCCATAGAAATCCATTTACTCCAAGTTGCTGGATGGTCGCTGGAAAAGCATCTTAAGTAATTCTCCAGGCATTGGTTTAGCCTTTCTGTCTGCCCATCAGTTTGAGGATGGTATGCAGTAGAGAAATGGAGTTTAACTCCCAACAGCTTGAACAGTGCTTGCCAAAAATGACTTGTAAATATTTTATCTCTATCAGTGATAATGGATTCAGGAATACCATGTACCTTGTATATTTCTCTCAGAAACAACTCAGCTACATCTGCTGCTCCAAAAGGATGAGCTAGTGGAAAAAAATGTCCAAATTTAGTTAGTCGATCCACAATTACTAAGATTACTGTGTAACCATTAGATTCAGGCAATTTGTCAATGAAGTCCATTGAAATGTGTTTCCATGCTTGATGCGGTATAGAAATCGGGTTCACCAAACCAGGATATGCCACATGTTCACTCTTATTTCTCTGGCAGATTTCACAATTCCTCACAAACTCCTCCATATCCAGCTTCATATTAGGCCAATGAAATAAGGTTCTCAGCCTTTGCCATGAGGCTTTTTGTCCAGAGTGGCCCCCTATCAGTGATGAATGCACATTCTCCATTAATATCTGCCTGATGTTCTTATTTTTTCCCACACAAATCTTGTTACTGTTCTTAAGGATTCCCTTGTCATAGCTCCATCCTGGATTGCCATCAGGATGTAGCATGACAGCTGCAATCTTCTCTTGTGCCCAGCTATCTCCTTCATAACTGTCTTGTATCTGAATCATCCATTCTGGATACACTGTAGTGACAGCTAGACATAGAGCATTTCCTCCTTCAATTCCCTCTGCATTATGGATCCTTGATAGAGCATCAGCTACTCTATTCTGACTGCCTTGCTTATATTGGATGGTGTAATCCATTCCCAGTAACTTAGTGAGCCATTTGTGCTGTAGGGGATTACTAAGTTTCTGCTCCAAGAGGTACTTTAATGCCTGATGGTCAGTCCTGATAATAAAAGAATGCCCCAATAGGTAATGCCTCCATTTTTGAACTGCCAGAACCACAGCCATCAACTCTTTTTCATAAACTGAAAGCCCCATATTTTTAGGTGCAATGGCTCTACTGATAAATGCAATAGGCCTTCCTTCTTGCATCAAGACTGCTCCTAAACCATTCATGCTTGCATCTGTTTCTAAAACAAACACCTTCTCAAAGTCTGGCAACCTCAAAACAGGTGCTGTGCTCACAGCTACCTTCAATTCCTCAAATGCTTGTGTAGCTTCAGCTGTCCAGATATAAGCATCTTTCCTGAGCAAATTAGTTAGGGGCTTAGCTATCACTCCATACCCTTTGATAAACCTCCTATAGTAACCTGTCAGCCCCAGAAAACCCCTCAACTCCTTAATATTCATTGGCTGTTTCCACTTCAGTACACACTCCACTTTCCTTTCATCCATTTCTACTCCACTGCTAGTAATAATATGCCCCAGATATTCCACTCTTGGTTGAGCAAACACACACTTTGATCTTTTGGCAAACAACTTATGTGACCCCAAGATTTCCAGCACTTTAGTTAGATGTGAAATGTGATCCTCCAAAGTTTGACTATACACCAATATATCATCAAAAAAGACTAATACAAACTTCCTTAAACACGACTGAAATATAGAATTCATTAAAGCCTGGAAAGTGGCAGGGGCATTAGTTAAACCGAATGGCATCACAAGAAACTCAAAGTGGCCATTATGAGTCTGAAATGCAGTCTTTTCTATATCATCAGGATTAACTCTAATTTGATGATATCCAGCTCTAAGGTCAATTTTAGAGAAATATGTTGAACCATGCAATTCATCTAACAATTCATCAATTATGGGAATAGGGAACTTATCTTTTATAGTAAGCAGATTCAGCCTCCTGTAATCGATGCATAACCTCCAAGTGTGGTCCTTCTTATCAACCAGCAACACGGGAGATGCAAAAGGGCTGTTGCTGTCCCTTATGATTCCTGATTTAAGCATTTCTTCAACTTGTTTTTCAATTTCTGCTTTATGGGCATGTGGATGCCTATATGGCCTGAGCTTGAAAGGCTGAGCCCCATTCTTCAGATTGATCCTGTGCTCCACTTCTCTCTTAGGTGGCAAGGTATTAGGGATGCTAAAAACCTTCTGAAACTCCTGAAGTACTGTCTGTACTGAGCTTGGAATCATCTCTTGAGTATTGGCAAGACTGCTATCACCAGTCATCTCATGCTTCACGCTTACTCTTGACTTATTTTGGTTAACTGACATATCATGTTTCCCTTCAACCACTGATAAAGACTCAGATGGATGAGCTAAACCATCTATATTGAACCAATTTCCTTCAAAATGTATGCCAATACTCCTGTGTCTGAAATCAAATCCTATTGGACTGAAGTTGTACATCCAGTCTACTCCTAAGAGCATATCCCACACTCCAAGCTCCATAATTCTGAAGTCATGTTGGAACACCTTCTTCTGCATTACCCAAGTAACTTTGGGGCAAATATGTCTTCCAGAAACCTTGGTTCCATTGGCAATAGTTACTGAAAATGGATGACCAAGCTGGACTTTAAGTACTGCCTCCTCTACCATCCTAGGAGACACATAACTATGGGTTGATCCTGTGTCCACAAGTATTTTCACATATCTACCATAGAGTTTGCCCTGTACTGCTATAGTTTTTAACACATTACTATCCATGACAGCATGCAGAGTCATGTTCTGTGAATTCCCTAGCTCAGTAGTGTCCACTAACTCCACTAATGGTGGTTCAGACTCTTCTAACTCATCTTCATCAGTCAATACAAATGCAAACTCCTTCATTTTACATTGATGTCCCACAGTGAATCTTTCCCCACACTTATAGCATAAGTGGTTATTCCTTCTGTATTGAAGTTCCTGGGGAGTGATATGCCTAAATTTCTCCTGCCAAGGCTTCTTCTCCTCTCTCTTTTGCTGCTCTCTGGAATTACTCACATTACTGGCTGTGTTTCCACCAATAGGTTTACTATACTGAGTTGTCACTGGTCTAATCTTCTTCATACACAGATCAAGATTTTGTTCCTGCAAGGTTGCTAGTTCCATGGCTTGAACTAGGCTAGTAGGCTTCCACATCCTTACAGTTGGTTTCAATTCTTCCTTTAAACCACTGATAAAACCAGAAATGAAATATTGTTCCGATAGTCTAGGTTCAATACACATCACCCTTGATTTTAGTAATTCAAACCTCTCTTGATACTCAGCTACACTAGAATTTTGTTGCAGCTTGTTGTATTCCTCAAAGTCATCCTTACCCCCCTTTTCTCCAAACCTTACTAACAATGCCTCAGAAAATTCAGTCCAGGGAATCTGCCATTTCCCACATTTGAAACCCTGAAACCATATATCAGCCTTTTCCTCTAAATATAATTCTATTGATTCTACCTTCCATCTATCCTCAATTCCATATAGCATGAAATATTTATGACACTTTCTCAGCCACTCCCTTGGATTATCACCTTTAAAAACAGTTAATTCTATTTTCGGATTACTCAGATTCATTCCTTTCACATTTCTCTCTTTCCAGAAATTATTCCCAACATCATCAGACTGAGTTCGAGAGTTACCAGCTGGAGTTGGAAGAAGAGGAGTACGATCCACTGCCTTCTCCTTCTGCAGGATCTTAGACAAATTCTCCTCCATTTGTTGATTCAGCATAATCCTGTTCTCTTCCAGTTTCTGACTGAATAATGCTCCCATCAATTCCATCTGCAGCTTTGATTTCGATTCCCACTCCTGAGACTGTTTCAAACTTCTCTCAGTCCATTCATCATTCAGAAGTCTTACCTTCTCCATGAGGTTCTCTTTGAGATTTTGCTCAATTTTTTTGTATTGCTCTTCCTGCGATTTTGACCTAGTTTCTGCCATTGCTTTGAACAATTTTAACTCCGAGAATCGACCAGCTCTGATACCACAATTGTTATGCACTGAATTCTGTAACCAAATTATAACCCAGAATAAGAGAAATAAGAACAGAAGAACAGAAGTTAGAAGAAGATTCAGAGTTTAGGGAGAAGAACAGAATAGCAATAGGGAAGAATAGATTGATTGAGGAAGAAGTTTTTACCAAATTTTCCAATGCCTCTACCAGTACCCTTTGCCTGCTTAAATGCTAACACTCACCCCTACTGTGTGTAATTCTGTTAACAAGAAGAAAGGAAAACGTGAAGAGAGTTTTCCCTCTCTTTTACTACTGCTGCTACTAGTTATAATAAACCAACATTCTGCAGGCATATAATATGAGAACAAAACGGCAGCGTTTGCCTTAATGCCTAACAGACGGTTGGACTGTGATCCATTCATGTTTTGGATCTTCCTACGAGGCCCAAGTTGTGTTTCTAAGCCACGAGCAATTCTAATGTCGAACTATGGGCCGAGATCCAGAGCATTGGAGTGGCATGGCGACAAAGATGGACAGCTCTGGCCCGCTTCTAGCCTAGCTATGGGGATGTAAATTTTACATCGGCCTCCAGCTAGCTAATTAGTACTCCCTCCGTCACGTTTTAGACAAACCCTACGACAAATCATTGCCTTCTTCAATAGAACATGGGAACCAACCCCTCCAACAATATATGTGAAAACTAACACATAAGGGATGGTTGGCCTAGACTCAAATCCAAACATTAACCCCTTGAATTCCAAGCAGAATTAGCAGGCAAATAGTCCCTCCCTCCACAGTGGAGGTAAACTGGGAGGCAAATAGTGCAAAATTCAATAAAGCCTCTGTTCAGCCATACAAACTATGCAACAAGAATCAAGCTCTCTCATCACAAAACTATACAATAAGAAAATGGGAGAATCAAGAATCAAAAGAAAAACCATCAGGGGCTGTTGTTTCAATTACTACAGAACAGCATATTGTCAATTACAGTACCCAGGCTGAAGAACTTGCAGAGCAAAAGAAAATGCAGGCCTTATAACTTGAGGAAATGCAGGGATTGAGAAAGCACTAACCAACAACTCATTAAAACTAAATCGTATTTCCATCAACACATGATCCAAACACTCACCTCAACAACTTGTCTAAGTGTTACTAGCAGTTGGCAAGCATATCTTTCAAGGCAAATGAAAACAGGATGAAATAATGATCCCCCACCAGAAATTTTACAACCCTTTTGCTATTTATTCACATGGCCTTGACTATAGCTCAACTTCAGTTTCTTCTCTAAAGTGAATATCGATAACAAGTTAATTGGCACTCCTGGAACCACAATTCCATCCAACCAATCAAGCATTGCAAACCATATCTTATGCTAAATTTTCCTGCTGAGAATACAGGGGGACAAAACAAACCAGTTAACAAATTCAAGATTCAACAAATAAAACTACCAAATCAAATCAAATCAACAGTTTCCAAGAACTGAGGGGAAACTGTCTGGAAAAAGAGCAGCCCCATCAATCAAGAAATATAAAATAACGATTTCACCAGCAAAATAACTTCAAAATCCACACAATTCAACACCAATCATATGAACCAAAAGAATAGCCATAGAAATTGCATTCAATTGATACCCATATTTACAATAGTTGAATCCAGATGATGAACAACTAAACTTTGAAAGCCAATCATCTACATAAAATCCCATAACAATTAAAGTCTAAATCCACCATTATCCCTAAATCTTTACAGAAGAATCCCTTTTTGGGAAGAGATTAAACTTGATCATGATGATAAGCCCCAAGATAAAAGCCAGAAACAAGAATCCAATTAGCAAAGGTAAGTGTACTGCACTCCAAAGCCTTGCTTCCCGTAAACACCGCGATAAGGCAACCTCTTAATCTTGTTCATCCTCTGGCATGCCCTTTTCCCCAACTTCCTAATCCTCTGTTTCTCAAACTTATCACTCAAACCCCAGGGAACCAATTCATCATCCAAACCATACCCATCATCATAGTCATCGTAATCATCATCACCAACATCGTTGTTGCCGTATTTTCCGTAACCATCATCACTATCAGGAAGATCTTGAAGAACAACACCACCAGCGACAACGTCGTCCGTGGGCACAACGGTACTAACATCAAGGACAACGTCGGCGATGGCTACCTCACCGCCACCATCGTTCAGTTGAAGGAGTTGGGCTGAGAGGGACTCCATTGAGACGTCAGAAGATGGAGACCCAAACTCCATCGGGACCTCCTCCTCGACTTTGGTGGGCCCAGTCAAGACTTGGTCGGTGAGGGAGAAATCGAAATCATCGTCCAAGTCTCCTAGTTCTTCATCGTCATCTTCAGAGGATGAAGATGGGTTGATGAACTCCCAGATGGACAAGTCATCCACGACGATGTCGTACTCGTCGGCGAATTCAGAGGCGGCGATGAAAATGGATCCGTCGGCCATTTTTCTGTGGTGGTTTTCCTCCGGTCTACTCTATTCTATCTGAATTGTCAGGGGGGGGTGGGTTGGGAGGGTGATTGGAGAGATACCTCTCAGCCAAAAACGAGCATTTGTTCATCCCGAGAGCTTTAAGGGCGGAGAAAAAACCGTAAAATCTCCACGTGGAGGGTCTGGTTGCTAGTAATCGCTCGACGAATGCGTTGGTGCACTTCCATTGGCTCCCGGGACGTGGAGCTATGAAATGCCTAATTTTTCGGTACTTGTTTGTTTTGGTTTCTTTACCCAAGAAAAAAACTTAAATTTCGAACACGCCCCTTAAAACCAAATTCTTATATGTTACAACTACCAACACACTTATAATTTCCTTTTTTTAATAAATGACAAGAGGGTATTGTGTTATTTCTATTGAATTAATACATTTAAAAATAATTGAGTAAATTCTAAAATTGGTCATCATATTATGGTTAGTTTTCAGTTTTGGTCATCATACTTTCAAAACTATTTTTAAGGTTATCATACTTTCATTTTCTTTTTAAAAAAGGTCACTCCGTCCATATTGGTCGTTAACCCTCTTAACGTAGCCTTTTTTTGAGGGCATTTATGTCATTCTCATTTATTATGCTTTCCAATTTCCATCCAATTACTGCCGGTTAATTTTACTCCTACAGTGCGCGCTACAGTAACGACATCAGATCAGCGAATATAAGACATCAGATCAACAGACTATAGACATCAGATCAAGAATATAAAAGAAATCATACAGTAGAATTAAAACATACTTAACAAGGGAGATCAGATCAGCGAATACTTGACATCAGATCAACAGACTATAGACATCAGATCAAGAATATAAAAGAAATCATACAGTATAATTAAAACATACTTAACAATGGAGATCAGATCAGCGAATACTTGACATCAGATCAACAGACTATAGACATCAGATCAAGAATATAAAAGAAATCATACAGTATAATTAAAACATACTTAACAATGGAGATCAGATCAGCGAATACTTGACATCAGATCAACAGACTATAGACATCAGATCAAGAATATAAAAGAAATCATACAATAGAACTAAAACATACTTAACAAGGGAGATCAGATCAGCGAATACTTGACATCAGATCAACAAACTATAGACATCAGATCAAGAATATAAAAGAAATCATACAATAGAACTAAAGCATACTTAACAAGGGAGATCAGATCAGGATTATATAGACATCAGATCAGCGAATACTAGACATCAGATCAACTGAATGATGTAACGAATGTTTTTTAACTTAAGAATTTGTTTGTATTTGTTTTTTGGATAGTTGATGTGTATAAATTTTTCTTCCAATTCACATCTATTCATGTGAATTTAAGCTGATTTTTTCCACAAAGACAGTCCACCACGTCTCAGAACACTATCACCACGTCAAAAATAACTAGCACCACATCCAGAAACGTCTACATCCATGCATGTGAATTTAAGCTGATTTTTTTTCACAAAGACAGTCAACCACGTCTCAGAACAACTAGCACCACGTCAAAAATAACTAGCACCACGTCCAAAAACGTCTACATCTATTCACGTGAATTTAAGCTGATTTTTTCTACAAAGACAGTCCACCACGTCAAAAAAAACTAGCACCACGTCCAGAAACGTCTACATCCATTTCATTTGTATAAATAATTATTATTGTTTGTGGACGTGGTGCTAGTTTTTTTTGACGTGGTGATAGTGTTCTGAGACGTGGTGGACTGTCTTTGTGGAAAAAATCAGCTTAAATTCACGTGAATAGATGTAGACATTTCTGGACGTGGTGCTAGTTATTTTTGACGTGGTGCTACTTGTTCTGAGACGTGGTGGACTGTCTTTGTGAAAAAAAATCAGCTTAAATTCACATGCATGGATGTAGACGTTTCTGGACGTGGTGCTAGTTATTTTTGACTTGGTGATAGTGTTCTGAGACGTGGTGGACTGTCTTTGTGGAAAAAATCAGCTTAAATTCACATGAATAGATGTGAATTGGAAGAAAAATTTATACACATCAACTATCCAAAAAACAAATACAAACAAATTCTTAAGTTAAAAAACATTCGTTACATCATTCAGTTGATCTGATGTCTAGTATTCGCTGATCTGATGTCTATATAATTCTGATCTGATCTCCCTTGTTAAGTATGCTTTAGTTCTATTGTATGATTTCTTTTATATTCTTGATCTGATGTCTATAGTCTGTTGATCTGATGTCAAGTATTCGCTGATCTGATCTCCCTTGTTAAGTATGTTTTAATTATACTGTATGATTTCTTTTATATTCTTGATCTGATGTCTATAGTCTGTTGATCTGATGTCAAGTATTCGCTGATCTGATCTCCCTTGTTAAGTATGCTTTAGTTCTATTGTATGATTTCTTTTATATTCTTGATATGATGTCTATAGTTTGTTGATCTGATGTCTAGTATTCGCTGATCTGATGTCTATATAATCCTGATCTGATGTCTATATAACAAAAGAAAGGAAGACAACTGTAGCAAAATAAATGAGAATGACATAAATGCCCTCAAAAAAAGGCTTCGTTAAGAGGGTTAACAACCAATATGGACGGAGTGACCTTTTTTGAAAATAAAATGAAAGTATGATGACCTTAAAAATAATTTTGAAAGTATGATGGCCAAAACTGAAAACTAACTATAATATGATGACCAATTTTAGAATTTACTCAAAATAATTCTCAGTGTAAATTATATTTTGCCAGTTACGACACCTTTGTATATATAAAAAAAAAATTATTAAAATTTTGTTTCAAAACTACCCTTCATTAAGTTATTTTTAATTAATACAGATTATATTTTATATTTAAAACCCCAAAAATATTCACAATAGGTGACTTATTGTGACGTGAGATACTCCAATTTGCTAAATGTATTAGTCACTCCGTGTCAAATTAATAGACGCTTTAAAAATTACTGTTATAAAAAAAATAATTAATAATTTAATTAAATAAAATTTCTTCTTTTATCTCAACTTAAAGAGAAAATTACTAATGAAATAAGTAATTGAGTGATACACTTCAATACACTCATAAATTTTTAAAGAGAGACAAAAATGATAAAATATCAGTTAATAAGAGACAACTTTTAACACTTAAAATGTCAATAATTTGAGGCGGAAGGAGTATCATTGATTAAAAACTTCGGGTTACAAAACCATTATCTATAATGAAACTTGCCGTACACTTTATCAGTAGGTGGTTGTTGGTCGATGATACTCGTGAAAATTAAGAATACATCCACCAAACAAAACAAAAACTTAACTTCTGAGAATACGCGCCGAGTTTGTTTAGACGGCACTACAATTTTCACATTTGTTGTACGAGAAAACTTCCACACATTCTTAAACCCACACCACAAGTCACATCTCAATACATTTTCTATTCTAGGCAAGCAACTTTTTAATCCCACAAGTGAAAATCTTATGACAAAGTGACCAAACACTATCCACAGAAACTATTTTTTTTTATGACAAAGTGAACAAAAAGGGAATCGAATAGAAGAAATTTGGTGAATTGTTGTGATTAGTTGAAAGACTCCTAAAGAGGACGAGAACTATTTCCAAATCATATGTTGCTATTCTTTGACCATATGCAGTGAGAAGGGCAAAGAGTATAAACATATGATGTGATGATCCTTTTATATATTTAGAATCCAAAAGAACAAAAAAATAATCTTAGGCAAGAAAACTGGACCTCATCTTGCAGTGGGGCTATTGTGTCTTTCCTCGGAGAAATTGGACAATCTCCTCGGCTCTTAACTGAATGCCTTTTAGATATTCAACAAGAACTCGCTGCTGGTAAGATCCACCTTCCTGATAATTGTATAGAAATTTGTAAACAAGCACAGAGATCAAACTGAAGAGCAGTAGAAATGAAGGGTAAAAAACTTGAGAACGTCAAGGAGGTGAAAGAAATGGAAACATTTTCTTTACCTACCGTCCTAATCAATGTCCTTTCAATTCGTTTCTTAATGACACCATCTAATTCCTCAGGTGAAATTTCCCCTTTACCAACAGTCATACCATCGATCAATATCTTGTTCCATTCTTCCTCTGCAGCTGCAACCAGTGGAGGCATATCATCCCAAAATTTGCCCATAATTAGTATTATAAACAGAGGAACGATAATTGGAAAGCATAATTGACAACTGATACCTAAACAGAACTCAATCCATGCGTAAGCAAAATTACATCGGCAGAAAAGAACCGACAACCTTGTATACCTGTAATTAAGGTCTCGAGGAATTGCTCGTCTCTTAACACTTCTTTCCCTGTGGAGTGGAGGAACAAAAGCAGGGATTTCTTGAATATGGTCCTTTTTTGGCCGAAGAAGAACAAGACAGAATAAAATATTTGCTCGTAATTTTTACCACTAACTGAAACAATGCAACTTGAAAGGCCTACATGTTTGTCCGTATTGGAAAAGAACCTAATTCCTAGAATAATACACGGTAACAGGGTAAGCAAGAGGTGGGGAAGCTGCCTAACAACATCATTTGATGAGTGAAGACGGTTTCAAAATGCTATGCCACTAAACATGTTTACATAATACATCTAATAGCATCCAAATTTCAGAATAAAACTGGTACCTTTTTTGGCATAACTTCGCTTTGACAGAATTCGAGAAGCATAGATCTGCAGAACCTTTTGCAACATAGCCTCAAGCCCTGGCTTGTCTCCATCTTCTTTGGCCTGTAAATGGTTAAAAATAAACTCAGTAACTAGGTTCCAAAAGCTAGCTGCAGGAGAAATTCTTCCAATACTATATCCCAAATTCCACTCTCCAAGATAAGAGAAGCAAGCATCAAACTTAAAAATTGTAAAACAAGTAATGTTACAACACTTGACTCACTAACCAACTATCTGGAGGAACAATTAAAAGTTCCAAACAATTTTTCTAACCTCAGAAATAAATAAATCTTATGAGAAGCATTGAAAACTAGTTTGAACAAGGTCCCATGACAAGAGCCTGTACCCACTAAAGTTCATGGAGTAGTCAGAATCAGTTTGGTGTTCTTGAAAAGCAGGATTTGCAGTAAAAGAAATCATGCACCAATAATCTTTTCACTATTGATAACAGTCAGATCCACAATCAATCCACTGCCACAAATTGCTACACGATCAAAGATCATGCATGCTTACTTGCCGCAATTGTGCTGAAACTTCCGATAAAAACCCTTCATCCAACTGTCCTTCTTGCTCTCTTTGATGTAATACCTGAATATTTCATCCATGAAGTTGCAGGTTAATGTAAATTATGGAAGTAATATCCTTCACACAGACCTTAAGAGAATGTCAATCCTGCATATGTCAACTGTTTTGCAATTGACTGAAACAATATTAATCTTTTACTAAAATTAAGTCCGTAAAACCATGCATGATTCTAACATTTTGTTCTCTTTTTATGCTCAGCAAATATGGAAATACTGGTCAATAACAGATGCGCACATACACAAAAGTTAAGCAATCAATAAGTGATTAAAAACGTGTAATCGGTGTGGTTAAAGAATGAGTCCATACTTTCTTCATGAGAAGTAGAGCCTCGGGATTTCTAGGAGGCCAAGATATCTCTTCCGCATCATCAACAATGGGTTTCAAAATTTCTTTCAGCACATCAGTAGCTGATTCTATTTTTTCCTGTAGTAAGTAGGGTGTCAAGATGGACAGTGTATCAGCCATACACTCAAAGCCGAAAAGTAACCAGAGACAATAATAACCAAAATAAGATTAGTAACAAGTACATTGGTCTTGTGGACAAGACGATCAACTACGCTCATTACTAATGCAGCCAATTCTTCATAGTCTTTCTGCAACACATCAATCAGGCATCAGATTATTTGCAAAAAAAAATAAATTGATAGGATTCAGAATTATTATACTAACAAATAAAACTAATATCTTAGAAGCATGCTTTATCATCGTCAGATTTGCATGTTTCCGTCCGAGCTGCAAGCCTTATCCAAAAGCTCTCGTTGAAAGCAAGAATATTTTCTGCAACAAGTTTCGGAAGCTGCAAAAAGAATAAATAGATCAACTGCAGTCGCACTTTACTTTTTCTAACTTTTTATGGCAATGAACGAATTGTTCTAAAAGTTTTGGACACATTCCTATCAGAAAACAGAAACCCCACAATGATTATGCTTTGAATTCATTACAGACGACATAATGCATCATCAGAAACACAAGACTTACTTCGAATTCATTTGCGTCCCTCAGCAAATCAATGAGTCTGTCAATTTCCCGAGTCTTCTTGAATGATTCCTCAGCATTTTCACTGACAGCGAAGGCCAAAGTTCTCCTGCTCATCGTCCAAACAGGAAAATTATCAGTAATCCACCTACTGAATTGCAAAATCAGAGGAAACAAAAAAAAAAAAAAAAAGACGAAACAACTTCACTTTCAACTTATTTTTCATATCTAGTGAAATTATTACAGTGATTAAACATGAATCATAAATATGAGAAAATTTAGGATTTCTCAAAAATGAAGTAAACGTCTCGAAGAAAACACCTCAGCTTCCTTCCGTTGAAAATCATGGAAGAATACCGAATTGCAAACTTGGAAGCATAGTATTGGCGGTAAAATCCACACTGGTGAGCTTGAGATGGATATTGAAAGACGCATGGGATTGCCGGAGAGACAGTAAATGCAGCCATTTTCCGGTTTTCTTTCCTCCGCCTCCAATTCGGAGAAGAGGATTGGGGTTGGGTGCCTGGTGGTGGTTTGTGGAGGAGAGGAGTGGAGTCTCACAGAATACAGGCCTGGTTGATGCAAAGAGCGGTAAATTCTTCTACGTTAATTGGGCCGTTGGGCCAGGCGACAATCAAATGTTCACAGGGTCTTTCAAGATTGTGGACCGGACCACGAACCCTGAAGATTCCAGCGGTTCAGCCAATCTAATTTACACAATTGATTCTCTATAGTACCTCGTCTCCCAAATACACACACACACACACACACACACACACACACACACACACACACACACACACACACACACACACACATATATGTATATATAAAACAAATATATTCATATTATATCTATGAATAAAATATTACTCTTTCTTTCTTTTTATTTGACTTCATTTAAAGACTTTTATTCTTAAAGTTTGATGCATTACAATACTGATAGCCTTTTTCACTTGTGCGATATTGCTGTATTGAATTTTCGTTCATTGTCCAACATTTTTTACTACTGTCTCCGTGAAAGTTCAAACAGCGTCTCAATCACAGTACGACTTATCATCTAAGCATCGTTGGTTTGGATAAATTTTATATGACGAATTACCTTATTTTATGCATACTCATCAAACAATACTTTTTAATTTTCTTCAAGATTTTGCCTGAACTATTCAACATATTCCCACATGTTACATACCTGTTTTCTAGACAAATTATATCGTACTCTATTAAAAATATACTTTATAATATTTTTATGTTATATTCAATGTATTTTCATACTTTAGAAAGTAATGTATTATCGTATAATATTTTATGTTTTTTAAAATATTTAAAAAGTGATATATTTCTCACGTAATAAATTTTGTATTCTCTACTTATATTTGTTATAATTGATACAGATGCATTTGAATATATTCGTACCATGTGAGAAAGCATTGGGAATGGACTACAATACTTATTGTGAACATTATTTCTTCATCTCATTATCAACTTTGTGATTGTATGGATGAGATTCGAGATCGTCTCCCATATGTTTTCCCATGAAAATAAAGTATAGGTTAAAAGATTCTTTAAGATCATCCATATCCGAATATTCCTAAGCTAAAAAAGCCTTGTTTGTCTTCTAGTGCATGCTTCAAATTCACGTTCGATTTCCTAGTAAGTATAACTTCAAACGTTAATTCATGGTATAAAATAATCCCATGTTGGAAATAGGAGTAGCCAGTAAATAAAATGTTTGTATTGGAATTCTCAAAATTTGTTTACAAAAACTAAAAATAAATAGTATTTTGCAATATATAATATACATATTTTTACTATATTTAATTGATTTCTTGACAATAGTATTGTAACTTGGAATACTATATAAAAAAATATATTATACTCAATAATAATTAATTAAGAATAAATAGATAAAAATAATTTCCTTAAAACTAAATAGATAACTCGTCTCTGGAAAAACGATTAGGGAGTAATAATTTATTGGGCACTGTTTGGTAGCTCGCTCTTACCTCGTGCAAAACGAGAAAATTGTTCACCGTGTAAGTCATCATACGCTAAAATTGAAGCCACGTATTTCGCCGCAAATAAAATTGTGACGTTGTCAACACTCAATAACAACGTAATTAACTACTAGCACTGTATTTCTGAGCAGCGGTCTCTTTCTATTTTTTCTGTTTTTTCAACACTATTTTTGCGGTCAAACAATTTCGATTTTGATAAATTACTTATGATCTAAATTAATATGAATTTCCTAAAAAAAAAAGGATTTAATTAATTAAATGTACACTAATTTTTTTAACCGCAATTTCAATAGTAAGTAATTTTGTACACAAATTATTGTTAATCATTTTATTGTTAATCGTTACATACTTGCAATATTCATTATACGGATATTGTCAAAATATATTTATACGATATAGAGAAAGGCTGGAGAATAAAAGGGAGCACAGAACTGACAAAAAGAAAGAAAAAAAAATAATAAAACCTATATTTCTTCGAAACCAATTTCTTATGCCAGTAAAGATTAATAAAAATTATATTTTTGAATTGTAGATGTAAAAAGTATATTAAAATTGTATTAAAATTTAAAATTTGGAAAATATAAAAATATAGATTAAAAATACAAAAGATTGCGCTAAAAACTGGATTAAAATCCAAACTATCCAAACAGGCCCCAACAAAATAAGCCCGCATTTGTCTGGGTAGAACAAAAATCTACCCATAATTTTGGGCGGCCGAGTTAGGGATTTCGGTATTCCAGGAAAATACGTCATCCGTAACGTCAGCACGATTAAAATAATAGGATTAGAATAATATTTGGTGGGCATTTAAATAAGAAAATATGCATGGTTCGGTTGTACAACCGTACAGGGCACTGAATTAAATAAATAAAAATTCGTTAAACAATTTTCTATGCAGATTTGGACAAGATGCGAGCTTATTATTGGTCGATGTATTCCAGCTTTCTTGGCTGCATTCTTTTTCTTGATTTTTATTTGATTGGAAGTTAGATCTTCAACAATTTTGATTAAAGAAAATTAAAATAGGTGTTACGATAAGATTAAAATAACTAATATTTTTCTTTAACTATTTAAATTTTAATAACAATTCTAGTAAATATTTTATCATGAGAATCTCTTATTTTTTGGATCTAATTCCTCCTTGTTCCAATACTGTGAGCCCTAATTAAATTAAGGGATTATGCACTTTTTAGTTGTCGGACGAACTCAACTACTCTATTTAAGATTTTTGAATCCAACTATCAAAAATATATAAATATTTTTAAAAAATAGATTGATAAATAGAGATAAAAGTGTAAATGTATAGAAAATATTGATAAATAATATATAATATTGAGAATTTTTACGATTCTAAAATGACTAGTAGAAGATAATCAAGTAAATATATTGTAAGATTAATTATATTTATTTTTACTATAGTTATGTCAAATTATTGATTTTCTTCAAAATAATTTAAATATAAAAAATGATAATTTTAAGTCAAAATGAGTCTTAAATTAATTTTTAATCCAATAAAATTGTTTACATGAGTAGTTTTACTTTCTATTTTTTTATTTAATTAACGGAGTAATTATTATAAATTTAAGTAGTTAAAATGATATAATTGTTAAGAATTTTAAAAAAATCGATAATTTAATTAAACTTGCCTTCCGACTTATTGGATTGGAACAAGCAAATATAGATGTAGTGTTGAATAGTTGTATTAATGTCCCAAAGGTTTAAAAGTTGAGAGAGCATTGCCTATGGATAAAATGACAAGCAATGAATGAGAACAAAATCAGCCTTTTCTAGACTTTGTACATAAATGATGATTTTGACATGTCCAGCTGCAACTTTCTTCTTATAGCAACTTGTCAACATTTATTACTTTTCTACTCCTCCTAAAACCCTTCTTATATTCTTCTTCTGATAGGTGAAAAAAATAGCTCCAAGTCAACTAATACAGCCCTGAAAAAATTAAGGGGTGGGCAGCATTTTGCATTATTATATTGATCAAGAAAAATGTAAAAAAAACTGCCAAGAACAAGAATATTTTATTTAAGGAATAAAAAAAATTGGTAAGAATAGTCGGATGTTTGGTCATAAACTTTTAACTTTAGTAGTTGATAAATTTAATTTTAAATTTTGTTATTCACGACACATTTAATTATAATAATAATTTTTTAAATAAAAAATATATTTAGAATTCAGAATAATTTGTTAGTCCATGTTCATGGTTTAAGGGTTGATCGAATTACAATTCAGTTGGACTGAATTTGTGTACTATCAAATATTTAAGTCTAAATTTATCACTAGATTACTTCCAAAAAAAAAAAAAAAAACCACTAGATCATAGTTTAAGGAGTATTCTTGCAAAATTTTTTATTTTCAATTAAGGAATGGGCTGCCAAATGCTAATGATAATTCAGGAGAAAAAGAAAAAGGAAACTGAAAGAAAGCCTCATATCCCCATGCTGCCATGCCTCAATCTGCAGAGACAAGACAGAACATTTCAAAACTGAAAGAAAAAATTAGGATAATTGAACCAACCAACTTGTCAGTTGTCAAAAACAAGAAGAAGAAATAAGAAAGAAGTTTGTGCTATCTATATAGAGTCTGGCCCTCTTCCTATTCTGCTCTCCCTCAAAAGCCCTCTTTAAAGTTTTGAAGTTTTGGAATGGAACAATAGGACAATCGATCTATTTTCCAGAGCTTTCTTTTTAGTCAGAAAAGTGGGAAAAAGGAAGATCGATTTTATGACTCCTGGAGATCTTAGCTGTCCTTTCATCCCCATATTTGCCCCATAATATTTCGTCCTTTTCTCAATATTTGCTTCCACCAACTCGGTCCCTATCCATTTTGCTTGATATTTATAGCAGTTATTGAGTTAAGTCAGATAGTACGAAAGAAAGAAAAACAGGGGTGCTAGAATTTTTCGTACAGAAATCAAATCAGATTCAGAATGAAGATTCAGTGCGACGTTTGCGATGTGGAAGAGGCTTCAGTTTTTTGCTCCGCGGATGAAGCAGCCCTTTGCCTAGCTTGCGATCATAGAGTCCATCATGCCAACAAACTCGCTAGCAAACATCCCCGTTTCTCTCTTCTTCAACCTTCTTCTCCCAAAGAATCCCCTGTCTGCGATATCTGCCAGGTTAAACAAAAATTTCATTCATTGTTCCATTGATTTCTTTACTTGCTTCATTTTTGTTCTTGAATCACATCACGAGTTATTGATTCATTTTGTTGTCTCGCAGGAGAGACGTGCGCTGCTGTTTTGTCAACAAGACAGGGCTCTTCTCTGCAAGGAATGTGACAGTCCCATACACAAAGCCAACGAACATACCCAAAAGCACACCAGGTTTCTTCTTACAGGAGTGAAGCTCTCGGCTTCTTCAACTGAGTTTCAAGCTCCTTCGTCTTCATCCTCCACTAGTATGTCCAAATATAACGCTGCTGCAAGCAAGGAACCAGTCAACATGAGGACGAATTCCACATCCAATCAGTGTTTTCCTGTTGAAATTGAGAGTAGTTGTTGCACAAATCAAGAGGGCTCGGTCTTCTCTACCAGTAGCATATCGGAGTATCTGATTGAGACTCTACCCGGGTGGCATGTTGACGATTTTCTCGACCCTTCTGCACCTTACACATATGGCTTCTGTAAGGTCTGAAAAACCCTCTTTTTTTTCCTTGATTTTACATTTGCACTGCACACTTAACAGAGAAGCAAGAAAGATATATTCATTTTCTGATGCATTGTTTTGCTCTGTTTTTTTCGTGGCAGACTAGTGAACAGCTTATGCGACCTTTTACCCACGAAGAATTTCCCAGCAGTTACAGTTACTTTTACCAAAATTAACCGAAGAATTCAAAACATGAAGACTCCCGACATTGTCATCGGAGGAACGGGGATGGATTTTTGTTTTTCTGTTTTGGTTTTTTTTTTCCAGGGTTTTTGTGACGAGTTCTTGCCCAGAAACCCTGAGAAATTATTTTGGTCAAACAAATGGAAGTTGATTTGATGACTTTTAGTTTTTTTCACCTTATGTTTTTTTTTTTTTTTTTTTTTTTCAATTCTGCGGGTGGTTTAGTTTTGGACCTTTTTTTACCGCCCTTACATTCGGCAAAATGTAACTGTTAATATTTTAATTTTGAACAGTGATCTCCATCTCCTAAAAGTACCTCTTTCAGTTGAGGATGTAGACATGATAATTAGAATTACCCACGACTTTTCAAACTGATGAATCCCGGTGTAGCGGGCAGCCAAGTGCAAACTACAAACTAACAAAGTGCTCTTCCCCTGGTTGGTCGCTATCGTTGGACCATAACATCATTTTTCTCAGTTCAAAACACAAAACCAATGGAATTTTTGTCCAATCGACTTGGACGTTTTCGCTTTAATAACTCAGAAATCTGATATTTTCTTTCTCTAGTTTTTCCATAGCATTTGATTGATTAAAAATCATGAAAGAAATGGCATTGTTGAAGGCATTGATGAAAGATAAACCACATTTTCTGTACATTTCAAATCTGTGTTTGATAGGATAAGAGTACAGACCACAGCGTAGAATCGTGCTCTGGAAAAGTATAGCAGCAGAGCAGCTAGCTGAATGTCTCATCCCGCTTTTTCTTTTCTTAATATTTTCGTTTTCTCACAAGTTCTCTTTGATGGGGAGCTATTATTTTACAGTCCCATGGAAAGAAATACAAAGAAAGAACAACCATTCCCACTTGAAAGAGTTACATACAGTTAACTAATAAAAGAATGTTACCCGCCACACCCGGAACAACAATACGCTGGTGAGAGATGACAAAATCCTGTGGGGAAACAAACAAAAACAAAAGATTTAATTTAAAGAAAATGAAGGTACATGTCCAAAGTAGAGAAACTGAGCTAGAGGAGGTACCAAGTACATGTATTGCTTACCTTTCAAGGAACAACACTGTTAGGTGAAGGCAAAAATCCTATCAGTGATCATAGTTCGGCAAATTGGGCATTCAGAACATGCAAGGGAACAGGATTTACATACTGCATAAAAGGTTAAAGCCAAATGGATAAGCCAATCTGATAAGCCAAGGAGTGAGACACGGCTCAGGGTTAAGAAGGAAACTTACAACAAAAATGACGGCAAGGTAGAAGCATTGCTGATGTAGTTGACTCAAAACAAATCTTACATACATGAGAATTTGCATCTCCATTTCCCAGATACCTTAGTTCTTTTTCCTTCATCTCTTGCATCCGAGCCTTTAAAAACAAAGATATCAAGATAAAATAAATTATGCAACTTTAACAACAGAAAATCAGGCATGCAGTCAACAAAGATCTTGTCACCTTAAGGCGAGCAACAAGAGGTTCCTCGTGGTGATTGTCAGGGGGATTTGTGGTCAATTCAAGAAGTGGTCCTTCTTTTCGAATTGGATCTTTGCTATTATGATTGTCTATGTTGGAATCGTGCAGCTGGTCTCCACTGTCACTGTCACTGTGACTATTGCTATTCTTAGATTCCTCGGTCCGGCCACCTTCTTTCTTCAACTGAGCAACAAGAACCCACATATTAGCTAGATCATTTTCCAGAGCTGCCTCCCTTTTCTTTGCCTCTTCAGCCCTTTTTCTGTATTGATCTTCCAAAACTTCCTTCTCAGCCAAGGCAGCCTCTAGAGCTGCCTCTCGTTGTTTCCTAGCCTGTAACTCCATTTTGAGATCCTCTTGATCAAGGTTCCATGCATCAAAGTCATCATGGTGTCCTGAACCTTCACTTACTCGACCAGACGCACGACCTCTACGTCCAGGCCTATTACCATCACTATTTTTGCGGTTCACTCCACTTCCAGAATGCACATTCGAACTTCTAGAGTTCAATGGGTCTCGAGCAGCCAATAATTCCTTCTCGAGTTTTGCATTCAGCAATGAAAGCTTTGTGACTTCACCAGCTAAATTTTTCAACTCCACGGCAGCAGCAGAAGCCAGTTCCTTTGCATAAGAAGATTCCTCAGACAATTTCTGATTCTGTACTCGTAATCCACTATTTTCCTCAAGAAACTGAACGTGTTCCAACTTTAGTTTTTCATTTTCAATTTCCTGTGAGAGAAGAGAGAAGAGTGATCATAAATCAAGTGTACTTTTATTTATTATTTATATGCTGAAATTTGTTTCACACCTTCAATGTGTGGCTTTGGAGAAAGAATAGCACTTGACAGTCCTTAGTTTAGTTCCCAAAAACAAGTCTTACAATTCTACGATAGGTTGGTATTTATGGTGATGATGTGTGTATTAAAATGGAGTGATAGAAACAAGAAACCAAAGGGAATTATACTAATCTGTGAAACCAGATATATATGAACAAAAGATAAATTAGGTCTCCAGAACAAACAGAAATCCTGATTTTAAATTCCAATGTTGTGTGGCCACTTCAAATCTAACAGGTAAGTGAATCACCTGAACCTGAACTTTTTTCCTCAACTCGTCAACATACTCATCTGATGCACGCTGATCAGAATAGGGTGATGAAAGTTGATCACCAGTTGCTGATGCAAGCTGCAACTCCAGATGAGCAATTTTCTCCAGTAGCTCCTTGTTTTCTGCACTCTGAGAAATAATAAAGAACAAAACATCACGTACACTACAAGACAGTGATCAACTTATGGGAAATTTAAGCACCAAGATATGTGAAATCAAACAGTCGAGGACATCAGTAAAGCCTAAGTACTGAATAATAGAATTAATCTACCACGGTTCTTACCTTGTTCTGCAACTGTTCCTGCAGAATACGATTATCTGCTGATTTGATCTGCACAAGGACCAAAAAGCTAAGCAATCAGATACTTTACACTACAATGAATCAGAAATTGACTTTCACAAATCTATCCATCAAACGTTTTGGACACAAAATGGTGTTATAGAAACATAGAATTAGGAATTTTTATGGCACCAACCTCTAGCTCAAATCCTGTTTCACTGCATTGAGTCATCAATTTTGTCAATGTCTGTTCAACAAAGCAATGAGAAGAATGTTAATAGCCTTTAAGGTATAAATTTATCATTTCTATCAAGAGCTAAAGTAAAATTAGCACAATTAACTCTAACCACAAAGGCAAATGAAAATGAATGACTATGGGATTGAAAACGCCAAAAAAAGGAAAGACAACCTGCTGCATCTCGAGAAGAGATGCATTGGCAATTGAAGCTTCACCGCTCTCCACTATGCGCTGTTCTAAAATCCTCATTTGCTTCCGCTTTTCCAGAATTTCCTGTTCCAAGTTCTGGATCTGCTTACAAAAATAGCAAACACCTTGTGTTATAACATGGTAGAATCAATTGCAACCAGGTAACACATGTATTTTAACATGGTAGAATCAATTGACTATATGTTTACAAGGAGGTTGCGTAGCGTGGTTGGCACTTAAGCATGTAAAGGATACCAACAGAAAGGAGGGTAAATTACTTGATCATTTGAGCGGTCTGGATCATTTGCAGACTGCTCAACTAATCGCTTCAAAGTGCTAGTGCTGAATGCAATCTCGCCTGCAAGCATCTTGACTTGCTCGACAAGAAGGTCCATCTCATCTGACATTGTCATTCCATTCTGGATTCCAACAATGAAATATCACTTTCTATCCTTCACACCTTTTTAAGAAAAATTTCATAATAACCACAAAACAAGATGCAGCCAAAACAAAAACAAAAAACCCCAATAGGTACACAATCTACCATCTAAATTTTGTAAAACAAAAGTCATCAAAATCATATAAAGTAATTACAACTAAAATGCCTATGTCAGGTGGGCAAAACACTAGCTCAATGGGCAAAAACTGAAGCAGAACAATAAAAGGAAGACCAGAACATACTATGGCCAGTTTTGAATTACAGGAAGAACCATTGACAAGTTCACCCGCATGAGTTGATTCAGTTATAGTACTACCAGCTTGCGAGATATCATCATTCCACCTGTTGGATGACAAGGAATCTTTATGGATCTCTCCATCTATATTCTGACAGACCAAGAGAAGAAAAGAAAATAGAACATGTTAAACAGATAGGCAAACCAAAAGGCAGAATGAGAACTATATTACCACACTGGGTTCACAGATTGAAAATAGGATAACAATGGAAGTTCACATCATGAAATGTTTACGGCCATAACAACGAATTGTTGATCCCACTAGCAGTGACGAGATCAGGAAACCAAAGGCTTCTCAAAGCAAATTATATGTTCAAAGAATCACCATGCACCTCCATTAGGATAAAAGTACAAGCATTTAGATAGGAAGCTTTACCCAACAAAATATATCAAAGTCATATTGGCCGAGTTATTTATAGCTCAAACAAATAACTGAAACAAGAACCCTACATCATCTTCACAAACAGATGCGGCCCTCAGATGACTGGATGTATCGCTCAAGTATCCAGGAATTGCGTTTTTAGAAGAAACGAGTATGAGCTTTGTTAGCCTCTGAATTCTGCTCATCAGAGCCGCTTTTGCTTCTTCTTCTTCCTCCAATCTTGATTGCATTTTAACTTGTCCTTCTTCCAGCTATAAAGAAAACCAAAATAGGGAAATCAGAAGTAAAAACTAGAAGAATAAATACATAAACTAAACAGCACCTTAAGCATAAGAATACTCTTGAATTTTTCCATTACAGCCTCTTTCTGTAATTATACCTGTTGTTTTAAGGTCATAATTTCTTCGTGGCTTACACCTACAAGCATGCCCCTCCTCAGCTGATCAAGTTCTTGTTTCAGACATGATATTTCTTTTTGGTACTTCTTAATCAAGGACTTTTCATCAATAATCTGAAAGAAAGAACACAACGCAAGCCATCAGCAGTCATCTTTCTGCAAGCTTCCAATAGAACAGCAGCAGATAAATGGTAGCAAACCTTATTCCGTGATGCATAGATTTCAACACATTTTGCTCTGCTGGCGAACTTCAAAGTATTATGAGTTTCCTCCATGTTACTTGATGCAGGCGTCACCGTGCATATAAGCTAACAACAAAATGAGACCACAAAAGTTGAAAAAAGAAAATGTGAGAAAAAAATTATTTGTCCACTTTTAAAGGCAATGCAAAGAATTGCTATATAGGCCAGATCTACCCAAATAAATGAACCTGTAACAAAAGATGCAATGAAAAGTTCTACAAGACCATATCAATATAACAAAATGGATTCCAAGTGCATCTTAAACTTACTGAAACATGCCCGTGCCCACTCAAAGATGATTGCAGTAATCGGGTGAGTTTAGAATCTCTATATGGAACATGAGATGCCTTGCCCTCACTGAGTTTTCCAATCACCTTTGGAGAAGAATAAAGCAACTCAAGATTTAAACCCAAAAAATACATGTCTGAACGCTGTTGGTACAAAATCAGAAGGAAAATTGAATTCAACTTACAGTTCCAAGAGTAAGAAGACTTTTATTAATATATGATCCTTCCTTTCGTCTTAGTCCAGTTGTTTCAGTTTTAGAGCTCTCCGAGCCAGCTAAATCAATTAAATTCTGAATCACATGGGGACAGGAATGAGTCAAATATGACATCGAATAGTTTGCCTCTGAATGACAAAAGAATAGGGGCATACAAGTTGTGAAAATATAACTCCATCATAATCATCTCCATGGGCGCTACTCTCAATCATCTGCAAACAGCATGAAATATCAATTAGAAAATGAAGCAATTTTATAATGAAAACAAAGAAAATGGGCAAGAAAAAAATCTTTAAGCATCAACATTCTTTTGGTTTTTATTCTCTACAATGATAGCATTGACAAATAATGTCAATATTTTAAAGTATTATACTCCACGAATACTTCAGCTTTAACGAAAGGTTAAAAAAGCCGGTAACCTACCAAAGTAAATATTGTGTGACTACGGCTACTGAATAGGTTAAAGTTGTTTGAACCAACATGTCGATGCTCTGAAATGAAGCAAAATGAAAAAAAATCTTATAGTAAGAAATCTCGTAGACATTTCAATATTAGCTATATGGAGAGATGTCAACTCGGTCAAGTACCTTCCCCTGCAGCAATGAAAGACAGAGCATGTCCAGGAGACAAAACCACTTCCTCCTTTATGCCTTCAACATAAGTTCCCTGGGCACAGAGAGCAAGTATAACAATGAACACCAATCAACAACACAAACAGATTCCGAATAACAAGAAAAATAAAACGGATACAAACTATGAAGACCTGTGCATCTTCTCTAACCCGCAAATTTTGACCAGTTGGGTCTAGCAAGTCATTGATCACCTAGCATTAGAAGCATATAGAGCCATGTCAATCAGGGAGCTTAAGAAGTGGATAAACGTGAATAAGCATGAAAGAAGTTACCTCAAGGCATGAGTTCCCTTTAGTCAGTGGAAATAGAAAGAAATGCAAATCTTAATTAAAACTAACCTCGTTATAAATTTCGAGATATGAAACGCGAAGCAAGAATTCACGTCCTGGAGTCTGAAAAGGACAAATAAATGAGTGATCAGACCCAATGAAGTAAATAAATAAAACACAGAAAATCAGGCACAGAAGCAAAGTAAGCAACCATAAACAAAGTGAATTTCAATTATTAAACTGTGTAATACATGAACAGTATAAGAATTCACAGGGTATTGGAACTGCAATATAGAATGGTATATTCAAGGCCGTGAAGGCTTTACTTACATCTTGAATGATGCTGAAAACATCCTTTATTGCCAATGGTATGATACCGGGAGAGTTTTGGTCACCCTGTGATGTTAAACGTGTTAATTCCAAGAACCAAACAAAAAATAGACACGTCAAAAATGATGAAAACATGATTAGAAGATTCTGCGGACTCCCATAATCTCAACAATATGGTTTGTTGGGAGTAACTCTATACTCACACTCAAGAGAGGGGTAACAATAATGAAAGGAAAGAAACATCAACAACTACTAGAGCAATGTCGTAATAATTAGATGTGCCATAGCCAGAAAGCTCCCAGATCGATTCATCTACTTTGAAGTCTACTGAATGTAACAATTGAAAATAAATATCTATTAATTCAATGCCAACGACCCAACACACCAGATATGACCTCAGACCTCAGTCCTCACCATTTAGATAAAGAAAATAATACAATCATAAATAAAAGCACGAAAAAATGGATGCACTCAATCACTTTAAATTTTCAAGCATTTTAACCAACAGAATGTTGTAATTACTTACATGCATAGTATGTGTCTTTCCACTACTTGTAACACCATAAGCAAAAACAGTTCCTGCAATTTGGAGTTAATGAGATGATATTTCATAGTTATTCACAAAGACAGCAATCGGTCATCATCAATCAAATAGCAGTACCTCATTATAAAAATATGAAACGCAGCAGAATCATGCTAATGCAGTTCTAAAAGGGTTGTTTCAACTAAACAATTCCTAGCTCAACTATTGTGGAGTGAAATATAACCGTTTCACCTAATAACCTCCCCAGGCAAATAACATAGCTATCAAAAGTACACAATTCGTTAGCTTACCATTTATCCCCTCCATTGCAGCCTTAACTACTGGACGAGCTGCTACTTCATAGACCTCCTGTGTATTTGTATTTGATCCGAAGACTCTGTCTGTCTTACAATAAATGAACTTAACTAATTAACAAAAATAAAAGTTCAATTTAAAGCAACTACTCGACATTGCTATATTTCCGGTTAAATTAAAACGTCGGCAATAAATTAGGATCAGGCGGCCGGGATTCTAACCGAATGCGTAAGCTGTGACAGGATTGTACTCATTTCGCACGATTTTATCCCCATCAGCATACCAAGCAATCTCATCCCCTCTCTGAAACTCCCGCTCACTGCCATAACAAATGTCAACAATTACAACTCCCGATCACATTGTCCCCAAAATTAACCCTAGCAGCAAAATAACTGAAAATTCGCTCAATGCCAATGCCGAAAGATCCAAATCTATCCCAATCAGATCCAAACATCCTTACCTCAGAGGCCGAAATCGAATGGTAACCGAAATACTATCCCCCGATTTGGACGCATCAACAGGCTCCCCGAGGAGGTCATCCGCGGAAGGAAAATCGACCGGCGAGCGGTTATTATAAGTTCGCGAGGCGGCGTAACCCGAATCGCTCCTACTCCTGTTAGGCGTCATGGATCTGGAACCGTATCCGTTAGCGGAGCCGTAAAATGAAACGGCGGAGGAGGAGCAGGAACGGGGCATAAGCTTGCCGTTCATCAAAGACGACGTGGACGATGAGGATGAGTATGGACTCGATTGCTTCCTGTACTGAAACGGTGAGCTGCTTCGTCCTCTAGAGGAAGACGCCGCCATTGCCCACCGCACCAATCACACAAGTAGCTATGTATTCAAACTAGTGCGTGAGTGCGTGAGAGAGAAGGCTAGCAAAAGTGGAAGAATGTGTCAGTGGTCACATGGTGGGAAGACGAAAAGCGAAGAACATTGTTGGATTTTTCATTGAAAAATGCAGATTGGCCAGAGAGCCAAAGTGAGGGAGAAGATTCAGCAGGTGAAGATTAGAGAGAGAAAATTCAAAACTACTCACACTCTGTGTGTGAGAGAGAGAGAGAGCTTCGTTTCTTCTTCTTTAAGACAAAGGGAGTTGCAGAGTAATTGACTTAAGAGAGAGAGAGAGAAATGGTAGTGAAAGGTGAGTCCCTGGTGAATAGTATCAGTAGTACTAGAGGAAGCGAGCACGATGGGTATTACGAGTCTTTTTTTTCTTTTTCTTTTTTTTGCCTTTTCTTTAATTTAAATTAATACTATGATTTTTCTTCTTTTTTGTAATTTAAAATTGTGTAATGGTGGAAAAAAGGGTGGAAGGTGGAGTAAACAATGGATAATTTGAATTGGGGGGTGGGGTGGGTGTGGGAATTTTAAACGACAGGGGTAGCCCGCGATGTTTGAAGTTTTTACTGTCAGTAGTATTTGAAAAATGCAGGGTAAAGTGGGCGGGAAAACAGTGTCTATGTCGGGTAATTTGAGGTAATCACAATCTACTGTATCGAGGTAATTATTACCTAACTCAAGTATGCTTAAGCCTTAACTATAGATTTTTAACATAAATTATGTTTGCATAAAGTTTTATGTGGATAATCACATTTACTTTACCTGTAATTTGATTATTTCTTTTAAATTTTTATATTATATTTGTGATTTGATCAAACTCTTAAATCACTCGTATGACCCAACATGCAAATCATTACAAATGATAATTGAAATAGGTATGAAAATTATTTAGAATGATAATGGATATTGTTTAGTTCTTATTACTTGATTCATTGTTTACTAATAATTATCATATCCGCTCATTTCTCTATCACACCACACAGTTATCACCTATTTTTTTTCTATTTTCCCAACTAAGCATAATTATCTCCTTACATCATTCAACCTCATTTATTACTCCTCTTCTATCATCCTATCCTATTCCCACCCCCCACGAGCCCAAATCGAAACCCCTTGTGTCATTTATTTATTTTTTTCTCTAATTGATCATCACCATTTTTTTAATTCATTCTGATTCATCTCCTCCCACTTGTATTCAATCTTGCATTAAAATTTCTAATGGAAGATGAAGGAAACATATATATAATAATTTAAGTAAATTCTAAAATTTATCAAAATACATTGTCAGTTATTAGTTTTGGTCATACTACTTTACAAATTACTTTTTTATCATCAAACTTTGCATTTATTTAAAAAAATGGTCATAAGATGCTCTGTTAACTATACTAAGGAAGATATTTTTGAAGGTTAGAACTGTCCAATCACTCATCTAAAACAATCATCTTTTTTACTTTATTTTTTTAGGTCTTCATCTTGTACACTTAAGTTCTTCTTCTCTTTCTTCTTTTATTATTTTATTATTTTTCTTCTTTCTTCTATTATGTTCATTCTTATTTAATGAGTAATTTTTTATTTTATCACTTTGAACAATTTATACGGATCCTTTCTCAATATTCTCAATTCATTGATTTATAACCTTTTTTTGCTTAAGAATTAGGCGTTGACGGTACTGGGAGCTGATGAATGATTGTGGATTGGTGAGGCTAAATGAAGGAGAACAGGCGGCTAAGATTTTCGTGGAAATGGGTGGGTCATTCAGACAAACTTATGTTCTTTTAGCCACATTTCCCGAGTTTCATCACTGGAAGCTGGGTGTGCAAAAGGTAGGGAGTTAGTTACATGCTCAGATTATCAAGACTGGCTTAAGCTAATTCAAATATTCATATTCAATTTTCATCAAGCAGGCCAATCCATTACAGGCGCGGGAGCCACAAATCCCTTCCCCGCAAAATAAAAATTTATATGAATATGGGATCAGCCCTGTTATTCTCTTCCCTCCGACTTGCTGCAATACTGTATCTGGAATCAGAAAAAAAAACACACACACACACACACACACAGTCCCCTCAAGAAATCCAAGCTATTTCTAAAATTCAAAAAATAAAGTACTAGGGTAGCTATTTCCAGAATTCAAGCTATTTTAAAAAAATCCAAAAAATAGACAATAACATAAATTCATTAAAATTCCCAACCAATTAAAAAAAATTTGACATAAAGGATGGATTCAAGTCCACCTCCTCCTTTGGATCAACCAAATCGCTCTCATATTCTCAGTCAAATACGCATTCATTGATCAGATCTCGAGTGGAGTGACATCTTTTCAATGAACTGGAGAAAAAGAAAAATACTAAAAATTTCAAAGAAATATTCGATGATTCGAGATCGAATTGAGAAGGAAAAATACACTTGGGGATTAATTCGTACGGGGTTAAAAGCCAAAGGATGAAGGGGCAAAAAAAGAAGAAGAGAAAGAAGAGGGTGGTGGTGGCGATGGCAAGGAGAAAGAGAAAAAGAATAAGAGGTGGCGGCGGTGGTTATAGGAAGGAGAAGGAGAAGGAAGAGCAGCGATGAGTGCTAAGGATGACGATGAGTATATATATATATATAATATTTAAATGAAATGGTAAACAAATAGGATAAAAAAACGAAGAAAAATAGTATTTTAAGCATTTACCTTTTAAAAAAACTTTTTTTAAAAATAAAATTTGATGACTAAAAAATAATTTTTGAAATATGATAAACAAAATTAGAAACTGACTTTCTAGTATGATGACTAATTTTAAAATTTACTATAATAATTTTATGTGTTAATTAATTTTTTTCCAATAAAAATTACATTGCATTATTTTGCCGATAGTCACTATAATATGTTGTTTTATTAACACATACGATAGTAACTATAATATGTTGTTTTATTAACTCATACGATAGTAACTATTGCTAAATATACATTTAAGTTTGTAGGAACCCACCAAAAAAAAAAAAATCGTTTAAGAATATATAAAGGATAATTTTGGGATGTAGTCTTGGAGATATTACAACTCGTGAGTCTAACTACTACTTGTACTTGCGTTTGAAATTAATACTCCCCCGCCTTAATTATTAACCGTTCAACTGCTAAATATATCGCTACTAAAAAAATAAGGTAAGACAAAAAGGATGGTAAAACAATTATTGTCACGGCTTACATTCTATCATCTCTTACACTTTTTTGTGATATTTTTTGTGATAAATTTCAATTAATTTATTTGTATATTATATTTTTAGTTAATTTTTACGTAATATATAATAATTTATATTCTTATATTTTCTAACACTACGGGTTCACTTTTTTAAAGGGTTATAATATATTAAATTATTAAATACGATTTTTATTGTTAAAAATTTTTAAAAATATATAAAAAATAAAATAATACTAAAAAAATAAATTATGAAAATAAAATTAATCTACTAAAATTATATGTTGCCAGTATATATATAAATTAACATAAAATACAATATATAAACAAAATAATTGAGGTTTATCAGAGGAGTGTCACAGATAATCCTAAGTCATCACGCCCTCTGTTTAAAACTAACAAGTAAAATAAGGATGACAATCCATTTAAAATTTTTAAATTATTTTTCTTTAGTGACATTATTAATAAATTTTTCCTTTTTATATTTCTTGTTTTGAATTAAAAACATAAATATTTATTAATTAAAAGTAAATAATATAAATTTACTATTGTACCCTCGATAATGGGAAGAATATATTGTATGGCACGCGAGTTAAGTGGGAAATTAGAAAAAGGTGTTGAGTTGTGTGAATGGGCACGGATGTCCGAGTTTTTTGGTTTTGGATTATTTCGCTATTTTTAAAAAGTGCATATTAATATCAACAACATAAAGACAAATAGGAGCGGGAGCCAAAAAATAAGTCGCCATCGCCTTACACGTAGCTAGCAAACCGCCTGGATTATTTTTTTTCCTTCTTAATGACATCAGCAACGGCCTCCAATTAAAGTGTTTTGTAACATTTTTTAAATTTAAAAATTCTCATAAAAGTATCATTAAATTGAAGATTAAAATATATTTTTGGTGCTTTACATTCCATCAAATAATTTTTTTAATCCCTTACATATAAAATATGTATTATTTAGTCTTTTATATTTTAAAAATGTATTATTTAGTTTTCGTAGTATCTATTTTATCTAAATTGTCTTAAATTTATTTATAAATAGTATAAAAAGAATTTTTAATGAAAAATATAATAATAACACCAGTGTATATATTAAAACATTTAAAATTATAAAAAAATTTATAATTTTGTAATATTTAGATTAATATTTAGACTGTTATATTATTTATTTATGAAGGTTTTATAGATTGTATATGAATAAGTTGATAAAATTTGAACTGAATTAACAATAGAGATCAAACAATACATATTTTAAATGTAAAGAACCAAAAAATTCATTTTAAAATGCAAGTAAACAAAAAAAAATATTTTGTCAAATGTAAAAACCCAAAAATATAGTTTAATCTTAAATTGAACACCAACAATTTCATATATACTAAAAATCACGGAAAAAATACCCATTATGTTACATAGAAATTATGTATTGACGTTAAAAATATATATTTTTATAAATAATTCCATTACAGGGGAAGTATATATATATAATTTCTCAACCTTATAAGCTCACCCAATAACTTTCATTTTTGTAAATTGATCAAATAATTTTTATATTTTTTGTTATCGTTAGTTCAAAATATAATATGTTTCAACATATTTATGTTATTTCACCTCTTAGAAAAAAAAAATCTTCTAAATCAAAGTACTTAATAACAAGAAGATACATTTATAAATAACTTTCACTATAAGTAAACACAATCAAACTGTAGATAATTAAGTGAAATTCAATCCACAAAAATAATTTGATTTATAAACAATATTATTGTGGTAAAAGTCGTAATGTTCGATAAATTATTATCAAAATTTTTTTGTTATTAATAGTCTAAATAGTTAATCTAAATTATTAGTAATATATATATATATATATATATAAATCACTCAATCATACCATGGGCGAAGTAATGGACATTTTAACATTTGTAATTATTGAAACACTCGTGTATAAGACAACGATAAAAAAATACTACTAGGTACGAGTAATAATTAATGTTCTTCCTCTCGCCCTGCTTTTCCTCCATGGTTTTCTGGGTGAGAAAGGGACACAAAATGCACTAATAAATTGACGCCAATAATGAAGATCCTTCTTTTAACGAGTACTGCGTAACCATTTATGTCCAAAACAATTTTATTCCAAATAATTTGCCCTGGTAATTATTTTTAAAAAACCCAAAAAAAAAATGTCGGGATCAAATTATAAAAATAAAAATATGATTATTATATAAATATATAACGGGCTGCTTTTAGTTTTTTATATATATCATGTATTTTTATATTATATGTGATCTTGTTATTTGAGAATATTGCTTGAATCAAAATTTAAAGTGACAAAAGAGAAAAAAACAAAAGTCTGGAAATGGGCAATATTTATCCTACAATTAGGAGTAGCAAATGAATTATACTCCTAGTGAAATTTATATACAAATCAGCATTAAATATATTGTTCCTTACTCAAAAAATAAGCCACATCTTCACGCGTCTATTCATGCTTGCAAAACCCTTCACTCATTTGTTATTATTACTCCATTAATTGCAGCTATTTTTTTTTAGAAACCTACAATCAAGCAATCAATTTTCAGCCGTTTTTCCTTTTTGAAATTTGACACATAATAATTATGATTGATGCTGCTTTCAAGATTATTCAAATCAAGTTTCAAAATCCTCATATCACATTTGTGTTTAAATTCGTGTTTTTTGTTTCATTCTACATTTTCCGTTCGTTAACTTTTTATGATGGAAATCATAAAAGTTGATGTAAAATCGCGTTAACTTTTTATGATGGAAAATCATAAAAGTTTATGTAAAATCGCGATATTTGACATATTTTGCTCTCAGTCACTACTTTCTATTTATATTTTGATATGGATATCATTAATACTGTTTGTTCCGAGTGATGTTAATTGCTAATTATCCGGTTGATGGAATTTTTTCTCCGTGCCTTATTGACAAGTTCCGTTTGTCAACTTCATATCACATTTGTATTCATATTCGTGTTTTTGGTTTCATTATGCATTTCCCGTTCATTGATTTTTTGTGATGGAAAATCATAAAAGTTGATGTAAAATTACGATATTTGACATATTTTGCTCTCAGCCACTACTTTTTATTTATATTTTGATATAGATATCATCAATACTACTTGTTTCGAGTGATGTTAATTGCTAATTCTCCGGTTGATAGAATTTTTTCTCTGTGCCTTATTGCCAACTTCCGTTTGTCAACTTCATATCACATTTGTGTTCAAATTCGTATTTTTTGTTTCATTCTGTATTTCTGTTCGTTAACTTTTTGTGATGGATAATCATAAAAGTTGATGTAAAATCACAATATTTGACATATTTTGCTATCATTCACTACTTTTTATTTATATTTTGATATGGATATCATCAATACTGTTTGTTTCGAGTGATGTTAATTGTTAATTCTTCGAATGATGAAATTTTTTCTCCGTGCCTTCTTGCCAACTTTCGATTGTCAACTTCATATCACATTTGTGTTCAGATTCGTGTTTTTTTGTTTCATTTTGCATTTCTCGTTCGTTAACTTTTTTGTGATGGAAAATTATAAAAGTTGATGTAAAATCACGATATTTGACATAATTTGCTCTCAGTCGCTACTTTTTATTTATATTTTGCTCTCAGTAAGTTCCATTATCATCAACATCGTAATACAAAACATACATCATCATCTGTCATTCATATAATGATTATCCATCAACTATATTAGTAAGTACATTCACTATCAACATCGTAATACATAACATATACTATCGTCTGTCATTCATATAATGATTCTCCATCAACTCTATCAGTAAGTACATTTACCATCAAGATCATAATACAAAACATATACTATCATGTGTCATTCATATATTGATTATCCATCAACTCTATCAGTAAGTACATTTACCATCAAAATCATAATACAAAACATATACTATCATGTGTCATTCATATATTGATTATCCATCAACTCTATCAGTAAGTATATTTACCATCAACATCCTAATACAAAACATTTGTCAATATTTTGCCATTCATATAATGATTATCCATCGACTATATCAATAAGTACATTTACCATCAACATCATAATACAAAACATATACCATAATTTGTCATTCATACAATGATTATCCATCAATTATATCAGTAAGTACATTTACCATTAACATTATAATAAATAACATTTACCATCATCAACATAAGAATACAATTTTCATTATCGGGGTTACCTCTACGACACAATATCAGAACAAAAGCATCAAAGAACATTATATTAAAGATTTTCATCAACAACAAACATAATATAATACATTTATCATCAGCCATTTAAAAAATAATAATAATTCAATTATCATCATCAGGGTTTCATTCACTGCATAATATCGGAACAAAAAACATAACAAAAGCATCCAAGAACATCACAATAAAGATTTCCATCAACAAGAAACATAATACAAGTACATTTACCATCATCAACATAAGAGTATAATTTTCGTCATCAGAGTTCATTTTACGGCAAAAAAAAGCATCCAATAACATACATTCTCTCTGTCGCGTTTCTTCTCATTCCTTTGATGCATTTTTGGTTCTCATTTTTTCTCCATTTCTATTTCGTATTGTCCGTTCATTCAAATTTATTGCTTTTTTGATTCTTCAAATAAGATGAAAAATCTTGATGATCTGTTGTTCGTATTTGGGTTTATATTGTTGTTGGGTTTCTCTTTTGATGACGGTTGAAAGCGGATGCTTTATGCTGTAGGATTCCCCGAGCAAAAAATTTATTATTTTGATTCTTCAAATCACTTGGAAACTAATGGTCTTCTTTTCCGATTGCACAGCTGAATAGTTTTGGGTAAAAGCGGCGACTGAAAAGCAGCGGAAAGAAGCCGACGTGAGTTTTTTTTGGCAACTGGAAAATAGCGATTTTGTTTTTGAAACGAAAAAAAATGGGATTGAATGCCGCTTGGTTTTTCATTTTGTGAGCTATGATGAGAATTTTGAATTTGTTAAATTTTCCATAAAAAAAAAAAACAAACCCATTAATATTGTATTGGGAAGTGTGTTGATGGTAAATGACAGCTACATTATTTAAATTGTGTTTCTTTATTTTTAATGAGCATGTTTACACTCTCTTAAAATCTTAATTTTCAGATTTTTGTTTTTAATTTAATTTTTATTATGTGTACCAATTTATATAGTACAACTAGTTGTACTATATAAGTATTGGTGGAAATGATGTATGGAAGGTGCAGCGTCGCTTATATTTCACAATTTCGGGCATTTTGAAGAGAGGCGTCGGGCATCACATGCTAGTATCCAAACTTTTTTATCATGCTTGCTTGTTTTGTGGTCACTCATGATCTGTACACCGGATCTCCCTAGGGTTTGATTGGTACGGGTCTAGGGGTGGGAAAATATAATATTTCATTCGGATCATAATCAATTTAAACCATTTAAATTAGTTTAGTTTATAATTTATTTGGACTAATTTTATTTTTAATTGTGTTGAGTCAAATTACGTCATTTTTTTGGAACAGTCTGGGTTGAATGGACTTTTATTTTTTATTTTTAGAACATTTTTTAAAAGTATAGTATTTGTATATTAAAAAATTTATAAAAAGCATGTGGACTATAAAAATAATAGTCACATGTTAATATTTATTTTAAGAGTGAATTATAAATTTGGTCATCATACTTTGGTGAAATTCAGGTTTTGGTCACTAACTTTTAAAAACTCAAAAAAATTACTAACTTTGTCATTTTGATTTAACTTTTGATCATTCTGTCAAAATGAACCGTTAAGTGCATTAACGGTGTTAACTTTTATGGGTACATTTGTCCAATCATCAATAAGTATAGAGTGAATTATAAATTTGGTCATCATACTTTGGTGAAATTCAGGTTTTGGTCACTAACTTTTAGGAAAGTAAATAAGTCATTGATTTTTTTATTTTTTTCTATTTTTGGTCACTCTGTCAAATTGCACCGTTAATACGCTAATGGGCAAATCTGTATGAGGCTATTTTTGTCCTTTTTCTTTTTGCAACTCTCTCATGCTTATCCAATAATCTTTTACTTTTTTTTTTTTTCCTTTTTCCAGTACACCACCCCAACATCTTTTTCTTTTTTTTTCCCTTTATTTACAATGCAAAATTTAGATAAAACGTAATTTAGTTTTCTGCCTCCACCGTCTCTTCCATCTCCGTCTCCTTTTCTGTTTTTATCTATATTTGTATAGTGGAAAGGGAAAAAAAATGAGAGGGGAATGGAGGTTGAAGTGCTGCAGTTTTATGTTTTACATAAATTTTGCAATGAAAAGGAAAAAAAAGGAGAAGAGGTTGAAGTGCTGAAGTGGAAAGGAAAAAAATTTGAGAAAAGAGAAAATGAGGTTGAAGATGTGTAGTGGAAAGAAAAAAAGTGATTGAAAAATTGTTAGATAAACATGAAAGAGTTGCAAAAGTGAAATTTGATGGAGTGACAAAAAATGACAAAGTTAGTCTTTTTTTTTTTGTTTTTTAAAAGTTAGTGACCAAAACCTGAATTTTACCAAAATATGATAACCAAAATTGTAATTCAATATTTAATTATTGATGATTGGACAAATTTATCCTTACAAGTTAACACCGTTAATGCACTTAACGGTTTATTTTGATGGAATGACGAAAAGTGAAATTAAAATGAGAAAGTTAGTGATGTTTTTTGAGTTTTTAAAAGTTAGCGACAAAAACATAAATTTTACCAAAGTATGATGACCAAATTTATAATTCACTCTTATTTTAATTAAAAAATACTATTGTTATGTGAAAAGACCAAAATAAAATAGTGTAGCATAACAAAGCAAACCGACCTGATAAATGGTTAATAATCAAACAGATTTAAATTGAAATAGATCAAAAGAATTCGACTAATGATTGGAATCAGATTAAATTATCATGTCAATTCAATCCACTGATTCATTTTCATCCATAAATAATAGTGGTGACATGAAAATGCAACCCGAGAATTTTAAAATTTAACTTTTTACGTAAAAAAAATAGCGTAACAGTAATTAATTAACTTTTTTTAAAGATTTATAATAATTAATACTTATTTTATTTTAAATTTTCTTATTTTTATGCATACATTATTTTGGATTTAAAATGTTGGATTTAATAATCTCCAATTATGTGTTTTAATCTATTTAGCATAATTTTAAATTCGCTAGAAAATATGAATATTGTTACACACCGAAGGCGCGGCTTTCACGTGGAGCAAAACAACGCCTTCAGCTCCTTGTGACTATGAAGTCGCTGTAAACCAGACTTGCAAAACTACCGCGCCTTCAATCATCCTTATCATAGGCCCTCGTTTCAAAGGCGTAAAAGACGCATGTTTGCCTTCATCCACTCCACAGCCCGCCAATATCACTAATTTTATCCGTTTCCGGCAGCCATAGCCGACCTTCAACGAAGAATGGTGGCTTCACTTTACTCATCATCCACAGTTCTCTCGCTCCTTCACCAACCCTCGCGTCCTAAACCTGGTAAGTTTCACTTTCAACTCTGGGCTGCAGCTTCATGACATTGTTCACTGTTTAATCTATTACAAACGTTTATGTCTCAGGATTTCATAGTTCGAAACTCCCGTTGTTCAACTTTGGCCAAATATCGAAATTAAAAGAAAGGACGATTAGTTCTAGCTACAGGGCTTCTAGCAAAGATGATGATTATAATGCTGATGTTCAAGTTGCGAAATGGCTTTACCTTGGAATGGACTTTGGTACATCTGGCGCACGTTATGCTGTGATTGACAAGGAAGGAAATATAATCGCAGAGGGAAAGAAAGAATACCTTTTATTTGTGGTAAGCCCTCTTGAACGATTCATTAATCTCGTGATTTATGTGTGCATTTGACAGACTGTTTTATTTATTTATTTTTATTATAAAATTTTAAAATGTTACTTTACTTGTTTATCAAAATTTGTTCACTGCAAAAGTTATGTGCATGTTGTTTTTCTAGTTAGCAATATCTCGAAGTATTGGGATATTAGGGTGTTTATGGATTGCATTTTGAAGATGTGTTTATTACCATATTGAGATGTCCATTGACCTGCAAATTGTAGAACAAATGTTGGATTTAGGCCTGGAAATGTAAAATGCTGATTGAGTTGCTACTTATGTGAGAGCACACTTGATCCTTAGCACACTCTTTTGAGGCAAAAGTTTCAAGGCTGAGGGTGGTTTGTAGGTCTGAAGAGACTGAGCGAACGAGACAATAAAGTCTGTTTTCAGAAAAAGATGGAACCAGGCAAATGTAAATCTTGCCCAAAATGGAATATGGACACCATTTTACTTCGAAGCTCAAAATTTAGCATTTGATTTCAACCAAGCAGAGAGGTTGTTGATAGACCGACCTTAGGGATGATCTTAGCAAGAACACTGGATATTATATGATAAGCTCTTCTTTGATTATTGTGATTCAGGGGTTTTGTTATTATTATTTTATATGATAAGGAAATGGACTTGCAAAATGGAATTAAGAAGCTGAATCTTGTATTTCCCTGTGGTTTTGGGAGTCCTTAAGATATTGAAAACTGTTTCCAATTTTTATTTTTTGTCCATGTGACATGTCTCATGTTCAACACCACCCACTGATGCATATTTGTTTCTAGAAAGAGTGAGAAAACTGTTGATTGGTTGCGGTCTTGGAAAGCTACGCTCTTTTCACTCCTTGAAGATGTTCCTACTGGTCTTCGAGAACGTATAGCTTCCATTTCCATTGATGGAACTTCTGCAACAACTCTTATCATAAATAGGTTCATATTCCATACCTGAAATCTTTGGTTCATTTGCTATTTTCTTTAGTCTACCTGTGCGAACTTCTTTGTTGGTTTTTAAATTTATGTTAAAATGCAATCAATTTTGATAATAGCAAAAATGGAGAACCTTTGTCAAAGGCATTTCTCTACAATGAGAGTTGTAGTGATGCATTGCCATTGGTGAAGTCTGTTGCTCCTGCAAATCACACAGTCTGCTCAGGATCTTCCACTCTGTGCAAGCTTGTATCCTGGTGGAATGCTTCTGATTCAGATAAGGATTCCGCAGTATTGATGCATCAAGCAGATTGGTTATTGTGGATGCTTCATGGCAAACTTGGAGTTTCTGATTATAATAATGCTTTGAAGGTAATGTGTGTAGCTTTTATTCTTGATTGAATTGGATTTATCTTACTTCTGAAAATTGCAGAGGTGTATCGGTTTGTTGAACATGCTTATTTGCTGATTCTGTTTGGCAGCTGGGGTATGATCCTGAAATTGACTCCTACCCAGGGTGGCTGACTCTTCAACCATATTCTTTTGTATTGCCATCAGTTCAAGCTCCTGGAACTCCAATTGATTTTATAAGAGAGGAAATTAGAAAAAAATATGGTATGTCTTTGCTCGTCAATGGTATCATTCTTTCGATCAGTAGAAACCAGCAAGGTTCTTAAGCAAGTTACTATGTTGGTGCTATAGCCACTAATAAGCACATATTATAGCTAGAAAGGCAAGGAAATTCATATCTCTTAGGTGGTTTTCAGTTTCATAACCATTCTACAGTTTTGCCAATCCACAAGAACAAAAGGGCTCACTGAGCTAGAAACAGTGATTAATATATGCATGTTTGAAGCTAGAAATACTGCATAATGTAGCCTATTTATTGTTTGAGGTTGCTACTTATCTTGTCTTAAATGGACAGGATTCCCAGACAATTGTGTTATCTGCACAGGAACAACTGATAGCATAGCAGCCTTTCTTGCTGCACGTGTTACTCAACCTGGAAAAGCTGTGAGGTTTTTCAGAATTTATCTATCTTTTTCCTGGTTCAAAAAGTTATAAATGATTCATTATGTTTGTTGGAATGCTGTGAACATAAGCACACTTGGGGGGCCTGAGCTGATGTGAGCAGCTTATTCCACATTTCATTTAGCTAAGGTGTCATACATCTTGAATTTATTTTCCTTAGGTCACATCATTGGGTTCAACACTTGCCATAAAACTTCTTAGCACCACAAGGATAGAGGATTCAAGATTTGGGGTGTATAGTCATCGTCTTGATGATAAGTGGCTCGTTGGGGGAGCTTCCAATACTGGTGGAGCTGTGCTTAGGCAACTTTTTACTGATGAGCAACTGGAGAAACTAAGTGAGCAGATAAATCCTATGGAACCATCTCATCTTGACTACTATCCCCTTCAATCAGCTGGAGAGAGGTTTCCTGTGGCAGATCCAAACATGGAACCTAGGTATGCAAAATGCCCTTCCATTAAAGTGACAAAATCATTCAGTAATTTGATTTTCATTAAAACATTTTTCAATGGCTAAGGTTGTCTGATCTTGTAGTGCATAGTTGGGGCTTCTATGACACTATCTTTCTATTGCAAATGTCTAAGTACTTGTGTCTTACTCCTGCAAGTTGGCATTTGTTGCTAACATCCATTCCAGATCTACTATTTATGCCATGATTATCTACTGACATCCTGATTGTAAAAAATTCACTACATTTCAAACCCTACTATACTTGTTTCTATGCATGCATCAGCTGCCTGGTTTTGCAGGTTAAATCCACGTCCCAGAAGCGATGTAGAGTACTTGCATGGCATTCTAGAATCCATAGCTCGAATCGAGGTAAAGTCGTAAAACCAACCCCCCAAATTACTTTCTTTCTCTCTTAGGCCATTGTATGGATTGCATTTTGAAGTTTTGCACAGTTTTGAAGACAAATTTCTACATTTTCAACTCCCATTTTTGTAGAACATGATTCAAAACAGGCTAAACCTGCTGTTAACAAATGAAGGGTTAAATTGTTGCAGGCAAGGGGGTATGGATTACTGAAGGAACTTGGATCAACTCCAGTTGAAGAAGTGTTCACTGCTGGAGGTGGATCCAAAAATGTAAAATGGATAAAGATTCGTGAGAGAGTTCTGGGGTTGCCTGTGTACAAGGCTCTCCAGACAGAAGCTGCTTATGGGGCTGCATTGTTAGCTTTGAAGGGTTCTAGTTCTACTGCTAAATAACCCAAAAGGCCCACAACAAAGTAACTATTTGGGCTTTTGTACATGAGATTAAATCTGGAACACTACATTTTGTTGGGCTGGTTTTTGTATGAATTGGATCCGTCTTAATTTGCATGGGCAGAGTCTTGTTTTTGTTTATGTTTTTCAGTTTTATATTAAAATATTATAAATGGAGAACTGAAAATAAGAAGTTCAGTAGCAGAGTGACAAAACTGACAGCAAGAAGTAAAGTAGAAAAGCGGTGATATTTGGAAATTCTAATGTAAATTTTTGAAATTTTGTAATAGTTGGATTAATAATTAAATTATTATATTATTCATTTAACAATATTTTATGGGTTGTATTTGAATAAAATTAATATAATTTTGGTCGAATTAATAATATGAATAAAATAATATATTTTTTAAAATATAAATGATTAAATAAATTATTTAATCAAATATAAAGATACCAAAAATATAATATAATATAATTTTTAATTAGACTGTTGGAGGTCAAGTCGGATTTTGATCGAACAGTTGGATTTATTTACTTGTAAAGACAATATTTTTGATCGATTCGGTTCATTTGAAACTCTTAACAGGATTATTATTCTGGAGAGTTGGAGGAGGTTGAAGGTGAGGGAGAGAGAGAGAGAGAGAGAGGGGTTTTGTTTAGAAAGAGAAATCGAGGAAACATTGAGTTGCCGGCGGGGGATCTGCTTCAGTTGGCGTGTAATCCCGACAAATCTCCGCTACTCAACGCTTTTGCATTTAATGCACCTCCCACCCTTCATCATTGCACTCTCTTCCGCCTCAGCTCGCGTATCTTAGTCCCATATTTAATACAGTACATGAAATAATTTTAATTATTGGTATTAATTATTTCATTAAATACAATAATTACTTTATCCATCTCTAAATATTGAAAATTTAAGAATTATATAATTATTAAAAATATCATTTAAACTTATAATTAAATGATCTATTAATTCAAAACAGATAAAATATAATTTGATAAATAAATTAATCGCAATTATTAAGAGTAAATACATATTATGTAAAATATCACTGTACATATAAATCCTAGGTAGTACGATTAGAAATGTACTCCAATATCCTACTGTCAATCATCACCAGTGTACTACAGTCGTCTTCTTCTTTCTTCTTCTTCTTCTTCTTTTTTTTTTTTTTTTTTATAAAATTAATAAAAATTTTATTTATTTGTTTTAGAAAAAGGTGACTGTACTTATAGAAAATTTAAATGGTAAAATTAATTTTACAAAATGAGAACAAATGATATAATGATATTAATTTTATTAACCAAACAGTTTATTTTATTGATATAATAATATTTTTGAGGATGAATTTTTATCTCACAAAAAATAATTTAGTTTTTTTATATTTTTAATATCTTAATTAATATAATTATATTTTTTTTCCTACTAACTCACAATTATTTATATTTATTAAGCATAATTCTCATTCATTTATTATTATTGCATTTCCAAATTCAGTAATTCCCTAGTCTCTAGATATGCACTATTGTTTTAGTCATTTAATATTCTGTACAAAATTAATAATTATTTAAAATAATGTTTGCCATTAACTTTCTCTTATTATATTTTATTCGTCCCAAATAAAGTTTTATCTCAATAAAATATCCATTTTTATATTTTTAAAATTAAAAAATTTAAAATGTGTATTCAATAATAATTTTTCATTTTAATTGTAGCTGCATATAAATTATGTAATATAATTAACATACTGAATATGAAATTATACATACTTAAAATTTTTTTAACAAAAACTAATTTTTAAATATAACTTTTTTAATAATATAATGAGAAGTCATTTTATTAAAAAATCTCCTTCTCATCCTTTTAAAAAATCCTTCAATTGAAGAGAAATAGCTAGAAAGCTCAATGTATTCAATTTATATACAAAAAAATTTATACATTAATATCTAAGTTAAGATAAACTTATGTAAGATATTGTTAAAAAATAGAGACTACGAATTATTATGAATGTGAAGTGAAAATTTATTTTAAATAGAGAAAGTATTAAACATTTGATTCTCGTTAGTATTGTATTTTAAACTAATATAATGAAAATTTCATCTTCACTAATTTCCAAATGATCACGTGTTTCGATTGATTGATGAGAGTTTAATTGGAATATTTTGACAATTGTATCTTCCTCAATTCAATTGATCGTTTGAAATGTATATTTGAAACGTATATTTGACTGAGGTTGATGAAGGTAGAATTTTTATTCGTCCAAATTAGCTGTAAGCAATTTAGTAATATATCAATATTTTTAAAAAAATTTTAACGGGCAAAATTATATTATTGAGTAAAATAGTTAATTTTTTTTTGTAGTAATTAAGTAAATAAAATTGAAGACAAAAAAAAGGAAAAAATTTTACGCCTGCTGTCCTATTATTAGTCTTGGGAAGTGGCAGTGCCCCCATCATCATCATTCATCTCCTTCGCACCTCTTTTTAACACACCCCTACCCTACTAGCCATTTTCCTCCAGCATTTCATTTCCTTCTCCGGCAGACGGCGGTGCTGCAGCGACCCTCCGATCGAACCTTTCTGCTCCTAATCTGGGCTTCTCCCTTGCCTATCATAAAACAAAATCATTTTCTTTTCCTTCCGGCGGTGTGTTCTGAATGGCGGCTTCCGCAGCGAGCTCCTTGAATCCGCAAGCGCCGGAATATGTCCCGTTGTCGACTGTCACCGGCGCAAATACTTGTACTTCTTCTACTGAGATGAACGTGGCCATGGTCTGCCATCCGCCACCATCGCTTCCTTCATCATTCCTCCCGGCTGCCGCCTTTCCAACTTCCGCTCCTCAGGCAGCGTTTCAGTTCCCTTACCCAACCCCAACTGTTTATGTTCCGGATCATCATCATCATCCAGTCATACTTACCACCATTAATATCCAAAGGGAATGGAAGTTTTTATCTCCCACCACTTTCGTTATTCCACCACCGGCGCCGCCTCCATCTCCGGTAGCCCTGAGTGATCAGCCGGCTGCCCAGTCGGTCCTCGTACCAAGGGTACTGATACGAGAGAAGAATGCTGCTCCAAAGCGGCAGGTGGTAAGGGGAAGAGTGAAAGGATCAGGGTTTGGATTTGGGAGAAGAGGTGGTGGATCCATGCATGAGTTGAGAAAGGGTGATAAAGATTGGAAACTTCCGGAAACGATCCTCGCTCTCAAGGAAGGAGACGATTTTACAACTGTCATGATCAAGAATATACCGAACCAATTAACGTCAGTATAAGCTGTTTCTTCCCTTTTCATCTACTTATATTGGCTAGCTATCTGTGTTCTGGAGCATTTATAATACTTCTACGTTCATTAATTTGCCTCATTTAATGCTCCCAAATCAGCCTGCAGATTGATACACCTCTGCCAGTACTGTCTTTCTCTGGCTAAATTCAATTCATGTCTCGTCATTTTCTGATTGTCCATCCTTTTATTCAGAGTTTGAGTCTCTTTTGGGTGTAATTCTTGGCGATAAGTGTTGTATTTATGGGGGGAAAAAAAGAAGGGATTCTGTGTTTTGATCTTGGCTGTTTTTTAATCCGATTTTGATTATATGTGCGATGTGTCAGTTGGCTAGGTTTTTTCTAATGCTGGTGAAAATTCCTTTGACCTTGCAGTCCTCGAATGCTGGTGGAGTTCATGGATAAGCATTGCTTGTCTGAGAATCATAAAAATTTGCTTGGAATCTGCGATGAAGCTGAATCAAAGCCACCTGTTTTATCAGCTTATGATTTCCTTTACTTGCCTATGGATTTCCAGTAAAACTTTCTTTAATCACTTGCTTTAATCTCCGATAGCCTTTTACTTAATTAGATTAACTGATCCCCTGATTCTCGTTTTGGGTTTCTTTTTTTTCAGGAGGCGAATGAACAAAGGTTACGCCTTTGTTAACTTCACGGAGCCCGGTGCTGCCTGGAAGTTTTTCAGAAAATACGACGGTAAAAAATGGGAATCCTCAGTGTCCCCCAAAACTAAACAAATCGTCCGTGCAAAAATCCAGGTATAATTATATATATTTATATCTATGTGTGTATCCTCCATGGGGGATCGGACCCGCTAGTGTTTTTTTTTTTTTTTTTTTTGAGAAAGGGCCCCGCTATTGTTGATTGATTATAACTGATAGAACTCTTTAATCTCTGCGTAGGGCAAAGAAGCGCTAGTGACCCACTTCCAGAAGTCGTGTTTTCACTGCCATACCGACGAGTACCTGCCCAGGTGCTTCTCTCCAGCCAGAGACGGCTCAGGCGCTTCTAGGAATGAGCTGCATCATACTACTTTAATCGGAATTCGTAGAGCAAAGCCCCGATGCCATGGCCGGTAGAGACTAAGAGGAAGGATGCATTATCATCATCAAACCATGCCCTGAAATAGTAGTTGTAGTAATAGTGAGGATTGAGGAGTTAAGCCATTGTGTTTAGGCAAAAAAAGCATTAAAAACTCGTATACATTTTCAGCTGGCAGCAGAAAAAAAGAGGAATTTTGGGTATTAGTGGTGTTGTGAAATTAGGGTTTTATTATCTGATGCTAGGTTTGTTGTGTATAGAAAAAGGAGGGGTGGATCCTGGCACCTGAATCTTTAGCTAGCTGTAGTTGGTAGACGATGACGATCGATCGGGTGATTCGTTCCACCCTTTGTTGTTGTTGTTATCTTCGTGTGAGCTTTGCTTATAATATGCTTCCTATGTTGGAGATCGTGCTTGCATTATCATAGTATCACAGTACGTTGTTTTAACAAGGGGCTTTTTCAGTGCCTGTGTTCTTTGCATTAACGAGGAAGGTTAACGTTTCGGGTTCAAATTTGTTTTGAAAAGTACGAAGATTGGAGGTAGATAGATAGCCATGCGATCAATTATTATTTAAATACATGAAAATATATCAAATATGACAATAATTACTCTATTTAGTATGAAAATACACTAAATATAACAGAAAATACCTTAGATATAATATAAAAGTAATAATAGCGTGTATTACTAGTAAAAATGATGTAATTTGTTCCATACAATTACTATATTATACTCGTAATGGAGTACACTCTACTAAAGAATAGATGTCTAATCAATAGGAGAAGTTATATTCTAAAATTAAAGTGAGACCTTATTTTTCTATTGGAAGATAACTTAAACAGATGATTATAAAATTTGAAACTATTTACAAAAGAAAATAATAAAAAGAGGGTTTAAAAAATAAAAACACTTGTAAATACTTAACTGAATGAATTATTGAGGACGAGTCAACCTTCAACTGCAATTTTTGGTTTTCTTCCTTTTTTTTCTCCTCTTTAAAATATAGATAGAATTTTTAATAAAAAAGTAAAAATAATGATATATAATAGAGGAAAAATAGTCATTTGCAAGAAAATTAATTAAGAGAATCGAGATGGAAAAATTAATTAAAAAGTAATAAATTTTCTTTATTTTTTTTGACAATCAAGATGAAAAAATTAAAATATTTAAGAGAATTTCTTAGAAAAAATGAATAAAAATTAAATAAACTTTTGAAATTACCAAAACTTATGAGCGTGAAAAATAATAAAAGTTATAGTTTGTTGAGAATAATTTAGAATAATAGCAAGTAGAGATTAAATTAAAATTTAATTTTTATAATTTTTTTTGTTATTGAGCACTATGTGAGATCCTCTACAAGTTGAGATACAGTGGATTAGGTATATTTGCATTGGGTTGTCAACGGGTTGTAAGAGAAAAAATCAATTGAAACAAATATTATGTCCAATAATAGTAAAAAATATATTATTTATAACATAAAAATATATTAATTTTTAAATATATAAAAATATATTAAATATTATGCGATAATATATTAATTTTTAAAATATAAGATCACATCAAATATAATTTGTAATATATTATATATAATATAAAAATACTCCAATATAATATCAGATGTATTATGAGTATGATATAATTTGTAATTTTCGCTATATTAATTATGAAGGTTTACTTTTTGGATTCAAAATTATTTTTTTTCAATAAATATGATATTAATTAAAAAAATTCAATTTATTTTAAAAAATATATTAAAAACATTGTAAAATATTTATCTCGTCTCAAATTAATAGATATTTTAGAATTTGAAAATTATCGCATATTAATTTATATTTATTATTATCAAGGTAATTTTTTAGTTTTTCTTATTTTATCATCCTCAAATTTTGTGAGTGTATTGAACTCTATCACTCAACTACCTATTTCACTAATAATTTTTTCCCTATATTGAAGTAAGAGAGAAAAACTTATTAATTTGGGACGGAATACGTATAAAGTGTAGAATAAAATGTGTTTTAAAAATTTATTATTATTATATTTTATTTTGGAAAAAAAAGGGGGTTTTGGATATGGTTGATTTTGCGGATATTAAGAAGGTTACGTACGTACTAGCATGGCTATGAGTGTACATCATGATTGCTGCCTACATATGAAGGTTACTTACGTACTAGCATGGCTATGAGTGTACATCATGATTGCTGCCTATATATGAAGTGTTTCTCATACTCAAACTCGGTTTGGTATGTATATGGACCGATTTCAAGATTTGACAGTCGTAGAGCCTTCTCTACTTTGCCAATGGCTACTCTGTTCCTATCGATAATTCTAGGGGTTTCTTATACCATCGTTCATAACATATTTTTCACTGTTTTTAACGTAATTTTTTCCATTTCCAAACGTTTGCTACTCCCGTAATGACATTATTAGAAAATATTATAATATTAATTTAGCCCAAAGTTGATTTAGCAAATGAAATTCTCGAATCAATTTTAACATGAAAAAAGTGAAATATATATTTGTTGAATGGAATTAAAACTGAATATTCTTTTTGTAAACTATCAATTTTAACTGTTAATCGAAAATCTCTTTTGTAAATGATCATTGTAGAATATTATAAGTGGTGATTTTACTAATTAGTCGGTTTTATTCCAAGAATTGAAAAATTTTTGAAATTAAGTTTAAAAGTTGTTCCTCTCCCCAAAAAAAAAAAAAAAACCTAGATTCGTTTGCTTGGCTTCTCCCGTCGCTTTTCTCCTTCTCCCTTTATTTTGGACAAAATCGATTACACAAAAGGCATAAACAAACCGACCGTCACCCGCCGCTGCAGCCTGGCCGAGCCGCCAACTTTTTCCTTCACCACTCGGGCAACACCGCCTGCTGCCCCCTTCTCCACCCACACCGCCTGACCCAGTCACCTTTGATCGTAGGGTACTTGTTTTTTTTTTTAACCCTAGTTAATTTTTTGAATTAGGGTTTGGATAATTAATTATTATAATAATAATAGAATTTTGATTACAGTAGCATAAGCTAGTTCTTCATTAGGGTAATTTATATGGTGGTCTTCCCACTCTAAAAATAGTAATTTTTTAGAATGAGTTAATGATTTTACACGCGTGCAAGTATGTGAGAGTATTTTTAATTTTTTTAAACTCGCGTAGTCCGCGCAAATTTTTAATTTTTGTCCAACTTTATCAGCTTTCAATTTTTTTCTTATTCCTTTAAATTTTTTTTTCCTTAAACTTTTTTTCCGTCCTTTTTTTTAAACAATTCAATACTTTTTTTCTATGCTTTTATTTTTTTAAAAAAATATTAAAAACTATTTTTTATTTATTTATAATTATTTAATTTTATATATTGTGATATGATATCTGTTTCCCAATTATCTGATGTCTATATAATCATGATGTGATCTCCCTTGTTAAGTATGTTTTAGTTCTATTATATAATTTCTTTTATATTCTTGATATGATATCTATAGTTTGTTGATCTGATATCTATATAATCATGATGTGATATATCTTGTTAAGTATGTTTTAGTTATATTGTATAATTTTTTTTTATATTGTGATATGATATATGTTTTCTAATTATCTGATGTCTATATAATCATGATGTGATCTCCCTTGTTAAGTATGTTTTAGTTCTATTTTATGATTTCTTTTATATTCTTGATATGATATCTATAGTTTGTTGATCTGATGTCTATATAATCATGATGTGATATACCTTGTTAAGTATGTTTTAGTTATATTGTATAATTTTTTTATATTATTGATTTGATATCTATAGTCTGTTGATCTGATGTCTAGTATTCTCTGATCTAATGTCCATATAATCATGATGTGATAATGTTTTCAGTTTTATTGTATGATTTCTTTTGTATTCTTTATCTAATATATATAGTCTCTTGATCTGATGTCTAGTATTATTTGATATGATGTCTATATAATCATGATGTGATCTCATTTTTTAAGTATGTTTTAGTTATATTGTATGATTTCTTTTATATTTTTGATCTGATATGTATAGTCTATTAATATGATGTCTAGTATTCTCTGATCCGATGTCTATATAATCATGATGTGATCTCATTTTTTAAGTATGTTTTAGTTTTATTGTATGATTTATTTTATATTATTGATCTGATATCTATAGTCTGTTGATATGATGTCTAGTATTCTCTTATCTAATGTCCATATAATCATGATGTGATAATGTCTCAGTTTTATTGTATGATTTCTTTTGTATTATTTATCTAATATATATAGTATGTTGATCTGATGTCTATATAATCATGATGTGATATCACTTGTTAAGTATGTTTTAGTTATATTGTATGATTTCTTTTATATTATTGATCTGATATCTATAGTCTGTTGATATAATGTCTAGTATTCTCTGATCTGATGTCTATATAATCATGATGTGATCTCCCTTGTTAATTATGTTTTAGTTCTATTGTATGATTTCTTTTATATTATTGATCTGATGTCTATATAATCATTATGTGATATCCCTTGTTAACTATGTTTTAGTTCTATTGTATGATTTCTTTTATATTATTGATCTAATATCTATCGACTGTTGATATGAGGTCTATAGTCTGTTAATCTGATGTCTAGTATTATCTGATCTGATGTCTATATAATTATGATGTGATATCCCTTGTTAAATATGTTTTAGTTATATTGTATGATTTCTTTTATTTCTTGATATAATATCTATCGTCTGTTGATCTGATATCTTGTATTATCTGATCTGATGTCTATATAATCATAATGTGATCTCCCTTGTTAAGTATGTTTTAGTTCTATTGTATGATTTATTTTATATTATTGATATGATATCTATTGTCTTATTATTTTAAAAAAATATATTTTTTTTAAAAAGTTATGCGTAAAAAAAAAAACTATAATGTGTTACTATAATATTATAGTAAAAATATAATAAATTTTATTCCTATAACCCTAAAGTATACTGACCGAGTTGGAAAATCTGAATGAATCAGAGATATGGAGAGTTTCTTTCTTCCCGAATCCGCACATTAATTAGAAATGATAGACGTCAATCACTCATGCACGGCAATTGCAGACATATGCGTACACATTATTCAATTTTAAATATTGACATTTTTATATGAGCTCGTAAATCCAAATTATTTCTTTACACTTTTATTTTAATTAGATAATTTTATTTTAAATTGCTCTAATTTTTTTTTAACACAAAACATTGCATTAATCTTCCGAAAATTCAGAAATCGTCCACAATCGTTTGCAAGCTAACTTTTCAGGTCAGAAAAAATTATTTGTATTTAGTAAATTGAGTCTATTTATTTTATAACTGAAGTAACTAGGAGAGAATGGTCTAAAATTGTGAAATGAGAAATTACTACGGGAGAAGTATAAAATAATTGAAAAAATAATGTAATTTATATTTATTCACGTTTTCTTTTTTGCGGTTTATTTGAAAATTATTAGTGGAGTTATTCGTTATTTATTTTATATTTTTTGTTTCAAAATAAAAGTTCTACAATAGAGCAAAGGGAGAATAAAATCATTTTAAAAATTGGTGAGATAATGTGATTTTTATGTTTAATATAGAAGGTAAAAAAGAAAATGAATTTTAAAATTAAAGGGGGTGTTGCGAGAATCGAACTCACGACCTCTCGCACCCGAAGCGAGAATCATACCACTAGACCAAACACCCGCGTTATACCTGTTCGACTTTACGAAATGTCGCAAAGACTGAAAGCTGCAAAAGCTAAACGATACCCAAACATCCCATTCTTTCTTATCATCGTGCCGTATAGTAATCGTCTACCTCCCTATCCGCCGCCCTGAGATGTTACTCCAAAATTTACTCCTCCGGCCGACTGCAACTCCTTTAATCTCTCTCTTTCTCTCCAAATCAAAACCCCTCCACGTTCCATTACAAACGGCATCGGTTTTAACACCTCGTTCGCCTCTCCCAGCCTGCTTCCGTCTCCCCTCTCGCTCTTCCGTCGCCGCTCTATTCAGTTCAGAAGCTGTTCTAGAACTTCCGGAAAACGTGAAGGATGGAGAGTTCGAATCTGAAAGGGTGGAAATTGTTCCTGCGACTGTGACTCGGGTTTTGGAGACGAATACAAATAGAGAATCTAAGCATAATTTGTTACCGAGTCTGAGTTTGAAAGAAAAGAAGGAGGTGGCTTCTTATGCCCACAGCCTCGGTAAGAAACTCAAGTCTCAACAAGTGGGAAAATCTGGGGTCACCGACACTGTTATAATGGCGCTCGGTGAAACCCTCGAAGCCAATGAGCTCCTCAAGGTATACACTTTTCTCTGAAATTGCCGAAGTAAGCAGTTCATCAATTCTGTTATAGTCTTATTAAAATTCTGAGATATTTACAGGTGAAGATCCATAATAACTGTCCCGGCGAGATGGATGATGTTGTGAAGCAATTGGAGGAGGGTACTGGGTCGGTAGCTGTTGGTCGGATTGGTCGGACAGTGATCCTTTACAGACCAAGCCTCACGAAAATGAAGCTGGAAGAGAAGAAGAAACAGGCCATGTTGGTTCTCAAGAAAAAACAAGCAACTCTGAAGCCTTTTCAGGTTTTCATTCCCCCCATTTGCATCTTCAGTTTGTGACAGACTTATTGTAGTATGCGAGATATGAACGTTCGACATTTGCTAACTAAATTTGAAACAATACAATGCAGAGTCGAAAACAGCCCACGAGACCTGATCAATCATCCAGACAACCCAGTCGAGGCCGGCGGGGAAGCAGTAGATTCTCAGATTAGATTTTGGTTCGGCCGGTGGCCGGAGCCGGGGTGTAAAGAAAATCTAAATCAGTCACTGGCTTGATGAAAATTACAGTTACGCATGATATGAATTGTGAAGGTTCTTGATCCCTTTCTGAAGAAAAGTTAAATAGTTGAACAGAGGTAGTAAAGAGAACATTTTTGCTTCCAGGTCTGAAATCGAAATCTCAATCTCCTTTGAAATTCAGGAATTTGCCCGAAAAAGTTGAGTTCCTTTTACATTTTGCTGTTTGGCTACTATTATATCATTCTTGGCTGGCTCCTACAAAAGTTATTACAAAGTGCAATGGTACAAAATACAACAATGAATGAGAAATGATCAACCAAGAACACCCAGAGGATTAATAATCTTGTGCTTAAATGATTCTGGTAAACTTGCGGGTTGTTGATGCAGCCATCCTTTTACTGCTTGGCCGCAGAATGAACTATGATGCAGCCATCCCAGCTCTAAAATCATCTCTGCTTCGAAATTGCTTTCTACATATAATATACAAGCAACTGAATTCGAAGAATAATTGGGATTCTATCTTCTTTAGCAGAACTGAAACTATGTTGCTTTCAGCTTGCCTAGCTGATAACGAGTCAAATCTTCTGAGTAAAGTATGCCATTTGGCGAAGTAAGACGACGAAGAGCAACAGAAAATCGAGACTGCCAGGGAAAACAGACAGAATTCTAAACAAAGGTAAATCAAGCTAGCAAGAATCAGTAGCAGAAATGAAGCTATAGCTATTGCTTACCCATTGAAATGCAACAAGAGCAAACCAGCAGCCAGATAAACCGTATCCTTTAATACTCAACAGCTGGTAAAAAGGGCAGTTGAAACATTTGGGAAAAACTTCAAATTCACAGAAAAAGAAGCGCATTTACGAGTATTTGCGTCTCTGATTGCTTATATTTATGAATATATGAACGCATTTGAGAGGATTTCTTTTTGAGCAGACAAGTTTCATAAAACTAAGTCTTGAAAATCTGCATTACCAGCAAGAGAAGGGATCCAAGGCAGAAAATGGTGCTCATTGATGAACTAATAAATCTCAAATCCCGCCCGGCCTGCAACGAAGAAGAAACAACAGAAATGTCAGATTAGTTCCACATCATGAAAAGGGAGAGAAAAGAGTAATGAGTAATGCTCAATCCAAAGAGAACAAAACATTTAAAGAATCTTCTCTGCAGATTGTGGTACTTACCAAGAGTGTTCCCTCAAGGCTATGTGTACTGGGTGTCACACAGAGCGCAAGGAAATATGGAATGAGCACTTTGTGCATCTGCAGAGATAAGCCCATCAAAGAATTAATGTTAGTAGCAAAAAGTTCCCAGTTCTCTTTAGATCATAAGCAACTTCTTAACTTTCTTACTACTAATCTAGAGAAATAAGATTGCAGCTATCACACAAACAGGTAATAGTCAAGAATGGACAGTTATATCAGTTTGTACTCATCAAATTAAAGGATTGGAACATAAAGAAGACAATCTCTCTTTACCAAGGAAAGCTCGACTGACCTCGGTTATAACATGAGAATCATGCGAAAAGAGCTTGGGAAACAACCAAGGGACTGATGTACCAATAGATCCTAGTATGACTCCACTCAATGCTCCAATAATCACCAACGATTTCAATAGCCTTCGAGCCTGTTCAAAACGCCAACCATATAATGAAAATTCTGTTGGACTGTTTACGGAGATTTAGTCAGAGACAACAGAATAAAGGCATTGGCAGGAAACAAATAAACCACCTTTGGTAAACTTCTATTGGCTCCATATAACAGCTCAGGCATAAATGACTGTGCAGTTTGAGAAAGTGGTTCACCCCATACCGCGCACATGCAGTAAAGTTGTATCATGACCTAAAAGAGAAGATTAATGGTATTAACTAATTGTTGCACAGAGCAAAAACCTTGACGTCAGCACAAAGGCGTCGTAGGAGGCGGCTGGATGCAATTAAACTTACTTGATGAGCAGCAACCGTTTGTGTTCCCATTGATGTTGCGAAATAGACAAGGAGGGAGTAAAATAACACCTGATATTTGTTTTGGTCAGATGAACAGCATAACCATAAATTGCCAGCATAAGTATGCAACTAAAAATTCACTAACCTTTGACATCATTGTAACAAACACCGGAGCTGCAATGGAAAATATCTGCATAAGCTCACTAAACGATGGAACCGAGATGGAAAAACCATTATAGCCCTTGTTATTGAGAGCTTTGATCATCATATAACCAGCAACAACCTGAAAGTTATTGACAGCAATTAAAATATGTAAAGAACAGGCATGAGAGGAAAACCAAACTAGAATGCACTAAGAAGATCTTCCCATGAGCATGAGAACAAGTAAAATTAAAAGGGTTGTTGGCATACTTGTGAAACCATTGTTGCCCAAGCTGCCCCAGCAATACCATATCCTAAATATCTGCATAAAAGTATGTCCCCAACACCATTAATAGCACTTGCAACTGCCAGAGCCTTTAAGGGTCCCCATGAGTCTTTCATGCCTAGACTGTTGACAAAAGAGAAAGAAGAAGAAGAAGAGTGTGCACCATTATAAAATGAACTGGGGAGTAGAATACAGGTCTGAAACATGCTTAAATATATATATTGAACTGCATGTATGAGAAACTACATTAACTTCAGCATGTGGCCTAAATATGCTAGTGGTAGTTAAAAATCCAGGACAGGGATAACTAGTTTCCTTGAAATCACATCTTTGTCTATGTCGGACACTGTTAATAGAATTTTATAAAGCAAATCCTTTCTGATTCAAAACCTTTCCCCTTAAATCTGCCCAAAAACATGCTCTATGTCATTATATGAATACCAAAATACTCTTCTAAGGCTGGAAAACCAAAGGCTAATAAAGGTGACTTGCCCCCTCACTTCTTAAGGTGATGCAAAGATAAGAAGAACCTAGCTACTTCAAGATGAATATTGACCCACATCACAATTGAGAAGTTGAATTTTTAAAAAAGGCATACAGTCATGGACCAACCCCAACTTCTTTTTCATTGAAAATGAAAAGATAGATTAAAAGAATAAAAGTTCAGTAAAGCTCTACATAAGGCATGGAAGCAAGACAAATCATTGCACCTGGCGCTTTGAGCAACCCATCCAATCAGCACTGCTGGCCAGGCTAAGCCTCTGATCTATGAACATAAATTATTTTGGTTCAACTGAAATGAACTGGGAGGTCGAAAATGGGAAAACAACTCAAATGAGAATTTAAAATTGGACCCTCAACCTCCAGTATTTAAACATATAACATAGCCTAACACCTAGAAGTATGTCATCAATTATGATATTACTGTCGGCTATAGCGAAATGTGCGCAGGAAAAAAGTCGCTAATTAATCGCAGAAAATAAATATAACTGTACCAAATGAGAAATAATGATGAAGTTGTTTGGAAACATAGTTTAAGAGTACTAGCCAATTGAGAGCTTTCAAAATCTGAGAAACTATCTAACCTCACCGGTCCTCAACAACCTCAAACTTTGACGGGAATACTACTATCTGTGAGATCTATCAGTTTTTGAACAAAAGATATAGCCATTTGCCGAAAACTAAGTCAATGCCGGTAAATGGGAGACAATATGTGAAAAAAAACATTCAGACACAATGGTGCAAGAACTCCATCATAAAACAAGAAAACAGACGTACACGTTCCGCTACATAAATAACTAAATTTCATGAATAAATGACAGTGCGCAGCTATGAGCTATCCAACAACATAGCATAATAAACTAAACCCCACTAATCCATAAACAAGAAGTATGTGTTTTAGCTTAGAAGTCAATTCAACCTGGACATATGTGTTTGCAGCAGTTATAATCTCAGCATTACTTGCCCCAGAAAAAGCTGCAAAAATACAACATCAGCAATCTGTTACGTAAAATTTACCACACGATCGTACAATTTCATCTTGGCTAACCTCAACGTAGAAAATTAAGAAATGGCATTACCCTTTATTGCCCATGGACCAAATAGTCTGGTAAATACTAACATAAGAACACCACAAGCCAAACCAATAAAGAGCAAGGTGGATATCTGATGCTGCACTTCATCTTTGTCCTGTCCCATTGTAGCAGCAAAAGAACAGAAAGTTAACATGCCTGAATCACAATCTTGAGCCACAAAGAGAAGTTCAATTCAATATTTCATATTTCTAGAAAAAACCAACCTGCCTAGCAAGTGAAGTCGCAACCAAATTGGAGGTAGCAATTGAGAGGAACATGAACACATAACTGGTATTATCACAAAACACAGTTCCCGGCCCTGCCAAAAGCAAATTCAAACTTCAAAACCAAGCTAAATTACATGAAATTCCTTCTTTCTTTCTTTTTTAGTTCTTACCTAAAGCAGCGAGTTCAATGGAGCTTCCCTGACCAATAACAGCAGTGTCGATGAGACTCATCAAGGGCCCACATAGCCACAACCCAACAGCTGGGCCAGAGAACTTCACAATTTCAACCATTTGATTCCAAATGCTGTCATTGGCTGAAAATGTTTCCCTTTCAGACTCCGCAACCACAAACGTTTCTTCTACTTCTTCTCGATTATCCACTGAAGAAGAAACCGTATTAGGGGTAGTAGCTTCTGCATCTTCATCGGAAGTTTCAGGAACTATTTCTTGAGCAGAACTAATGCAAGTGGGTATGACACGACTTTTGCGCTTAGTCAGACGATTCAGGATATGGGTTCTTTTTACTAACCGAACTGCAGATGCGCGAGAAGGAGGAGGAGGAGGAGGAAGAGATGGGAAGGACTGAATAAGAAAAGATGAGTCTTTAGGAAATGAGGCGGGGTTTTGAAGGAAAAGGACGTGGGCGTGATGAAAAGTTGGGGTTTTGCACAGATTCATTCTGCAGTTTTCCGGTGGAGGAAGGATGCCAGGTTAGACAAAATGGACGGAAATGGGAGCAAATTTGTAGGAGGTGTTGACGGCGGCCTGGCAGCTGTGGCTGATGAGGGGGGACCTAAGAATTTGTGGGAAGAAAAAAGCAGAGCTGCGTGGAAAGTCGAAGTTGGAAGCTGGAATTTTTTCGCGGCTCCGAATTTTCCCCACGCGACTTAACGTCCACTTGTCTGTTTATCGGCATATATTTCCGTTCGGGGGAAAAGTATATGTTTCGTGGTAAACTAGGCCAATTGTGACATGTTTTTTTGGCCAGTCTATTAATTTTAATAATTAATTGAATTTATTTTTTTAATTTTTTTATACTATTTATAATATTATCTTTTAAATCTATAATGCATACCATTTCCATTTCAAAATATAAATCTTATTACACTTTTATTTAATATATATTTAGATTAATATATAGAAATATAAATTTTAATGAAATTATAAATTAAATAAAAATAATATAATAAAAGTAATCACTTGTTTTTTTAAATAGGCAAGGACTTATATTTAACCGATCTTTTAAATTAAAAAATAATTTATATTTTAAAATGGAGAATGTGTGTAATTTTTAACCTTATATATATCATTACAACACGTGGAAAAAACAAAAGGTTTGATGGACGGACGGACGGTAGAGGCTAAAATGTCTTGTTCCGTTGCGTGATTTGGTCGGATTGAGTCGTGAAGCAATTGCATCCCGCCCCACCACCGCTACAGTCCCTTTATTTCAGCCCTCACGCCGGGTCCAAGATGCCAATATTTTTCATAGGGATTGAATATCCCAAATTAGCTTAGGTTCCGTTTGATAAAATTTAATTTAAGATTTGAAGTCTGAATGCATTAAGTTAGCTTTGTTTGATAAAATTAAAAAATATGTCTGAACCTGAGGTCTGAAATCTGAAATATGAAGTTTAAATCTGAAGTCTGAATTACAAAATAAGTTTATAAAATTTAAAATTTTAAATTAAATCACCTTATTTTTAAAAAAAAATATTAGAAACATATTTTTTAATATATAACATAATTTTTAAGATGTGTAATTTTTTACATAATATTGTGAAATTCTACTAATAAAAATATTTTAAAAAATTTTAATAATAAATTAGAATGTTATTATTATTTTAAAACTAAAATATTAATTAAATAAATCTCACATATGAATTAAAATTATAAAAAAATAAAAATCCATGTCATAAATATATTTTTTATTTATTTACATGATAAAATATTTTTTTAAAAAAATATTTAATAAATACAAATTATTTAAAGAAAAAACTAAAAAGAATAATAAATATTGAAAATAATAAAAAATTTACAACCAATTCAGTTCAGTAATAAGTGATTCGTCAATCACTTATTTTTAGACTAATAATTGTACTTGCAATTCAGACCCATTTAATCTCTTAAAATTTTGAATTATAGTTATCAAACGCACTTAATTATTAAGTATTTAATTAAAAAAATTCTTAATTCATTAAGTCAGAAACAAGTTGAGTTATCAAACGCTCTTAATCATCTATTTAGCATAAGTACTGAATTAGGTTATCAAACAGATCCCTAGTTGGGATGGGGATGTCTTAATTGTTCATTTGGCTGCAGTTTTTACTGCTAAATTTAGTCGCCGCAACAAAGCAAAAATGGGGATTGATGGTTCAAATTGCGACAACTTGCAGGAAGGAAATAGTTTCTGGTGAACTTAAAAACCCCGTATATGTATTGGTGAGTTTAATATATATTTTTTAAAATAAAAGATATATATTAATTTATTATTGTATTTATTATGGATAAAAAAAATATTTTTTAAAACTTAAATTGAGATAGAAATGAGAAAGGAGAGACGGCCCCTAGGCTCAAAAGTTTAAAAAAAAAAATTACTTCTACATTAATGTCATTGGTGAGTTCAATATAATACTCCACCTATTTCAATATATAAATCGTTTTGACCAAAATACAAATATTAAGGCTGTAATTAATTTTTAAAAAGTTCCATAATTTTTAATGATTAAACTTATTATACTCTTAATTAACGTATTTTTTATATTAGTGATATAACTTGAAATAGTCATGACAAAAATAAGTATTAATGAAATTGTAAATTAAATAAGGATAATAAAATAAAAATAATGAATTATTTCTTAGAAATAGATTTTAAATGGAGGCGATGTACTACTAATATGTATACACTTAAATACAAGTTTTTCTTTTATTTACTCTTATCTTTTTACGATAACTTCGAAGACTAACGCTTTTTTTGGGGAGGGGATCTAACATGCTGACTTGACACCCAAAGCATTGACTAGTGGTTGTGGTTGGCACGCTTTGACTATACTGCCAAACAAACACCAAGACTCAATTTTGGCAAAAATGCATAAAATTTCGTGTCAATAGAACAAATTTTTGTAATAATTGATATCTAACAGCACCTTTTTATTTCTTATCAATTTCATTTAAAATATTTTTTAAAACTTTATACGTTTATTTAAAAAAATATATCATTTCATACTATAAGTAGGATAATGAATGTGTATAAAACTTCAAAGCCAGATAGTGTTGTCAGCTGACTTTAGTAGTAGTACTTCATTTGTCTACATATATTATTAGTTTTAGGGGATATAGTTTGTTTTTTATTAATTGTCTTCTTATTATTATTTAAATATAATTTTTAATTTTTTTATTTTATCTCTCTTCAAAATATGTGACTTAACTGTACTATTAATTGTTTATTTTTTTGGATAAATAGTTAAAATACTCTGGGGTGAAAATAAAATTTTACTTAATTAAATTAATAATTACTATTATTCTTTGATAACAGTGAAAAATCTAAAATATATAATATTTGTAGACGGAGGGAGTATTAATTTGGGGGCTAAAATCTGAGTCCGTTAATGATAGGCCTATAGGAGTAGGGTGAATTTTACTCCTACTGTAGCGCGCTACAGTTGCGCGCTAGAGTTTTTTTTTTTTTTTTTTTTACGCACAGCCTTTTAAAAAAAATATATTTTTTCAAAAAAAAATAATAAGACAGTATATATCAAATCAATAGACTATAGATATCATATCAATAATATAAAAGAAATCATACAACAGAACTAAAATATACTTAACAAGGGATATCACATCATGATTATATAGACATAAGATCAGAGAATACTAGACATCAGATCAACAGACTATATATATCAGATCAAGAATATAAAAGAAATCATACAATAAAATTAAAACATACTTAACAAAGAATATCACATAAGGATTATATAGACATCATATCAGATAATACTAGACACCAGATCAACAGACTATACATATCAGATCAAGAATATAAAAGAAATCATACAGTAGAACAAAAACATACTTAACAAGGGAGATCACATCAGGATTATATAGACATCAGATCAACAGACTATATATATCATATCAAGAATATAAAATAAATCATACAATAGAACTAAAACATACTTAATAAGGGAGATCACATCAGTATTATATAGACATCATATCAGAGAATACTATACATCATATCAGCAGACTATAGATATCAGATCAATAATATAAAAGAAATCATACAATATAACTAAAACATACTTAACAAGGAAGATCACATCATGATTGTATAGACATCAGATCAGATAATATTAGACATCAGATCAAGAGACTATACATATCAGATCAATAATATAAAAGAAATCATACAATAGAGCTAAAATATACTTAACAATGGATATCACATCCAGATTATATAGACATCAGATCAACAGACTATAGACATCAGATCAAAAATATAAAAGAAATCATACAGTATAACTAAAACATACTTAACAAGGGATATCACATCAGGATTATATAGACATCAGATCAGAGAATACTAGATATCAGATCAACAGACTATAGATATCAGATCAAGAATATAAAAGAAATCATACAATAGAACTAAAACATACTTAACAAGGGAGATCACATCATGATTATATAGACATCAGATTACAGAATACTAGGCATCAGATCAACAGACTATAGATATCAGATCAATAATATAAAAGAAATCATATAATAGAACTAAAACATACTTAACAAGGGAGATCACATCATGATTATATAGACATCAGATCAATAGACTATACATATCAGATCAAGAATATAAAAGAAATCATACAATAGAATTAAAACATACTTAACAAGGGAGATCGCATCAGGATTATATAGATATCAAATCACAAAATAGTAGACATCAAATCAACAGACTATAGTTATCAGATCAAGAATATAAAAAAAAAACATATCATACAAAAAAAAGTCCATAATATGTATCATAATATCTAAAATTATTTAATTATAAAATAAATAAAATGATAATTTAATTTTTTTTTATAAAATTCAAAAACATTAAAAAAATACTGAATTGTTTAGAAAAAAAACGGACAGAAAAAAGTCTCAAGGAGGAAGGCAAAAAAAAAAAAAAAGTAAAAAATAACAAAAAAAAAGAAGGCACTGTAGCGCTCTACTGAAGGGCGTACTGTAGCATGTTACTGTAGCGCATTACAGTATGAGTAAAATTGCATGGTGATCCTATAGCATCACCCTATAAATTAACCTAAAATCTAAATAGCCGACTTAATTGATTTGTGAATTTAATGTTGTCATTATTAGTTAGTCATACACGACCGGACTTTGTAGCTTTCTATAGTACTTGACACTTTACACAAGACAAAGTTCATATCTAATACGCAAATTCATTATAGATAATAAAGTTACTTTTTAAACTTATAGAAATTATGCTCTTTTATTTAAAATACAAAATAATTTCAAATAACTTTTCTGTTTTGTATTTGATGTTGTAAAAAAAATAATAACATAGAGTATGAAATAAGAGTGACAAGCCTAGTGATACCATTTTTTGTATTTTTCAATTGCTAAAGTGTTCAAAGTTTGGCATTACAAGTCTTTGTTGTGGAATAAGAGTATGAGCAAATCGTTATATTAATTGGGGATGTGCCAACACGGCCTTAACACCTTCACCCAACCATGAACAACTAACCACCAAAAAAACTGCCTAATTTGTAAAGATGGACGTAAAAACACCTAAATTTTACCATTAATATATATTTCTAAATATCTATTACTAATAAACTAGTGTTTTACTAGTTTCAACTGATAAAAAGTATTACAATTTTACTAAAAACGAAGGATGTGTATGTTATTTTCGTTTATTTTGCTTTTCAACTGATAAAAGTATTAGTAGAATTTTACTACTTTATTTTTTTTAGTATAAGAAATGATGGTATGCTCTTTATAGATGAGAAAATCAATTAATTAGTTTATATTAATGTAATATTTTATATTTTTCTCACATTATGTGGTAATAATAAAATATAATATGAACCACAGTTGAGGGAAAGTGGTAATGAATGATAATTAAAACATGATTTAATAAGATTATTGTAAAGGAAAAAAAAAACACTTTAAACAGACTATAATAATTGTTGTCGCTGTAAAAAAAATAAAAGGTTAAAAAAAAGGGAAATTCTTACTCATAATATTAATAAGCATTAATAAAGTCGCAAGTCAAAGAGAAGAAAGCAGCTCAAAATGAGTGGCCCAGCATAGGCGTCAAACATTTCAGGCTATTTAACGCTATCATAACTATTCTTAGTATTTAGTGGTGAGACCACGCAAAACACATTCCTCTTACTGTCTCTCTTGGAGAGAGCCCTCTCCATCTCCACTTCTGACTTTGTCATTTTTCTTCAAAAAAAAGTTTTGTAACTTCATTCCAGCCAATCATTTGTCAATTTCCTCTTTAGAATTTGTTAAAAAATTTCAAAAAAAAAACAGTGTACACACAGTCACACACACACCAGCATCTTTTTTTTGAAATTTTCAGATCCATATAAATTCGTATAAATTCCGTCGCACTTGACTCCAAATACTCTAATTCATGCTTAAAATATCTATTTGAAGAGAGGAGAAGAAAATTAATATACTCGGCAGCATATTTTCTATCGGACGGGGACGACTTCTTCAGGCCGTGCTACATAACGCGTAAGTTTCTCTGCGGAATTTATTTCTGTTTTTTCTTCTTTTGTTGCATTAACTGAATTTGATGTTGAAATTGTTGTTCGATCCTCCATTCACGAAGCGCAAGTTGTGAAATCGGCGTTTTTCTTAATTTGTGAACAGAATATGAGGACTTTAGGAGCGATGTTGAGGCATCCGGACGATGTGGTACCGTTGTTGAAGATGAAGATGGCGATGATGCACGCCGAGAAACAGATCCCGCCGGAGCCGCACTGGGGATTCTGTTACACTATGCTCCACAAGGTTTCAAGGAGCTTCGCTCTTGTCATTCAACAGCTCGATGTCGATCTTCGCAACGCCGTAGGTTTCGCTTCGTTTTTGTTCATAATTTTTCTCTGCAATTAGAGACGCGCAAGCTTACATTTCGTCGTTTCTTAATTTATTTAATTTTTCTTCGATTCGCGTGAAGATAGATAGCTTATTTGTTTCGGCGAATTCTAGGTGTATAGTGGCGAGTTTTCGATGAAGACGATGACATTTTTGGTACCGATCATTAAAAAGGAACTGATATACTGATCATCTGAAGCTATTGCATATGATATAGCTTTGCTCGCCTATCCTTTGACGTATATGAGAATTCCTGATAGAGAGCTTAAATAATTGAATTTGAATGTGGCTTCGCATGTATGGAATAATCTGAGATCCTATAAAAAACTGATAACCTGCAATTTGCTCCTTCAGAGAGTTATATGTGTTATTTTTGCAATAGAAGTTGTGTTTAAAGGTGCTACTCATGGAGTTCTATCATAATGGAAATGCTGGAGGAGGTAGTTACTTGTTGGTTGAAAGAATCTTGGAAAGGATCCAAAACTTGTAAATTAGCTTTTGTGGAATATTTTCTCAACTGAATAGTTCACTTTTTGGCTGTATTTTCTATCTCGTTTTAACTGATAGTGTGATTCCCTTTATTTTTCTTGCAGATATGTATCTTTTACTTGGTTCTCAGAGCACTGGATACTGTAGGTATGATCCTTAATGAATTGGTTCGTGAACAGCCTCTTAATTTGAAACTCCATGTTGTATGCTAGGTTGTCATGGATACATAAAATAAAGAAAACGTTTGCATGTGTTTCATTTGTATATTTTATTTGGACAGAGGATGATACGAGCGTTGCTACAGAGGTCAAAGTACCCATTCTAATGGCTTTTCATCGTCACATTTATGACCGTGATTGGCATTTTGAATGTAAGTTCCTTGTGATTTTGATCTCTCTCTCTCTAATCTTCTTTCACTTTCAGATGTTTATTGCTCCAGATTGGGATTATGTCAATAATTTTAATGTATGCCACTAAGGAAACAAAGTAGCAGATTCTGAGAAAATGATATGGGGAAGATTTAGATAGTCCATTTTCTTCCCTGCCACCTTTTTTTTTCTTCCTTTTTTTTTGGGAAATGAAATTTTAGTGTAAGGCTTAAACTTAATTTGCAATGTTTATGATGATTGAAAGGTATATTGTTATACTTCTGTTATTTATACTCTCTAGCCTGTACTAGTTTTTGGGATAATCTCATTTAGTAGGTTTGTTTTCTCTCATTAGGTGGTACAAAGGATTACAAAGTTCTAATGGATCAGTTCCATCAAGTTTCTACTGCCTTCTTAGAGCTTGGGAGCAGGTATCTTCTTCCCTAGCAATCACTGTGTGCATAATATATCTAGTTGTTTTGGATTACTTAGAGCTTATCTCTGTGTAGATCTTAAGCATTAGGCTGAAGCCTCTTCTATTTTGTCCTTGGCTGTGTGCAAATAGAAATAATTATTGTTCTGATTTGCAGTTATCAGGAAGCAATTGAGGATATTACCATGAGAATGGGTGCTGGAATGGCAAAATTCATTTGCAAGGAGGTACGTGAAAGCTGAGGATGACGTCGATGTTCTCAATTTTTGCCAGTCTTAATCTTTCTGTTGGATACAGCTGATAACTGTTACTTCTTAAACCCACCCCCCCCCCCCAACCGCGGCCCTTTTGTGTGTGGGGTGGGGGGGGGGGGGGGGGTGTATATATAATATTACAGTCCAATGTTTCACCTTTTGTCAGTGTATGTCCTTATGAATATTTGCACACAGATGAGTGCCATGGTGGTATTTCTGAATTTCTAGGATTTGGATTTGTGGGATATGGGAACATAAGAAGTTAATGAGATTCTTATATGTAATTCCTTATCTTCCAGGTGGAGACAATTGACGACTATGATGAATATTGTCACTATGTTGCTGGACTCGTGGGGTTAGGATTGTCAAAGCTTTTCCATGCATCTGGAAAAGAAGACTTGCTTTCTGATTCTCTTTCAAATTCAATGGGGTTATTTTTGCAGGTATGCACCAGTTTTGGTTGCTTATGCTTATACTTAACTATACAAACACTATAATGTGCTTATTGATAGCTGCCTTGTTTTTGTGAAATTAATTGCAGAAAACAAACATAATCAGGGACTATCTAGAGGACATAAATGAGATCCCAAAGTCACGCATGTTTTGGCCTCGGCAGATATGGAGCAAATATGTCAACAAGCTTGAGGTTGAACCTCCTCTATCTATTTTTTGTTTGTTTCTTAGTATTAATCTTTTTTTTTTTTTTTTCATTTACTAGGACCTGTCTAGTCCAAGTTTCTTTCTACCATATCATTTCTGGATTGCCTTTTTTTATCCAACATGCACTTTGATATTTTTTCTGGACAGGACTTAAAATATGAGGAGAACTCAGTCAAAGCTGTCCAATGCTTGAATGATATGGTCACCAATTCTTTAATGCATGTAGAAGAATGCTTGACATACATGTCTGCTTTAAGGGATCCTGCTATCTTTCGGTTTTGTGCTATCCCTCAGGTATATCGTATTGTTGTTTTTTCTTATACTCTATAATTTATTGTTTTAATGGGTGAATAACGAGTGGGCCTGTCATTTCTTTGAGTCAAAATAAATTGACAAAGATATTTAATGCTTAGTTCTGTTTGGTCTAATAATGGTATGATGAGACCTTAGACTTCCAGATTCTGGTGGTGGAAACTGGAAGCCATAAGCATTTTTATGTTGTGGTTATGTTCTAGCTAAAATGTAACTATGTTTGGCTTGAAAGGACCCATCGTTAATTGATTTTTTTTCTCTTTTTGTAAATTTTATCTTATCTGTAGTTGTTATGATTTGTTATTTTCAGATCATGGCAATTGGGACATTAGCTTTGTGTTATAACAACATAGAAGTCTTCAGAGGTGTAGTGAAAATGCGGCGTGGTAAGTCGAATTTAATTTGGTCATTAGCTATGTGATATTAATATGAAACTTTTATCTCATTAAACTGCTTGAACTTTCTTAGCTTTCTTTGTTTTTCTATTATATATGGATTAGATCTGCAAGAAATTCAACATTGTTATTATGCTTTTTCTTTCCAGCAAGAATGAAAAGAATAAAAAAAGGACTCGTAGCATCCACTTGTAGTGCTTCTAGAGTTTGTAGATGTTTTGGAATTGACACAACTAAAATCCACAAAATTTTTCCTGCTTTGCTGCTTAAATTTGAGTTTGTAAATAAATCTTCTCTTAAAGTTTCTGAAGCCTATCTTCTCTGGGCACACATGCAAATATGCTTGAAAATGTTAGTACAATGGATGGAAGATGTTGTACCATCTTTTTTGGTGCTTCTTTCTATCTTTCTAACTCGTCAAGTTTGCAAATGTAGAGTACTGTTTGAGTTGTTTCGCTTTTTTTATTTCAGGTCTCACTGCTAAAGTTATGGTTAGAACCAAATCAATGGCAGATGTCTATGGTGGTTTTTATGATTTCTCTTGTATGCTCAAGTCTAAGGTATTATTTCCTTCTCTTCATTGGTGCTCTAGCTCACTACAATACACCCTATATAATTTACTTCTGTCAAAGAGTGAAATACAACTGCATGCATGATCAACTAATTTACCGCAAAGATGCTTTTGGATTTATACAATCTCTGAAAACATTAGAAATACTTTCTCATCCTCTGTCCACTTGATTCATTGGCAGTTCGGCACATTTTTCTCATGAACCATGGAATTCTATCCACTCCTGTTAGCTTTTAGGTGATATGCTTCTTAAAACTGTTTAGTGTATGTTCAAGTTTTCTTTATTGCGGTAACAAATAGCAGTTACTACTTTTTAAGATAACAGGAATAAATGAAAGTTCTAATAACGGCTTTCATCTTAAATGATAAAGTTAGAAACAAGTCTTTTCTTTGCATGTACAACTTGTAAAGTTATTCTGCTGTCCGTATTGTTTTTGGAGGTGAACTAAGAATATGCTGTAATATCTGTAGGTTGATGACAATGATCCTAATGCTGAGAAAACGAAAAACAGTCTAGAAGCAATTCTGAAACTTTGCAAGGAATCGGGAACTCTCAGCAAAAGGTTTGTGAGCTTTCTTAGGTTTTATTCTTTTGAATCTGATTGAAGAATGCTTAAAATGACCATTTTGAGATTTAGCAGGAAATCATACATAGCCCAGGATGAACGGGGATACAATTCTGCAATGGTAAGTGCCTATGCTGACTGTTCTAAAATCAGGTTCATCCAGCATTCTTTCAATTTTCTCCTCCTCATTCTATAAGTTTGTGATGCAGATTGCCATCTTTCTCATTATATTCGCTATTCTTCTCGCCTATCTCTCAGCACAACGAGGAAGCGATCTCTGTAAGTGTTGTTGATTAGATTACGATTAGTAATGTACATAAAAAACATTCCCAATTCATTAACGCCTGATCTATTGACGTTTTACAGAACCGGGCGTTTGTCAAGGAGCTAGCTCTCATTTTCAGGCATAATGTAACAAAATTTGCTAGGTTATCTGATTCATTGCTTTTGCCTGTGAATACTTGAAAATTCAATTTGAAACTTTCTCATGAGTTACTTGGAAATTATCTTCGTACGAAAATATGGAACAAATAAGAAGGGCCAAATTTTTGCTTTGGGTTACGAGTTGCAGGCTGGGTAATGAGTGCCTCTGAGCATGCATGCGTCTTTTATATTGGGCTTCTTAGATTTCAGCTGTGACCGAGATTTGCATTGATTTTGTCGGAAAATATTGTAATCGACTATTGGGCCGGCCTTAAATTATTCCGGCAGAAACTAATTCTCTCAAATATCAAACAAAAGTCTGGTTTCAAAAAATAAAAACGAAAATAAAAATTTATTTATAATATTATTTCACATTAATATTATAAATAAAAATAAATGTGAAATAATATTTTTATTTATTTCAAAATTTTTAACATTTAATTTTATTTATAATGTGAAATAATATTATTTAACATTTAATTTAAAATAATAAATTTTATTTATAATATTATTTCAAATTAATATTATAAATATTTTTTTAAAAAAAATAAAAATAAAATTATTTATTTTTACATTTTTATTATAATTTCATCAAAAAATCATTTTCAAAAAAGAATTTTTATTGTTAAAAAAATATTTTAAGAAACATTTTCATTATATTAAAATTTTGTAATTAAAAAAGCATTTTCATTATATTAAGAGTGTAAAAAATTATGTATATAAAAAAAATTTACTGACTATAACATTTTTTTATAAAAAAGCCAGTGGCACAGAAGAGACAAAAAGAAAAGGCACGAGAAGCTACTATAGAAAAGGTAGTTCAAAAAAAATATATATATAGACAAGAATCTAATACAAAGAGGTCATAAATATTGGAATAGGGAACTTTCAAAAATTAACAAATCTAATAATAACATGACGACAAATCACAACAGAGAAAGGAAAGTTTCTTGTGAGCAGGCGAGCGGGAATTCGGGGACCGAAACAGCACACCGAGTACATCAATCACAAAAATGGAGACAAACAAATCGCAAGGGTGATACTATGTATAAAGAGGAGGGCTAAATATTTTGGTGGAATACTCGGAATATAAGACTCAAAGAAATCAAATTATAGACTCACGAATATAAGACTCAAAGAAAGGTCGAATACTCAGAAAACTTCAGCTACTTTGCTAGCAAGAACACGCTCCCTTCTTTCAATATAACCAAAAGGAAACCAACCTGCCTTGCCCTTGCACTCTCCTTCAGCCCAACCGTTATTTGAAACCTGTAAAAAAGGGGTCAACACGTGAATTTGCCAAAAGATATAGAGAAAGATCTTGATACAATTCAAGATTTCCCCAGTTACGCTAAGTACGAACTCTATATCAGTACAAGACTGCCCTTTTGCATGCTTTGTGATAAAAGGAAGAAGAAAAGTAGTCAACTGAGGCGGGAACAGACTCAGAATTGAAGCAAAACTGCTTAAGATAAGGAATTTAGGATATCTGCATCCGCGTTTTCAATATTCTTGTGTCCACAGAGTGTTATAAAACAGCAATGAGTTATGATTCAAACAGATAAGATAGATATACATAAAGAACAGGCAAACCTTTCTAACCACAACATATTCTCCAACTGACAAATTAAGCTCCACATCAGATTCAGCACGATATGAGCACAGGACCTATCAAAAAGAGAGAAGAAAGATATACTATAAAGTGAACAGAAATTACAAGGTACACATTCTTAGCAATCACATTAGAAAGTCGATCACTTACTTCCCCAAGAAAGTAACCCATGCCATCAGTTGTCCCATTTTGTGCAGGAGAGCTAGACACATCATTTGCTTCTTCGTACGATGGAGGTGGTACTGCACTGTCCACATTTGTACTTGGACTAGGACTACTTGGAGCTGCTTCAATTCGTTGCCGCTCTGATACCATCTAAAAATCATAACAGAAGCAGCATTACATCAAATAGCAATAGTTACAGAAATCAGCAAACTTTATACTGTTCTCTCATACAAGTAAAAAACAATATGCATACCTCACTTTCCAACTGATCGAGTATTTGAAGAACTCTCTGGTGGTACGACCGCTCGGATTCAACCTACAACATATAAATGGAACAAAAATATTTTGAGGCTGAAGCTTTCTGATATTCCAGACAATATGTCATTATAAATTGTTAGTTTTGGACCAAGGAGATATGTTGCAACCATGGAAATTAGACGCTGAAGTGTCAATCTTTGTTGTTGAGCTTCAACTGCAGCCATTGCTGCAGCTGCTTCCTTTCCCAATGTAGCCGTACTTGACTTCAGATCATGCAACTTCGCTTCAGCAGCTTCAAGCTTTAAAAGCATGTCAGGGTTACCGGTTCCTTCCCTCACTCTGGCTTGTCGTTTGGCAACTTCAACAGCCTATCTAGGTTACATATAAGATAAAAGGAAAATCAGAATCTTGTGCCAAAATGCAAATGGCCACACAGCATTTTCACCAAAATCTGCTCCTAGAAGCATTGCATTCCCATACAACTTGTAAAAGCATTCATTCACTTCCTCACCCGTGCTTACAAAATATGCAAACATATAGAATACCTAAGTCAGTGAATGCAGATTATAACAAACTAATAGCATCTTAAAATACAAAGATAACCTTCTTTTCTCTTCCTTTGTGATAATCTGCATTTCATGTCCTGTTGGTTTTAGAAGATGCAATTAGAATGGCTGTAAATTTTCTTTGCCTCACTTCTTTTGAACATGAACAATAAACTTAGGTGTCTTATATTTGCTGGCAATTCTAACAGAAAATTAAACAAATATTAGTCTTTGGCACTAATAACTACCTGAGCTTCAGCCTCTTGTCTCATTCTATCATATCGCTGAGCTAGATGTCGAGCATCTTCCAATGGAGCTCCCATTACCATTGCTCGCAGAGGTTCTGCAACCTGGGGTACAGGGAGCGTCAAGCACTTTTGCCACGTATAGGATTTGCAAAAACACCAAGAAATGGAATTTATTGCTTCAGAAAAGTAGACTGCCTAATGGAACAGAGAGGTTAGTTCCAAATTTCCAATTATTCCAGCTAAAGATACAAGGCCTTGTAAACAGTCAGCCAGAATTATTCTTCTATTAGAAGTACCAAGGATCTTAGCAACATCTGCATAACTTCCATCTAGTTGAGGCCCTAAACCCAAACACAAGATATGTGAATTGAAAGCTGTTTACACCATGCAGCCAAATCTATATCAAACTTATTACGGAGAGCATAGATTTTAAGAACTTACCACATCAAAGGGGCATAACATGGTAGGTTTTATGAAGTAACAGTTTACCATCTAACTTCTGTTTAATGGAATCTAGTAGTATTTGCAAGCTTCAAAAGCATATCACAACCTGGGTAACAGATTCATATTTTCACCCTTTTTGCTACTAAGTAATTTGATTGTAGGTACAAAATATTATTTCCTATCATGAAGTATTGGTTGCAAGTTCCATATGCTCAGAAGCAATCAAGAAAGATCATGCAACAGATGGACATAACTGCTTAGGAAAATTTCGCAGCTACTTACAGTTGAAAAATGGTAGGGATGACAGATTCAAAAGCTCAGATGTCATGTATCAAAAAAAAAAAAAAAAGCTCAGATGTCATGTTATACGATGATGTCAATGGGACTAATTAGAAAGAACTAGGTAAAAAAGGAAACATGAAAGTATCTACACAGGTAAAGTTATCTCATAATAACCTGTGTACCAAAAGCTTTCAACAGATTTCCCCGCTCTTTTTCCATTTCAGCGCGAGCTCTTGAGAAATTTACAGCAGCTTTCAACAATGTGTTGCCACTAGTACACGTATTTTCAACACCATATTTCCTGCTATCTTCAGACAACTTAGTTCCTGTGCAAATAGAAAATAATAATGAAAACATGGAATAGGCTGCTTTTGGTGTACTCATGTAGATAACGAATCTTACTTCACTAATGCTTTGGTACTTACCTATTTCAACTTGTTTTGAACCAGTAACTATGTAGCCTTCAACACCCCGAACAATATCCCTTTGAAAATGCTGAGAAGTAAGATTTTTTTTAAAAAATTAGTAAGTTAATGCTGATAGAACTGGAGTAAAAAAGATATTAAGGCATAGGAGGACAACCACCTTAGCAGCTCGGGTAGAAATGTACAGCTTCTCAAGCTTCTGATGCTGCTGGAGTTCAACTTCATCAGTCAAAACATTATCTGATGCTCCATATCCACCAAACTGCTTGAACACAGCCTGAAATAATCTCAATTAGCTGTCATGAACATGCAGGATTCTAAAGCTTCAAGGCCTTAATGGTTTTAGAAGACATCAGGGACACAACAAAAGCAAAACCAAATGCTTGTGAGGCATTGTTTAAGCATTCAATGAAAAGAAAGCCAAAAAAAACATATGAAAAACAAACTTATACACTTGAATGCCAAGTCAAGGAGATCCAATAATTTATTTAGTTCTCTCTTCGAAAAAATCTAGTTTCTGGCCATTGCAATCTAAATAGTACTGATTTCAACTTGAAAAGCACAAAAATATAATAAAAAAGATATAGATAGACATACAGAGCCATGCACAGAAATCAGCACCTTAGAAAGGCTAAACAAAGCAGAATAAGTTCGTAATGGTCAACTCTTGTACTTCAACGTGTCTTGTAATAAACATAATCACTTATTAACTGATAGCTAGTTTGTGTTTCATGTTAGTACTTCAAACATCAAATACATGTTTTTATCTCTACTTGATTTCATGATTTTCGTTCAAATTCCAAACATATTACATCCTCCAAAACGTCATCGAATAAAACGAACCGCAATAACGCCCAAGAAAAACTAAATTAAAGATGAAAAACATTAACCGCGAATAACCTAAACTCAATAATCGGATCAGATCATCCCTTAGGAAATGACAGAACCAAATCCTGGAGTTGAATCCAAGGACGAACATAGAGAACGTTAAACCAGCATAAACACAAATGTAACTCCATAAATCGAACACAAGTCTTAACAATCCTCACCGGAAACATTAACCGATGTATTTCAGCAGATTAAAAGGAAGCAATAAAAATCTACAAGGTACAAGAGGATAAAGAGCTAAAACTAAAACAATAGCGAACAAAGCAATTCCAGCAGATCTCCACAATAGCGAACAACGTTACCTGCTGCTGTCTGACAACTTGTTCCCTGATTCTTGTGGCTTGTTTCCTAAGCGCATCCATTAGGAGAATCGATTTGCCTTGGAGCTTTTGAAATTCGAGTGATAGAGAGAAGGGAAAAAAAAAAAAAAAAGAGAGAGAGAGAGAGAGAGAGAGAGAGAGAGAGAGAGAGAGATTATGGAGGATTAAACAAGGAGAAGGAGGAAGGGGAAGAACATCAATTTGTCTGTAAATGGGAAAATTAAATAAGATTTCAAATAAAATACTACTGTATCATCACTTTTCGAGCTTATAAATAGTCCGACCGGAGCGTACGACTGCGCTTCAGAACGCATTTTTTAATAAGGAAAATCGCAATTAAGAAAAAAAATATAGATTTCAAATTTATTAGTTTTTCCCCGTAATAATGTCCAGTCCGTATACCCTGTACACAGTGGTACATGTACCTACTACTATATATAGTAATTTTTTGCTTAACAACTGTACACTTACTAAATATAGTAAGTTTCGCCCACGCGCACGCTCACTGAGTCCACAACGTCTTCGCTGAGTCCACAACGTCTCAGAACAACTGCCGCAACGTCCAAAAAACAACTGTCGCAACGTCTACATCCAGGTATGTCCACCACGTCTCATAACACAAGCACCACGTCAAAAACAACTAGCACCACGTCCAGAAATGTCTACATCTATTCATGTGAATTTAAACTGATTTTTTTCACAAATACAACTAGAACCACGTCAAAAACAACTAGCACCACGTCCAGAAACGTCTACATCCATGCATGTGAATTTTAACACTAGAACTACGTCAAAAAAAAAATAGCACTACGTCCAGAAACGTCCTCATCCATGCGTGTGAATTTAAATTGTTTTTTTTTACAAAGACAGTCCACCACGTCTCAGAACAACTAGAACCACGTCAAAAATAATTAGCACCACGTCCACAAACGTCTACATCCAGGCATGTCCACAACGTCTTCGCTGAGTCAACAACGTCTCAGAACAACTGCCGCAACGTCCAAAAAATAACTGTCGCAACGTCCAAAAAATAACTGTCGCAACGTCTACATCCCAGCATGTCCACAACGTCTACTAACACTGCCGCAACGTCCACCTACGTCCAAAAAACAACTGCCGCAACGTCCACCAACGTCCAAAAAACAACTGCCGCAACGTCAAAAAAATCTATATCCAGGCATGTGAATTTAAGTTGAATTTTTCACATAACACCTTCCACAACGTCTCCTAACACTGCCGCAACGTCCCCGCACGTCCAAAAAAATTGCTGCAACGTCCAAAAAACGGCTTAGCTAATTTTAGTAATGTAAAAAGCAGATACCATTTAAGTAACTATTAGTAGGAAAAAACCAAAAAAAAAATTTGTCAGGGGCGAGACTCGAACCCTGGTTGTTTTAGTCTTGTGACTTTCCAAAAAATTCAATTGCCATTAATCCACTTAAAGTTAGTTGACATTTAATTACACTTTTTTGTACATGTCATTTAAAAGATCACTATTGTCAATATTGAATTTCCCATCTCCCAATACATAGGTCAGTAGAACCCTGGAGGAACAAGGTTTTCATGCATGCAAATCGTAAAAAACTATTTTTTATACATGTCAAATGTTTCGTCAAAAATTCAAAAAACCCTTGAAATTATTAAAAATCTTTCGTATCTTTTAAAATATGACGTTTTTTGGAGTTTCGATCCGCCCAAACCGCCTTCGGCAGTTTGCAGATAGATAGATCTCGAAAAGTTATATGAAATCAAAAAAAAATTCGTCTAAAACGGACCACCGAGCGCAAAGTTATGACCATTTAAAGTTTTCGTCCAAAACCACACATTTTTCAATATCGGAACCATCTCCAAATGCCGGTCTGATGTGTACATTGCGTAGATCTCGTCAAGAACCATCAAATTGACTACTCGCGCGTCCAAATCGGACAATCGAGTGCCGAGTTATGCCCTCTTGAACCGTCCGTGCAATACAACTTCATAGATTGCACATTCCACAACGTCTCCTAACACTGCCGCAACGTCCCTGCACGTCCAAAAAACAACTGCCGCAACGTCAACATTCGGGCATGTGGTGAATTTTTCACCCAACACCTTCTACAACGTCTCCTAATACTGTCGCAACATCCATGCATGTCCAAAAAATAATTGCCTCAACGTCTACATCCAATCATGTGAACTTAAGCTGAATTTTTCATATTACACCTTCAACAACGTCTCCTAACACTAGAACCACGTCAAAAACAACTAGTACCACGTCCTGAAACGTCTACATCCATCCATGCATGTGAATTTAAGTTGATTTTTTTCACAAAGACAGTCCACCAAGTCTCATAACACTAGAACCACGTCAAAAACAACTAGCACCACGTCCTGAAACGTCTACATCTATGCGTGTGAATTTAAACTGATATTTTTCACGAAGACAGTCCACCACGTCTCGCTACGTCCGAAAAAACTAGCACCACGTCCAGATACGTCCAGCAACGTCCCGCAACGTCCGAAAATACAAAGCAGCAACGTCCCGCAACGTCCCGCAACGTCCGAAAATACAAAGCAGCAACGTCCCGCAACGTCCGAAAATACAAAACAGCAACGTCCCGCAACGTCCCTCAACGTCCGAAAATACAAAGCAGCAACGTCCTGCAACGTCTTGTTACGTCCCGCAACGTCCAAAATACAAAGCAGCAACATCCTGTTATGTCCCGCAACGTCCCGCAACGTCTAGTTACGTCCCATAACGCGTTCTACCAAGTCCAGCAGCGGGGAATAATCAGAAGCAACCCATTTCACATGAAAGTGCCAATACCTCACGGAAACCATTTATATATCATATTTCGGAGCAATAGAGCATTATTTGAATAAGAAAACACGAATATAACATCATTAATACATTACCCAACATCAGATCGTGAAAATAAGGTTCCGTAAATCCATCAAATACAGTTTATACTTTATGATGTGGTGATTTTTTAAGAAGAATAAGTTATTTTTGAAGAAGAAGAAGAGATTTTTGAACAGGAAAAAGTGATTTTTTAAGAAGAAGTGATTTTTCCGTTGTATTTGGTGTTGTTTGTCGGAAAAAATAATTGTCGATCTCTGTTAAATCTGTGTTTGAATGAAAATTTTGATTAAATGCGGTTTCAAATGGAGTACGGCGAAGAAGAATAACTGATTTTTTAAGAAGAATAAGTGATTTTTTGAAAAAGAAGGATCTGGGTTTTTGGAGAAGAAGAAGAAGAAAAGTGCGTGTATCTCACTCTCTTATAGTGAGAGTGGTGATGTATTAAGTGGTACATGTACACAGTGGTACATGATATAATTTGCGGTGAAAGTAAGAGAAAACCACAAAACAAGATTAAGAAATGTTTGGTTGAGACTTATTTTATTTACATAAATTTGTCTCTAGTAGACTTTTACTCATTTTCCTATATATGTTATATATATAAATTATTAAGTTTCCTTAGAAAAAACAAGACAAACATATTTCAACCCAATCAAAATTATTAATAAAATATGTCCCGACCGTAAAAATGTTTGGGCAAATTATATTTATTTTTTTGATGATTTGATTAAATTTTTGATAATTATATTTATCTTTTAATTAGTTAAACTCTTAATAATCAAACTTCTAATTAATGAAAAAAATATAAATATAAATATGTTTATTTTGTCAAAATATCATTGAAAAGTTCATAATTATAACTAACACAACTAATTTTTTGTGAAAAATTACCAAACTTTTTTTTTTATATTTTGATTTTTTTAATATTTATTTTTAGTCAAGAGTCAAAAACTCGAGATGAAAACTATAATGCTTGCCTTTATCAGTTACCACCTAAGTATTTAGTGTTAAGGTCAATTGCACTTGAATAAATAAAAATAAATAAAAATCCAGGTTATGAAGGTCACTAGCTTGGAAATTCATGAGTGCGCTTGGTGGGATATACTTTTCAATTGCTTACTCATTAGGAACTTCTCATATTCATCTTTCTTTACAACTTCAAAATGTATAGTGATCCTAGGGTAGGTAAAACATTATTCAAACACAGTCAGAAATGGTAACACACAGTCAAAAGGCCTAATTCAGGTCTTCTTCCATTATTCAAACACAACACAACTAATATTAACAGTGCTCATGAATGTAATAATGGTTAATTATAGTCTAAAAAACTTTGAACCATAACAACTCGATAAAAAAAAAAAAAAATTCTAATTCGATCACTAAATTCGACTAGTTTAGAGTGTTGTTACTAATATTGCATTGCATGAATGGGACTGTTCTTGTTTCATACTGTTGACAGACTCAAGACAAGGATTCTCTTTCATCACTGACATTATTTTTCACAAACAAAGGGCCAAACCTTTTGATCTGATTTTGGAGACCCTTTTTTCCATATCAGTCTTTCCCGAAAGCTGTTCTTGTTTTTTTGCAAATTTTGAGGACAGAGACGGTCGCCCTTTCAGAGGTTATAGAGCAATCAACCTTAAATCAGTGTCATAGGTTTTTACAAAGTTTTGAAATCCTTAAATAGAATCTTACCTAGTCGGGGGAATCTGTTCATCAATAGTATTGTTAGTGTTGACAACACTAGAAGAGATGCCTTTGGTGTTGATTGGAATTTGAAAAGGCCCACAACACCACCACCACCACCAAAATCCTACACAGTTCAGTACCATTAACATAACTCCTCAATAAAGTTCTTGCAGTAGTAGCAGTAGTAGTATTATTATTTTCCATCAACCATAATTTATAAGCTCTGCTATAGTAATGAAATTGCTCAATGTAAAATTGTCATGGTGGGTCATTTTTTGGTTTGTGAACTGATGGCTTCTTCACCATTTTATTCCATTATTTTCTTGATACTTGTTAACCAAATCCCATCTGCTGTAGTTTCAAGCAATGTGAGCTCCTAGCTTGATGTTCCCTTATTATACTCTTTTTTTTTTTTTTTTTAATGTTTTTTGTTTCATTTGTCTGATGTTTTTCTTGGTGTTTTTAAGGTTTATATTGTTTACATGGGAGGGAGAAGCCATGAAAAACCTGAGCTAGCTGAAGTCTCCCACCATGAGATTCTCTCCAGCATTCTTGGAAGGTTTACCACCACTTTCTTTTCTGTTTTTGCTGATAATTCAATTGTCTGAACGCAGAATTCTGTGTGATAGAGCCAGATAATGAGATAAATCATCTTGAAGCAACCTTTTTTTAGCAGAACAAAAAGTTAATTCTTGATGTTTTTTAGCAGTAAGGAAGTTGCAAAGGGCTCAATCCTCTACAGCTACAAGCATGGATTTTCAGGGTTTGCAGCAGTCTTGGAACCTTCTCAAGCTGAAACTATTTCAGGTAGTATTTTGGGGATGGAGAAAGTACTATTTAGTGTTATAAGTTGGCTGTGAAGTCTTTTTATAGATGGATTCTTTACCTTAGTTTTGAACTGATTACATTAAATGAGGTGAAATGAATGCAGACATCCCTGGAGTTGTTCATGTAATTCCTAACAGAATCCTCAGTTTGCATACAACCAGAAGCTGGGATTTTCTGCAAGTACAGCCTCTTAGGACTGATGGGATTCTTGCAAGAGCTGAATCTGGCTTAGGTTCCATAATTGGTGTCCTGGATTCTGGTCGGTTAACTGAAGCAAGCATGAAAACTTGTTGGTTTCTCACTGATACTCTATTTATATCCTCTAAATATCTGGTATATTACCCTGTGTTTAGTGCAGGGATATGGCCAGAATCAGACAGCTTTAAGGATGACAAAATGGAAAGCATTCCACCACGCTGGAAAGGAAAATGCCAATCAGGACAGAAATTCAACCGATCAAACTGTAACAGGTGAATCAGTTCAATAATCATCCTGTTGTGTTTGCCGCTGATTCTGATTAGCTTTAATTGCTTGATTGCAGGAAGATCATCGGTGCTCGTTGGTACATAAAAGGATTCGAGGCTGAATATGGAAACATCAGTACAGAAGATGGAGCTGAATTCTTATCAGCTCGAGATGCAACAGGCCATGGAACTCACACATCATCTACCGCAGCTGGAACATACGTAGAAGATGCGAGTTTTCTGGGATTAGCGCAGGGGGTGGCAAGAGGAGGCGCTCCTTCAGCTTGTTTAGCAATGTACAAAGTTTGCTGGTCCAGTGGAGGGTGCAGCACGGCTGATATTCTTGCAGCTTTTGACGATGCCATTAACGATGGCGTCGATGTTATATCAATGTCTTTGGGCTCAGTTCCTCCACTTTCAGCATACGTTGAAGATGTCGTCGCGATCGGTTCTTTCCATGCTGTGGCTAGAGGGATTCCTGTCGTGTGCTCGGGTGGAAATGGCGGCCCTTTTCCTCAAACAGTTGTGAATACTTCCCCTTGGGTGATAACTGTTGCAGCAAGCACAATTGATCGAGCATTTCCTGCTTCAGTCACCCTTGGCAACAACCTAACCATTGTGGTACTTGTACAAAACAACGTTTTTAAGCTCTTTTGAGTTAGGACAAAATAGCAATGCTCATTGTTCACTTCTTCCAATAGGGCCAGTCTTTGTATGTAGACAAAAGCTTTGATGACGAGTTCTACCCTATAGTTTATGGTGAAGACATAGCTTCTGATGATGCAGATGAATATGCAGCAAGGTGAACTTTATTTTTTCCAACAACTTCTTGTTTTTTCCCAACTAAAAGTTTTACATGATCCAACTTAGTCCATTTTTTCTTGACAGAAATTGTGATGAAGGGTCCCTGAATGCAACTCTTGCCCAGAGTAAAGTCATCCTTTGCTTCGAATCTTCGTCCCAAAGATCTGCAATTTCTGCTGCAAGAAATGTACTGGATGCTGGCGGTGTGGGACTCATCTTTGCCCGTTTTCCGACCAAAGAAGTCGCTCTCTGCACTGAAGTCCCCTGCATTCAAGTCGATTTTTCATCAGCAACAATTCTACTCACCTACATTGGAGCTACCGAGTAAGCTTTAATCATAGTAGTAGTCGTATTTGTTTTCTTTTCTTGATTCCCATTTCAGCATTGATGTTTTTGTGTCAGGAATCCCATTGTGAAGTTGAGTGTTCCAAGAACTTGTGTGGGAAAAATGGTGTCCCCAGAGGTGGCTTTGTTCTCTTCTAGAGGGCCTAATTCCCTATGTCCCTCCGTCCTAAAGGTACTAAACCTCCGACAAACGTTGTTGTTTCCAGATTTTCAGACAAGAATATATCATAAACGATTCATTATCTTTCTATTTTTTCCTCCTGTAGCCCGACATTGCTGCTCCTGGAGTCAACATATTGGCTTCTTGGTCCCCTGCTTCCTCCTTTGCTGCAAATATTGATGCCACAAAGACACAGTCAGCTCCAGTCAAGTTCAAAATCTCATCAGGAACTTCCATGTCCTGCCCTCATATTTCCGGCATTGTGGCTCTTTTAAGATCTGTTCATCCCACCTGGAGCCCTGCCGCTCTCAAATCAGCCCTCATTACCACAGGTACACATCATTTTTCCAGGACTTCAGATCCCTGCCGAGTTTCATAAAACACACACTGTTAGGCCGACACTGACACTGGATGGTTTCCATAAACTTAATCTTTACCATTTCCCTAATCCCTTGAGTATTGCAGCTTCTTCGACGGACGAATATGGCGAGTTTGCATTTGCAGAAGCAGCTCCTCACAAAAGGGCCGATCCATTCGATTATGGAGGCGGCCATGTTGATGCAAACAAAGCCATGGATCCTGGTTTAGTGTTCAATATGACAACAAAAGACTATGCAGGCTTCTTATGCGCAATGGGTTACAATTCCACAGCCATAAGCTGGGTGACCAGCCCAGATCATTTCCCCTGTGGAAAAGCCACTGATTTTCTTGCAAACTTCAACCAGCCTTCCATATCAATCCCTGAGCTGAAGAACTGCATGACAGTATCAAGAACAGTGACAAATGTAGGACCTGAGGTATCCATTTACGTTGTTCGGATCGAATATCCGCCCGGAATATATGTGGGAGTGGATCCCCCGGTTCTGTCTTTCGGGTCTAATGCTAAAAAGAAGCTCAAGTTTAAGGTTACAGTTTGTCCCAGGGTAAGAGTACAAGGAAGTTACAGGTTTGGGAACTTGTTTTGGGAAGATGGATTTCATGTGGTTAAGGTTCCTTTGATAGTTCGATCTGTTGTTGATGATTTTCTTTACTGAACAACATAATGATCATAGTACTATTTGTTTTCCATAATGATTATGCTTGAGGATTTCTAATATTTGCAAATTATGACAGATGACTCATCAAATGTTCCCTCAGCAACTCTAATTAAGAATTTGACTCACCAAAATAAGAAAGATAAATAAGAAGGCTCCGTATAAATCTTTTTAAAAATAAATAAATTACATTTATCTCTTATGCATTGTCAAACTAGTAGATACTCTTTGAAATTCTGACAATTACATAAATTCATAACCATTAGTTTATTGATTGACTGAAAAATAGTAAAATTAGTAAAGTTAAACTTGTTATTAAGTCAAAGATCATTGAAAAAATTACAACCACCTAAATTTATTTTGAGTCTATTTTTTTAAAAAAATATTTTTTAATATTTGATTTCAATTAAAAAGATGAGTAAATATAATTATCAATAATTTCAAGGTTAATTAGTAGATTGATCAAATTATAAAAAAATAAATGCAATTCACCTTTGAAAATGATAGGACGATTGAGCCAATTTCCTTCGAAAAATATATTTGACCTAATATCACTTCCATATTACTCCATCTGTCATATAAAAATAGTACATACAAATTTCTTAATTTTACTATGGATACCTGCTCCGTCGGCCGTGATTGGTGGGCAGTATATGTCATTTCCTTAACAAATTCGGCAGGCAATTGATTTAATTGAATGATTATGACAGGTTTGATAGTTTAGTTAGAAACGTTTTTTTTTTTTTTTTTCTTTTTCAGTTTTGGGAAAAAGATTTCTACAAAGTTTGGTAGCCTAAAATCTAACGCTTTCTTTGCCTGTGGATCTCAATTTCCTTTTTTATTATTATTATTTTGTAAGTGAATTTTAAAATTAATCATCATAATATAATGAGTTTTTAATTTTAATTATTATACTTTAAAACTCATCACACCGTATTTTTTATTTTAAAAAATAATCATTTCGTCAAATTATAATAGTTAATTTTTTCAGAGTTATATCTTTTATTGGACTCGTTACATTAAAAAAAATTAAAAAACCTAATTCTATTTGGGTTTTGCTGCTGCCGCTCTCTCCCTCCGTCTTTCCACCGCCCAACGAATCCCTCTCCCTCCCTCCCTCCCTACAGCCGCCGATCCCCCTCCTGATCTCCCTCTCGCAGATCTTCTCCTTCCAGCCGTCGATCGAAAAGGAAGAAGAAGGTTTTTCAGATCTGCGGTGAGGGAAGCCATTCCCGGTAGCGCGCGACCCAGACGAGGCCGGGAAAGGCTTGCGCCGGCGGTCGGGCTGCGGGGGAGGGGGTTACTGACGAGTGAAAGGAAAAGTAAGAGAGGATGCTAGCGGTGACCAAGACCCTTTTCTCTCCAATATTATTATTATTATTCCTCATCTTTTCAACAGCCTTCTCCAAGAATTTCATTCAGCTCCTTTTTAAACACTTTACTTGGAATTAAATTAGGGGAGCTCTTCTCTGCCCAAATATTCACTCTTTCTTCCCAAATCCGAAAATTTTCTTATTAAGGAAGAGCAACAGAACAGGGGGGCATTTACCAGATTCAATTATTATTATTTTTTAAAAATGCTTCCTTGATCAATTAGGATTCTTTATAAAGATCGTCAATTCGATGAATTTTCTCTGTTTTCTGGAACCCCTTTTCCTAATTTTCAAGATCCCTTTATTTTAAGCTCCGTTTATGTTGATGTGCATTTAAGAAGAAGCAGCAGCTTATGTGGGCTCGTCTTCTTTAGTTATGTTTGGAACCAAGCAAGGAACTGTGCATTTTTATTCCCTTCTAGTATGTATTGAAATATTGTACTAGCTATCTAATTAATGCATTTAGATTTAGCGATGGTGGTGTGCGGTGTTGGTGGTTCGTAGTGAAAGGAAAGGAGAGAATGGGAGAGGCGAGGAGCGGTGGTGGTGCTGCTGGAAAGTGGTCGCCGGAAAAAAGGGGAGAGAGAAAACCTCATGTATGGAGAGAGAAAATGGTCGGGCTTTGAAGATCTGCGGTGGGGGATCTGACCAGTGATGAGGGCGAGCTAAAACGAAGGCGAAGATGGGCGTTCGGATGTCGGGGTGGTCCTCGTCGATCTCATTGCATGGATGTCGGGGCGGACGCCGGAGTAGGGGGAAAGGAAGGGGATGACTGCTAGGGTTTTAATTTTTTAAAATTGCACATTAGTCCCATTACTCTATAGCTCCTGTAATTCTGCCCTCTTATAATTTTTTAAATTGCATATTAACCCCATTACTCTATAACTCTTGTAATTTTACCCTCTTATTACTTTGTGGCAATAAAAAGACAAAAATAGCCCTATTAAAAATAGATGGTTAGTGTTTTTAAAAGTAAAGTATGATTATTTTTAAAATAGTTTTGAAAATATGATGATCAAAACTAGAAATTGATTATAATATGGTGATCAATTTTAAAATTTAGTCTTATTTTTTTACATTATCTTTCCATAAGAAAAGGGTAACTAACACCCAATTTAGTAATTTATTATCCCAACAAATTGTTTTTTTTAAAACCCTAATTTAGTAGCTAGTTACCCTATTAGTACTGTGGTTGTACAATTTTTTTTTCACTTGGACATATCTAAATCATTCTACAAAAGTAGTATTTGTGGGAAGAGAATAGATTGATGACTAAGTAGGAGAAAGTTCAAACGTGTACGTTTTTTGCTCAGCTTGTTCAGTGATCTAAATGACGAGCTCTTATCTATTTATACGGATATTTACTTTATTTGATAAAATTTATTAAAAGGCATCTAGTTACGAGAGATTCAACATATACTTGAAACGTATGTATTTTACTTGCTTGACCAACTTCTTTAATCAACTTTTTTTTTCTTTTATTAATGTTGGCTTCATTTTACAAATCTAGAATGCAATAACCACTTGTTTTCATTATTTACTATTTTTGCTATTACGAGGAAAAATTAATTATTTACTTTATACTATTGTATAAGTAAAATTTAAATATTCAATTTCAAAACTACTAATATAACGTCTTAATTTTTAAGTGAATTTGACATACGCTCAAAATATAACTTAATAATAACTTACACGGCACTATAAGATTGTAATTCCTTATTAGGATGGAGAGCAATGTGCAGTAGCAGAACAATTACATTTACCGGGTATGGAATTTGACTAAACCATCAATATTGTATCGAAATTCTTGATAATTACATTTATTCTTTGACCATTTAAATTCATAACAACCAACTAAATTCATTTTGTCAAAAACCATCATATTTTTTTATTTTTTAATATTTTTTTTATTTTTAATTTTAATAAAATAAAGTAAATATAATTATTAAAAATATCAAGAAGTATTAATAATTTGATAAAACCACCTGTAATTTGTCCTACAACTTTAAATGTTTGTCCACTCAGTCAAAAAAAGAGCTTAGAAATTCGAGTTTTATTAGTAGTAGCTGTCCTTTCCCTCTTGATGACAAAAAGCTTTTTTTTTTTTTTTTTGGGTTAAAACTGGGTCGTTTTGCTCACAAATATTGAATAAACTTTAAGAGGTGTTTGGATGTGCTCATTCCAAAAGGAAATTGGAAACTAGAGAACGTGCCCAATATTCACAGGCACTGATTTTGACACATACAGCTTTCATCCATAATCAATCAACGCTTTCTGTTAAAATTCTATTACAGTAGTATCACGCCTTGACCTTTGATTTTTCCTTTTTCTCCCTTTTTTTTGTATATATTTTTTATTTTCCAGAAAATTTAAATATTACACAGTGCCTCCTATAATTTACTAGAATTAGTGAATTTCCCAATATAGAAAAACAAGTCACAACCTAACTTATAACTAAAACACTTAAAAATTGATAGGTCTAATTTGTAACTAAAACACTTAAAAATTGATAAGTTTGGTTTGAGTATTAACTTAAATATCGTCTCCTTTCATGAATAAATTACCTAATAATAACTTTCCCCACTCCCCTCCACCTCACCCCTTAATTCTTAATGAATATTACTAAACATTGCCAATTTCACTAGTACTGTTCCTCTATGATGGTTTTGGCTTTCAAAATTTAATTTTTAAAAAAATTTGCAAAATTCATCATGAAATTACATCTAGACTGTCGATGTATTCATAGATACTTCAACCAATTCAGAGAACGTTATTGTGTTTTTAAAACATTTAAAAGATAAATTGATATACTAGTAAAAATAATGATATTTAATAATCCATATTCTTAATCAGTAGTGGAACTATAACTTTTTACATGAAGGGATTGATTTTGAAGGAGAGAGAAATAGATTAGTTTTGAATGAATGGTAGATGAATTGAAGAATAGGCCAGGAGATTACTATTGGGTGAGAAAATTACTGAAAATTCTGTTATTAAAATAATGTAATTTTAGCGTTGAAATTAAAAAAAAAAAATAGTCGAGCTAATAATAGAATCTAGTTTTACATATGACGAATCAGTTATAAATGTGCTCTAATGGTGAAATTACTCATCAAAATAATTATGTTGATAATTTTTTTAATTGTTACACCCTCGTGCCCATGATTTGGCGCGGATCTTCTTAGTCAACCATTTTCTGTACCAAAAAAGAAGAGTAGGCGTTATCAGAATCCAGAATTGAGTGTTGAGTATTTGGTAAAACTAATGAAATGTATTCCTAAAAGGAAAATATTGGTACGTAGAAAAATATTGCATGATGGATTGACAGGCCAGCCACGTCCAACCAATAGCATTGCATGATGTAATTGATAGTTGGGTTATTTTAGTAATTTCTCAATATTAAAATTCAAAAGGGAATAGTCAAACCATTACAGCGTTTTTCCCCGGCCCAGCCTGCCCTATTTGCTGTGTCCTCATGGAAGACCACTCCCGGAAATTCACCAATTTTGACATGTCATTTCAGTTACTAAAAATCAATTTCTTCCCTCTTTGCCTTTGAATTTTGTACATCAGTACTTTTAGTCTTTAATATTTTCATTTCGAGACTCGTAACTTTTATGTTCCTCTTGTAATTTAAATTTTATTTATAATACCTGATTCATATTATGAGAATATTGGAGTATAACTTTCATGTATTGATTTTTAAACTTCTAAATAAACACCATCAAGAAAGATAATTTATAATAAAAAAATTGATTTTGAAAATGAATATATAAAATTATACTGATTTTTTTAAGGGAAATCAAAACAATTAAAGTTAAGATAAATTCACAACAGTTAACTTATTTAAAATTGTTATGAAAAGTATCTCAATATCTTACTTATAAGTCTAGTTTGAAGGGATTGTATAACTCACCTATACGATATTTTGATTTACGCTAAAAGAGTCATTATCCATTTATTTAAGAGAAATTGTGACAATTAAGATTAATACAAGTTCATAACAGATAATTTATTAAGGATTCATACCGTTTTTATTAACAGATATAAACCGAACAAAAAGGCACTAAAGTATAATTAATTATGAATTCCATTCGCTAAACCTGACAACTTGTTTTCTCTTATAAATAGTTAATAAGGAACAAAAGTCATAATTACACACCACCCAAAAGTCATAATTACATATAATTTATAAGTAATTTACAACAATAATATTAAAGACAAGAAAAATAAGAAAAGTATAACAATAAATATTTTTGTGAAACTTTATAAAGAAAAAAAAAAAAAAAGCCAATGTAGTACTATCCAAAAGTCATGAATATTATTACGGGGTGAGAGGAATATATGTAAACTTTAGGGACTAAAAATACTAATAAATTAAAATGACCACGTAATTTGTGAAAAAAATAAAAATAAAAATACCACGCGTAACAGCCAAGCGTAATAAACAGACTCAGTCCAGAAAAAGGAAAATCAAAAAATAATAAATAATAAAAACCGAATAGATAATTATAGAAAAGCAAGAAATACCATTAACCCACCCACCAGTTTCGCCCACGAACCAGCCCTCATTTCAGTGCTTTACCCACCATTTCCTTCCCTACTTTTCTTTTTCTTTTTTCCAAAAAAATTTCCCCCCTTTTAACTCTGCAACAAGAACAGCAGCAGCAGCAGCAGCAGCAGCAGCCTCTTTTGTTTTTTTTGTTTTTTTTGTTTTAATCTTCTTCATCCTTCTTCATCATCATCATTTCCACCACCGTCTGGAACATCGTGCCTTTTGTTTTCATCTTTAATAAAGTATAAACTTTACAGACTTCAGTTTCAACGACCGAACAACTTTTTTTGGTTGTTTTTGTATTTTTTAGGAAAATTTTTCTTTCTCATATTATTATTAGATTACGAGAATCATTTTTCGTTTCTGGGTTTTGCTTACGAGAGTTTTTGGGAGTTAATTATGGACTGCATGGCTGCGAAAGCGTTGAAGAAATCGAGTTTTCTCTCTGATTTTAGCGCGAAATCCGCTTTACTACAACAACAACAACAGAGCTTTGTTGATGATGTTTGGTGCGTGGCGGCCACCGGGCTTAACTACGTTGGTTCTGATGATTTCTCGGTGGATGATCTTCTTGATTTCTCTGATAAAGATTTTAAAGATGGCCCTTTTAAAGAAGATGAAGGGAAAGATTCCTTCTCTGAATCTTCCTCTCAACATCACCGGAGTTCCAATTATTCTTCCTTTTCAGAAAGTGAAGATTTTGGGTTACTCCTTGCCGGAGAACTCACAGCGCCGGTAAGCCAATAACCCAAACAAAACGGAAAATTTGAGTTATCCAATTATCTTTTTTTTTTCCCCTCCATTTTAATTTTGTTGATATATGGTTTTATTGTGCAGTCGGATGATTTGGAGAATTTGGAGTGGTTGTCGAAATTTGTGGATGATACCCAGTCGGAATTGTCTTTGTTGTGTCCGGTCGGAAGTGTGAAGGACGGAGGCAAAGGGAGTTTTTCATGCAACTGGTCTCAACCGGCGGTTCAAATGATTAGAGTTCCGTGTTTTCCGATACCGGTTCCGGTCAAAGCTCGAAGCAAACGCTCAAGGCGAAATGGGAGCGGGGTTTGGTCCGGGTCGCCTTCTTTGACTACCACCACCGAGTCGTCTACCACGTCGTCCTCATCGTACGGTTCATCTACTTTGTCTGCTTCTGTTTTTTGGAACCCGGTTCAGGACCTGGAATTGTTTTCTAGCGGTGAAAAACCGCCGGCCAAGAAACAGAAAAAGAAGCCGGCTGCTGCCGCTTCTGCCGACACCGGTAGCGGGTCAACTGGGATTTTAATGTCACGTCGGTGCAGTCATTGCCTGGTTCAGAAGACCCCACAGTGGCGAACCGGTCCTTTGGGTCCTAAAACATTGTGTAACGCATGCGGGGTCCGGTACAAATCCGGTCGGCTATTTCCGGAATATAGACCGGCATGCAGTCCGACCTTTTCTGAGGAAGTTCACTCGAATAGCCATAGAAAGGTTCTTGAAATGCGGCGGAAAAAGGAAGTGTCCGGTCACGTGGAGGCCGGTTTAAATACGATGGTCCCGAGTTTTTAATGGTCTTTTTAGGGGTAGGGAAGAAGGGAGCCGGTCGGTTCCATAGGGGGTTCGGTTAGGTCTCTAGTTCGGTGCGTTTTAATGTGTACAATTTTGTCGCCGGTCAGTTGTTGTATGGAGGTTGGGTAGATTAATGTAACGTAATTTTAGTGAGGTTTATGATGATATTCTAGATTATTATGTTAAGACTTTTTGTCCTTTTAAAAAAACTTTTTTTTTTTTTTTTTTTGATAATCTAATTTTAGTTTTTGCATTTTTTTTAAAGCAATTTTTTGCATGTTCTTGATGTGGGCAGAGTCAAGAGTCTTGTATTAATTGGAATCCTTAATTTAATCTTAGAATTTCTTGCCCTTTATTAACTATTATTTATCTCCAAATATATCTCTCATTTATTTGGTCTAACTTTCCATACATCGTTTAAATTATTGCAATTATACATAATTTTTGCAATCATATTTGTATAAATGATTGAAATCAAACATCAAAAAAATTATTATCATTTTAAATAATTCTTTTGATCTCAATAAATGGTTACGAAGTATATTTACTTTATTTTTTGTTGAATCAATATGATAATTGTTATGAATTTAAATAATTAAAGGACGTAATTATAATTTTACGAATCTTACAATGTATCAATAAAATTGCATATTGTTATGACGTTTAAAACATGAGAATATATATTGTTATGACTTATGATAGTTAAGACTGTAATATAATTTCAAGAATATAATGATGGCATTGTATAAAATCAAATAGCAAAGTAACCCTTTATCTAAATGAATATTTCAAAGTGAAAACGAAAGATTTTAACCATTCTTAATTAAAGACTATAACAGCTGTTCCGGTGGCCGTTGAATAACAAATGAATGGATGCTGCCAATTTCTGATGTAATTGTCCTTTTCTAGATTAAGCGCCTTTGCTGGCTTTTCTTTTTTTATTATTATTGAAAACATTATTACTTTTCTTTTTTAAAAGAATTAAATTTAGTGTGCTAAAATTATATAATAAATATGATATTTTATGGAAGTGTTGATGTTAGGAATATACTATTTTAATTCCATTTTGAATTAGTAGGTCATATTTTTTTAACTTAATTGTTGACCTCCAAAAAAAGGCATTATTTTCTTTAGAAACTGAAACACCCCTTTAGCGGGTTACGGTTTTATACGCCTCCTCACATCCTACCTCTAGCCTTTAACTCATTAATATTGCCGTTTTACAAATTTTACCCCATAAAACTCTCATTTTTATTATCGAAAGTCAAATTTATTTATTATTAAACTCGATTATTAGATATGGATCAATTTTTTTTAATACTGTTATTTATTTATTATTTTACCTTTCAAATATTTTTAAAAATCACATATAGACGCTTTACGTTCATTCATTTCAAATAAAGTTTGCATACTCTGTCTTATTGCAACGACTAACACAGAATTAATCAATACTTATTCTCCATATACCATTATTATTTCTCATTCGAGACAAAAGTTCATGGTCCGTGAACCATCTACCTCCACCTGACATTGCTCTGTCAAATTTTCGTCTATTACGAAAAATTATCCACTGTTACCTCTGGTAAGAGCAGGAGAAATATGACATTTGAATTGGTGGATACATCTGTGAATTATACTCAATATGTTGGTTGGATGAACATGCATTTCATCCGCAGACAGGTCAGCATCCAAGAACTACACCTAAGACTGTCCGTGGCTGAAGTAATGGGTAAAATTTAATCATAAAATTTTAAAAAATACATTTTCTATTTATAGTAGACCGTTACCTCATATTTATTTTTGAAATGAAGATTAAATGAAGGGAATATGTAAGATTTGGGAAAGATATAATTGGGGATGGAGCTGGACCCATATGGGTATGGGAATGATCAACATCATTAGGTGGGTTACTTAGGAGCCCACTGACTGAGGTAATGGGTTTCTAAAGTTGTGTGGTTCTGCTTCCAATTGCCATATGCAAGTGGTGCCGGTAAATCTTTCAAATATCTATCCTCCAAAATTTGTAGGCTTATTCACCCCTCAAATAATAATAGTTCCATTTTAAATTTATTCTATCTTATAAAAAATATTTTAAAATATTAATTATATGAATGATGGCATATTATTATTATTATTATTATTATTATTATTATTATTATTATTATTGTGATTTATGAGGGGCAATCACCCACCAATAGTAATGGGCATATACGTATGTAGGTTGAACTAGTTACTGTTGGTTGATAATTACACTCCACCATAACTAATGCTGAGTCGTTCGATTATCCGAATTCCACCTGTACCATCAGCTCCAATAATTTAAAAGCCCTTCAAACTGGATCAGAACGGACCTTTAACTTCTCCCCTTTTAAATTTTTTTTTTTCAACGCTTGACTTATTAATTTGAGTTCAAATCAAATATATACAAGGATGACAAAATTATTAATATTTTTTTATTAATTATAATTATTTTTTTGAATGGGTGAAGCCTTTATTAAATAGACTTTAAGTAAACAATCAATCAAGAGTATAGAGCTAGGTGCAACTGTAATTGAGAGTGAGTACTGATCTGGTGGACGGTGACCCGCAAAAGGCTCATGTGCTTGCCATGTGGGAGTAGTTGGCAATGATTTAAGACGTGCTCCTCTCGCCGTATGTATGATCCAAGATACTCCTAAACACAATCAAACAAAGCAGCTCCAACATATACACCACCGCCCCCCCCCCCCCCCCCCCTAAATCCATCCATATGCAGCTCCATAAATTGTTCATTATAGGAGGAATCGAGGTGTGCTTTGTGTGTTGTTCGCTTGGATTGTATCTTTTAACTCTAGAGTTGAAAGTTTAATTATTGGAAACATTATTTTCTATTTTTACGAATTCATGTGACATAAAATTTATCATTCATACAATATAAAAATTGATAAATTTACCATTCAAATGTCAAAAAATTGTTATATAACTAATTATAGCAAAATTTATGACGATGGCAATGAGATTAAATACCATAAGGTGTATTAAAGCAAGCAAAATTAGATGTGGCCTCAATTTGGGCATATGGAACAGTAGAGGAATTGACTATTTGACTGATTCATTAGAATATACTGATTCCAGCAATTGTCAATAGAAAGAAGAAATAGATGTGAGCAAACAGTGGTCCAAATGTTAGGCTACTACGGTTTTCCTTTAATTCTGAGAGCTGTCTTTGCATTTACAGTCAATTACAGCATTCAATGGCAATGGCATCCCACGCCTCTCAGTATAAAAAAAAAGTTTGAAAGGCGTTCAAATAAATCATTTCACAAAAGACAAAGAATGTTGGCATAAAAGTCGGGCATCTATATTGAACCTATAAACAATGTCTAACTCCTCTGGACAACTAAAACACAAAGAGGGGCAGTGAATACCTCCGAGATTTCCATTCTTCACTTCTTGTTATCGAGTGTCATGATGCGAATAAACGCTAAACCCACTGCAGATACAGAGACTAGGGTACCTATACAATATTTCATCACGTCGTACTTTCCTGCTTCGAGTTGGGCTTTTAGTGCATGAATTTCCTGCATGTTAGATTCTTGCATGTGAGAACGAGTAGTACTATAGAACCAACGTTGTTATTCAACTTCAAATGTAAGCTCACCCGATCAATCTTGTTGGTTAAATTGCCAGATTCCACGCTATGTTTAGCAAGTTCATCACGGATTCGCCTGTTTTCAACCAACTCATAAGGTAACTGGACAGCCAAACATGATAGCACTAACTAAACAAATAACTAGCATTTCAAAAAATAATCCCTTACCCTTTCTCGAGATTTAGATCCAAGCGTAGGCCAGCAGTGACCTTATCAAGCTCATATCTGTGTAACAAAAAGAATAACAACGTTCAGGTGATAGCAATGAGCTCACTCAAAAGTAAAAGAACGTATTACACAATTTATAATGTCCCTCTAAATTTTTACTTTTATACTTAACTTGACAGCTTATCATACCTCAAGTCACTTGACAGCTTATCATACCTTAAGTCACTGCGCATTTTCTCAATATCATTCTGCAACTTTTCAGTCTCACGTTGAAGCAAAGAAAAGTGATGCTCCTGAATGAAATATGGTCCAGAAAATGTTTGAATGAATGAGAGAGAAAGAGAGAGAGAAGAGTATTTCAAGCATTTGAGACTATAAATGCAAGAGCCAGCTTTCTTCATTTACCAATGCAGAAAAAATAAACTCTTAGCAAAGTAGTCACGGGGCACTCATATAACGCGATAAGGATATTGATCAAATATACGACCAATTGTTATCTTTACAATCGTCAATAATTCAAAGATTTTGAGGGCAGATTTAAAAAGAACATCCGAAAATTAGATCATTTAGCAAAAAGCTCTTCTGGATCAAACTTACGAACCACAAGCTATCCTGGCTACAGCACCACGGAAAAGGAAATCTTGCACCAAGGGTTTGTACTTTATACTACTCCTCCCACACAAAATGGGAACCTAACTTATAACATTTGACTGTTCCACAGGGACATGAACCAGTGTTCTTACTTTAACATCAGAAAGTTAAGGAAGCACAAGATTCATATCCCCACAAAATGATGAACATTCTTGTTTCTAACTGTGCAACTGAGTACACTTGATTCATTTACCAAAAAATATTTTGTATATTCAGAAATTTGCAAGATACTTCAGGATCTTCATAGTAGCTTTGAAGATAAAAAATACCCATAGAAAGATCATTTTAATTAGTACTTTTTCACAAAATGAAAAACTGACTTGGTAGTCCTTACATGGGAATAATTAATAATATAACAAGACAGACAATTTATTTTGAAATGGCTAGTGATGGGACTTGCAATAACCACCCTTCTTGTATATATGTTTTTTTATTTGCTTCAAAGATTTGAAGTTGTGCTAAAACTTTGGGAGGTTAGTGATGGGACTTGCAATAACCACCCTTCTTGGTTGTCATGTTCCTCTTCCAGCACTTTTACTACTGAGATATAATTATGTGTTGATGAGAAGAAGGCTTAAACTTGCTTTTGGGAACCAAGTGTTATTCTGAATCATTTTCCCATCCTGAAAATTACATACCCAACAGTCACTTCTACTTTATTAGGCTTCAACAACATTGAACTTATTGTTTTAACTGGATTGACAAAAGATTTGCATGGCCTAGCTTGATATGAGTGCAATCACTAGACATTCAAGTTTTATTTCTTTAAAGTCAGATACAAGAAACTCTATCATGTACCTAGTTGATTGACACAAACGATGATATAAAGTTATCGCTACTTACAAAGCCAGCATGTATGTACCAAAGCCAACAGGTAAAGTGAGTATACCTGAGAATTCTTAATTTCGGATTTGAACATGTCAATATTAGATTTTTGTAAATTTTCAACCTACAAAGTCACAAGACAATGCTTACAAATAATGAATTAATATTGAGGGGAAAAACTGTACTTTCTAATGAAAACCACATCTACCAAATTTTACCTTCTGCATCTCAGCTTTTGAGAGAAAAGAATGTCCTACATTCTCCAAGCTATCATTTAGAACCTCAACTATGGCAGAGGTGATTGCCTCGGCTTGCTGCAAAGGTACACCTTGTGCTTCCAAATTTTTAACCTATCAAAATCACAAATACAAATTCGCCTAAATTCTGGATAATACAAGATTTCCGAATATAGGCTAAAATATATATCCAAAAGAAGCAGAATATTAAAGAAAATACCAGCTTTAATGTATCCACGAGAAACGCACGGTTTCCGTTAGGTTTGGCAAGCTGAGTTCCGTAGAAACTAATGGAAGAGGCGTTGGACTGGAACTTTTTCAGAGCGACGGAAGAATTAGGAGCAGCTTTACACGTATGGAGGCTTCGCAATTTGGATAATCCACATTCAGTTTCTAATCGAAGCACACGCTTCAAAGCCCAAGCTGCCGCCATAAAATGAAATCTCTTCAAGCGTTCACCAAGAAAAAAAATCTCGATAACTCCGGCAGATCAGATTGTTCCGACCGAAGTGATTCTCGACGATCGCGGAGAAACGAGTACGTACACGACACGACGTGTATGCGAATTTTTCCGTGAGAAAAAAACTGAGAAACAAAGGAATAAAACGGAGAAATCGATTCAACAATGGCACCTCGGGGGTGGATTATTCAGAGAAGGATTGGGTGGAGAAGGCGGCTAAAGGGAGGGAAGGGAAGGGAAGGGAAGGGAACGGAGGAGGGAATTTAATACAGAATTGGGGTTAGTGGTGGCCGAAAAACGTGACGAAACTTATTGGCGCACTTTTTTTTAATCAATTTGGCTTCCACAGGCAGCTCCCGCTAGCTTTGCGTGCTGCTCCTACTAAGCTTCTAGGCTTTTATGGTATCTCTGATCTAAATATCTATATTTTATAAAATATTAATATTTTATAATTTTATAATTAAGTTATTTTTAACTTAAATTTCTATATTTTACAATTTTAACAATATTTTAAATATTTTCTTACACCAATCATTTTATATTATTTTATTATTATATAAATATATTTAATTATTTTAAACCTTAATATATATTTTAAAAATATATATCTAATAAATGAGATTAATAAATTAAACATAATTTAAAAATTAATTAGTAATAAAAATATATTATTTTTATATAACATAATTTAATAAATCAAGTAAATTTTATTTTCATATTGAATATATGTAAATTAATAAAATATTAAAAAACGAAACACGATTAATAAAATTAAAAACTAAACGAAATATTACAATTGATTCATTACATAAAATAATAAAAATAAATTAACAAAAGTCACCCACCAAATATAACAAACAAAATATAAGCAACTTTTATTATTGTCTACTTTTATTCTTGTAATTTTTTTTTGTGTGAACTTTTGTTTGTTTGTTGTTGTAGTAGTTTATTAATTTTAATTTGAAATGATTATGTTTTAATCATAATTCTATTGCGTATTTATTTTTTCCGTTTAAAACACTTCACAATGTAATATTAATTAGTAAATTATATTTTAATATTTTTAAATAAAATTTATTTTATACACTTTAATACAAAATTAAAATAATTAAAATAACAAAAATTAAAAATAAATAACATGTGAAGAAATGAAAATAAATATATAGAATGAGAAATATATATGTGGGAAAACAAAATAAAAAATAAAAATATTTTAGTGAATCTCAATTATTAAAAAATTAAAAAATATATAGAGATGATACAATACATCTCTATTTTAGAGATGAATTTGAAGATAAATTGCTATTTTCAAATTTTGAAGATCTAACCCAATTTGAAATTAGGTTGGAGTTGCTCTTACCTAAGTTTTGAGGGAATAAAATTTTAAAAGAATAAAACGAATATTATAAGGCTTGAATATTATAATTTATGTTGCATATATTCATTATTTGAATAATTTTATTTGATTATGAAGTATTTAGGTGGATTTATTTATAAACATAACATATAAATATGAGAGAATATTTATAAAATATGTATTTTATATTAATTATCAGTATATATTTGAAATATTAGGTAGAAAGAGTCGAAATTGTTCTAAATATTATTTAAAAAATATGAAATTCAATATAAATTTAAAATATTTATTTAAAAAGTCGAATTCATTACCGCTCGACCTATATATTATTAAAAAAATGTCAAATTTATTACCACTAAATCTAACTCAAACTCAAAATGTTGTTTAATTAAACTACTATTTATGTCACTTTTTTTTTTTCTCAAAATACCATTAACAATTAAAAAATTTTCCAAACTCCGACCCCCTCCCCTGGTCCCCCCAAAAAAACCCTCTCCCTCTATCTTCTCACACTCATGGTCGAAACTCCCCAAATCTATTGGAGAAATTCTACTAGATTTAGTACTCGTTAGTCTCATTCAACAAATTCCACCGCTATCTTGCATTTCCAATGACAGATAGAAGGAAATCGAAGCAACCAAAGGTTAGTTTTCCAAACTTTTTAAAATTTTGTTGATTTTGTATAAAATTTGAAAATTATGCATTTATTTTTGGTGTTTTGATTTATGTTTATATGTGAATGGTTTGATTGTTATATGAATTGCTAATTTTTTAGTATTTTGATAAGTGGAACGACCCGACTCTTTGGAGCACGCCTGCGCATCTTTCACGTCCGTGATTTTTGTAATTTTTTTTTCTAAATTATGGAAATGATAAAATTATCTAAAGGAGGCAACATATATGGTGGAAATAAATTGAGCTACTTGTGAGTTATTCGCAAGCAGCTTGGTCAAAACTTGACTTGAGCAAGGAGTTGACCAAGCTCTCGATCCGGCTCGTTAAGGCAACACGAACTAAACTCTCAAGTCAGTTCGTTAAAATAATGAATCGAACTCGAGCCTGTAATGTACAGGCTCGGTAGGCTCGTCAAGCTGTATATTACATATATATATATATATATATTTTATAATAGTATAATAATAAATAGACTATACTCTAAAAATAGTCCATTACATATAGCGAAAATATCATTTTAGTCCAAAACAAAAAAAAAACTACTTTTTCAGTCCATAACATTATGTTTTTTAAAAATTTTAGTCCAAAACCCACTTTTGCATCTCTTGACCAGGGATATTTTGGTCTTAATGAAAAGTATTTTTCTTTTAACATTTTAAAATTATGAAATGAAAATGTAGTGGACCAAAATGTAGTTTTTTTTGTTTATTTTATATAGTCATTATAAAATAATAATAAAAAAACATTTACCCTCTCTTTCCTTATCTCCTTCTCCTCTCTCACTCTCTACCCGCCGCCCTACCCCTCTCTATCTTCACTGCCGTAGCCACCTCCCCATTTCTCTTCTTCTTTTTCTTCTACTTCCCTTCCCCAATCTCTCTCCTCTATCCCTTATGCCCTCCCTCCGCAGTCCCACCACCGTCGTCACCGATATCCATGAAATTTTTGCTCACAAAAGCCTAATCAAGTGGTAGTACTGCAGAGCATGAAAATCCATGGTTTTCTTTTTCTTCTTATGTTGATTTTGGCTACCAAGTGGCAGAGGACATCTCCCAAAAAGGATATCTCACGGCCTCTATGGGTAGCAAACCCAGACCATTCCGCAAAATCAGCAAAATGGAACTCAGAACAAAACCCATTCAGCAAAATCAACCCTAAGACAAAACCGAAACGCATTCAGCAAAAAAAAAACAAAGTTGGGAATTTATTGGAGAAATCGGTTGCTATCATTATCGGAGAAATCAGTTCAGGTAAAAGTACTCTACTTTTGAAAATTCTTCAGGAGCGAGGTTACACTAAATTTTGTATCATCACTGTTACTCAGTCCCGCTGCGTTGCTATTGTCTCCGTCGCTCGGTAGCCATGCTCGATGACAGGAAGAACCCAATTCGGATTCCATCTTGGTGACCCTGGAGGGTATGGCCATGGATGTAATCTTCCTAGTGAGATCAAGTTGCTCGTACGGGTCCGTCAGAATCACGGGTATCTCGTCCGGCAGGAAAAATTCCAGCGAATTTGTTGCAGAGAATAGGGGGATAGTCCCAGGGGAGGTAGCGGGGGCATTGGGTGGCTGTGAAGAATTGAGAAAGGAAGAGGGTAGGTGCGGTTGTTGGGGATGAGATTGAACAAGATAAGTAGATGGGCGATGAGGTTGTCCGGGATGAGGTTGAACACGATAAGAAGAAAAAGAATAAGAGAAGAGGGAGGGGGAGGAGGAGGAGGAGGAGGGGGGCGGCTGGCGGGGAGAGAGGGGTGGGGGTGATGGAAAAGGTAAATGTTTTTTTATTATTTTAAAATAGTGGATTATAAAAAAGTTTTTTTTTATTATTTTGGTCCACTACATTTTTCAGTCCATAATTTTAAAAGGTTAAAAGAAAAATACTTTTTATTAAGATCAAAATACCCTTAGTCAAGAGAGGCAAAAGTGGGTTTTGGACTAAAATTTTCAAAAAACATAATGTTATGGACTGAAAAAGTAATTTTTTTTGTTTTGGACCAAAATGATATTTTCGCTATATATAATTAACCATTTTTGGAGTATAGTCTAATAAATATTTATACTTTTTTTCCTTTTTCCTTTTTTGCCCTCTTCAGATTTGTCAAGTTTAAAATTGAGTTCGATTCGTGAACTTGAACTCGAGTCGTGAGCTATCGAGCTCAAGTTTGATACTTATGTCTCCAGCCGAAATCGAGTTTGAGGAAGCAAGTTTGATTGAGTTCAAGTCTAAATATTTAAGGAAAGCGGATGTTAAACTTGACAAAAGTCTAAATATTTAAGGAAAACTGAGCTTAAACTTGACAAAATTCGATCTCTGACTCAGTTCATTTATACCCTAGCGATAGATAAGAAATATTCTGTTCAAATAATGGATGACTAATTTATTTGAAACTTTATTCAAAAAAATTTGTTTGAAACTATTTCATTCCCTCATGGGTTTCATAGTGAATGCTGCCAATAACATGGGAAACTTCACTGGCTCTTCGAAATTATTGGTGCATGTACAACTGGAGAACCCTATCCTATCCTATCATCAATCAAACCCATGATTCTTCATAATAGTCTTAATTCAGTTTGTTTTTTGGGCCACTTTCTCAGGCTTCACAGAAACAGCATTGATTAAAGGCGATCGATATTATTATAATTGCTGCAAAATTGAGAAAACGTTCTATAAAACTAAAATGTTCTACGGCTATGAGGGTACCAAAGCAGCCTACCAAAAGAACAAAAACAAAAGGCACAAATCTAAAGTTCAATTTACTGTACAAAATCAACTATACGATGATGCTTATCAGGAATGAATATAATTGCACCTATTCCCTTTCCTACATCTTCCGTGCGTATTGTATGGACACAATACGTCTCTAGGAATATTCCTCAGATCAGTTCTTCTCCCAAATGATGATTGCCTATTCCATGGCCTCCCACCACCATAGCCAGAATCTCCCCCATGCGAACCGCCGTTGTTGTCCCTTTGACCTGAGAAGTTACCTCCACCACCTTGATACTTGTCAGGTCCCCCCCATGGTCCTTGATTCCCAGGTGGTGGCGGTGGTGGTGGTGCACCCCAGCCTTGGTTCGGGTTTCCTGATGGCGCCCCGCCGTGTACCGGAGGAGCTCCATGGTTTCCACTTCCCATGGGGCCGGGGCCCCAGCCAGTCACAGGAGCTGGACCTTGAACAGCAGGTCCCATGTTTGCAGGCGGAGGAGCAACCCAACCCGTATTTGCGGCACCCCCTACGGGCAACCCCTGAACTCCAGATGGCACTGCCGGAGCAATCCACCCAGGATTTAAGTGCCCCTGTCCAGCATCTCCAGTAGGCATAATCCAACCAGGATTTGTGTTTCCAGGAGGAGGAGCTGGCGCTTGAACGGCGCCAGTCCAATTCATATTTGTAGGTGCCTGCCCTGGTGCAGCAACCCAGCCCATGTTTGGATTTGCTTGCATTGTCACCCAGCCTGTATTTGGATTTTCAGGTCTCAATGCAGGAGCTGATGAGTTGGTTTCTGCATGCCCTGTGCCCCAACCTACATTCGGCATAGTTGGAGTCTGCATATTGGGCTGATTGCTCTGAGCCGGGGGTCCCCAAAACTCGGGTTGAGGCAGAGGGGAGGGACCTGAATTTGAATATTTACCAGTAGGATTCTGAGCTGGAGGTGTAACAACACCCCATTGATTATAAGCTTGCTGTTGTTGTCCAGGCACAGGAGTCAAAGGATTTGATTCAACCTTTTGTGCAGGAGGAGGTCCACCCCAGCCATGAGTTTCGATGTGCGAATTCTGACTACTAACCAGTTGAATTGCATGAGTAGTACTATCCTGAGCCCGAAGATGATGACCATGGTCATCCGAGGCTCGTGCTTCTGCAATTTGAGTTAACGATGTACCTTGTAGAGCATGCGCAGCTCCGATAGCACTTATGGAACCGTTCTCACGACCATTCAACAACTGCTCCTTGGTAATAAGAACTGAATCAGTCACAGAAGACACGTTGCCATGATGTGATAAAGCTGAAGCAGGTGATTGTTTCCCTTCAGCATATGAAGCACCACCAAGAAGAGTGCGGCCATGGTCTCCAAGCTCACCTGCATTATTATGTATGGGGGTCGGAGAAGGAAGATTAGATAAATCAGACCTTGTCCACTTCTCTGTAGGAGGTTTAGGAACCTCAACAGAAGGAGCCAAAGAGCCTTTTAATGCACCCATCTGTAGCATCTGTAGGCCACGATTCGGCTCAATGTTTGATCTTTCTGCAAAGGTTTCTTCCCTGGACAGCTGCTGCAATGGTGTATCAGAAGAATTCACATAATGTCCAGATGAGCCCTGAGTGGCATCAAAAGAAACTGCTGTTGACAACTTATTGTCACCTGAAGACTCCTTCTTCGGGGCGAACCTTCCTGCCAATGCATCAGTTAAAAGTACAGAATCATCCTGTTTTTCGCCTGTTCTCCAAATTCGCAAATTACCGGGGAAGTATCCGGTGTTGCTCCATTTACGCAATTGAGTCATGGAAAAGGGTCCTTGAACTTTCCCAGATGGATCCTTGTAATACCATACCTTTTGGGTCTCATTAATCTTTACAACATTTTCCACTTCTTTAGCTGGGAGAGAGACTGACGAATTCACCAATGTCGCACCAGATAATGACTCAGATCTTGCCATAGAATCGCTATTCAATCCAAAAACTTCAGACTTGCTAGATGAACTGAGATTCGACTTATTTTCAGCTCTCTCTCTTCCTTGATTCCATGAAGCATTATTATTCACCATGTCACTCGGAGTAACATCTTCGCCAGAGTTCGGCAAGGTTTTACTAAAAACATTTTTGTTTGATTCCCAACTTTTGCTTGATATATTCCCTCCGCTCCAAGAATCTTTTGGAGAAAAATCAGTTCCTGGAGAAATAGGCGCCCTTCCTCGTCTGGCAAAGCCAGAACCAGTGGTTCTCAGGAGACCTTCTGCATGCATGAGAAAAAAAATATATATATATACGTCTCTTTCAACTCACCAATTAGCAAAATAACGACAAAATACAATAAATCGAAATAACCTTGTCTATTGTCATCAGTTTCGCTGTCATCCTCTTCAGATTCATTGTTTGGATCCATCTTAGGATCTGCATGTATTTTTGGAACTTCCTCCAATCTTCGTAATCGTTCTTCAGGGGTCTTCAGAATCTGTAATTTCTCTACACATTCTCTGAGCGTGAATTTTTCAGTCAAGGCCTACACTTATCCTTTCAGAAAATAGTGCAATTATAAGCCGTTTGCACGGAACACGTGATAATGACTTTGTAATACAGTAATATAGCAAGGATAAACCACGCACAAAAGGGGGCTCTGTAACTAGTGAAATCAAGACACTCATTTTAAAAAATTTGGTCGAATATTTAGCGCTTGTGTTAACCACAGATAACAAATGTGAGACTAGAGCAGTCAATAAAACATAATTCACTCAAGGTACTAGGGCCAAACTACGATTCAACGTTACAAAGGACAACTGAGGTGGGAAGTAATAAGGGGAAAGATGATCTTCAGAAGCAAAGCTCACCTAGTAGATAAGGGTCTTATTCCTCGCATGATAGAGACAAATTAAATATCTAGAACTGGCATGTTTCCAAATGGCTATCAACTACAAACATTTCCTTTCTGGGCAAGTTTCAATAAGCCTGGTCACACCCACAAACTGAAGCCCTTCAGAAACATGTCAGCAACATTCTTGTTATTGCCAAATTGCTGAAGCAAGAAACCATGTAGCTATAACAGACACACAACTTACCGATCAGTGACAAGAGGCACACCTAATTCATGGCAAATAGACAACAACTATGGAAGTAAAATTTTTCTACAACCTAAAAACACAAATATTGAGATAAAATCAACCTAGGCCCTATAAGAGCAATCTTAACTTTTCACAGGAATGATTTGCATTTGCAAGGCAACATAAAGCAAACTTCATAGTGTAAGCAATATTAGGTACGGTCAGGTAATGAGATCCAAGCAGCCATAGCAGAACAACAGTCTGACCAAATGCACAGTGCTAACTTCTAAAAGTTACTGGATGCCCCAAGTACATGAATTTACTCTACTGAAAAGAGAAACCTTAAAATTTTTCTCCAGGACCAAGCACCAAATTAATTGACCAGCTGATATCATGTTTAAGAGAAAAGATAACTAGAAAATCATATTTATAAAACTCAAACAGATGAAGGATATTCTTTTCTGCGTCCCATATCACTTGCCCGATCACGAAGATGACTAAGCCGCTGAATTTCCGATTCCAGCCACTGCAGTACAAAGTAAATCAGTATTTGAGGCATAACAACAATGGCAAAACAGGCATACAAAAACCTTGAATGGAGTCAAAAGTTTGATGTGTGCCTATAGAACACTTTAAACATATAGGTACAAGAATGAAGCACTAGGAACAAGTGATCAATCCTCAGAGGGATATTTTCTGGAAAAGGGAAGTATAATGAGTAGGAATGTAATAAGCAACCATCACCTGCTACAACAGGCCACACTAAAACACAAATGGGAATGAAAGACTAACAAAAGGGTACCTAGAACGCTGGAACCCTAGGCAGCGATGCAGGATGGGATGAAACAACAAATTTTCGGCTTTGCCTAATGATTCAATTCCGACCCACTGGAAACGTCTGGGTTTTGAGAAACAATTGTTTTACTTGATATTAGCCAGTGGGTACCTCGAAGTCTGGGAACCTAGGCAGCAATGCAAATTGGAATGAAACAACAAATTTTCAATGCTTATTGCCAATGATTCAATCCCGACCCACTGGAAACTTCTGGGCTAAATTTAGCCAGTGAAGACATCTTTCTAATGCAGATGCTAAAATACAAGCCAACAAAACAATGCTCTGATGCCTAATGTTTTGGCAAAGCGCGCAATATATCTTGTTTTCTAAGAAGAAAGGAGTTCACCAGATAATAACATGGCCATAAAAATGATAATAAACCCAAAATAATCAGAAATGGACGTACATCATTCACTCTGACTGCCTGTAATTCCATGGCCTTGTCAAGAATGTCACCCTACCAACAGCCAAGGTATGTTATAAGTACGGAGTACATTTTCTATGTCAAAACAAAAAACAGAGACCAGTTTAGTAATTACCACAGTCATTGTGTTAAGGAGACCACATTTTATACTCGTACGCAATCTCTTGCATTCTTCCTGCGACAACCAGAATGAGGAGTATGTTACAACTTCAAATTATGTCTAAGCAGGGAATAGGAACAAATAGGTGTTCATATCCCATTATACATCCACTTCCAAAGAAAAGCAGAAACAATCAAAAAGATCTTATTAAAAAATAGCTAACAAACTTTGGGAAAACAACTCAAGCACATCACATCATGAAGACACCAAGCACCTTATACAAATAATACCTGCTACAGTAGAGATTTCTTGCTCCATAACAAATCTCTTATCTTACTATTAAACAATTCCAGACAAGACAGTATTCAGTCCCTTTTCAGATCTCTTTGATGAGACTTACATTTCACTACTTTGAAAGAGTCTGAAACTTAGGTGTCTAAATTAGTTGCAGGTTCAGCAATCACTGTCATCTACACTTCACCTGATGACACTACACCCAATTAACATTCCAAATAGATGGCAAACTAAATTAAATCTTATTGACCAATGGTCATCTGTGCATCTTTCTTGGTAGGCACATAAAAAGATGTACTAGTGTTCTCTAAAGACAAGGAATATTATTGCATTGTTGCAACAAATGGTCCAAACCAAGCCACATATTAACAGTGCTAAAAGAAACATATTATTTCTTGCCACAGAACAGAAGACTTCTGCTTGTAATAAAAGCAATTAGGCCATAATTATAGCAGCACAACTCCGAAAATTTCCTGGCCCTTCTTTCTTTAAGTAGCAAAGGTACTCAGTAGAATTAAAAGAATATGAAGAATTAGCATCTACCTCTGTAAAATCTTGATTAGAAATTGTGTCAATCGATACAAGCTCTGTCTTGTTCAGATTTAATATCTCTAACATCAAATCAGTGCTCCTTTTGCCAAGTTTATATGTCTCGGCAGCTTTGCTTGTACCTATAGTATTAAAAAAACTTTAATTCAGAGGACGAGAAAGGAATTCCATACCTACAATCTTTAAACTGCATAAGTCAAACACAAATTAGAAGTAAGTGGACATGTTATAAGTAGTTACCCACGACTTGCACAAGCCTATAAAGGTCATGCTTTTGTGTATTCCCAGAAATTCTTATTCTCACAAAAGTACCAGTAACTTTATTCTGAAAGTCATCACCATCTTCAAGAATGTCCTCCATCAACTTCCTACGCAAGTAAATTAAGCTAATATTATGTATATCAATTGCTGCATAATCAAGACGATTAGATAGAGGTCCTTTATCGGTCTTTCTACGTATTTTCCGCTTTTTGTCTTTTGTCCCCTTTGTCACATTGTCATCGTTCTCATCAACTTCCAGCTGGTTCACTTCAGTGTCAACAACACTGCCTTGAACATCATCAGTATGAGCATCCTCTTTTACAAGAAAGTGAGACTCAAGTAGTTTTAACATTTCAAAATGACCAACTCGTGGCTTTCCAAAAAGATGTTCTAGTCTTGAATCGCAAATGATTTGACTTTTTCGACGAGGATCACGAAGTTTATTTCTTTTGATATATTCAAGCAGCAGAGCCTGCACATCAAACTGAGAAACAACAGATCTATCACCATTTTTCATGTGCATAACAAATTCCAAAAGCTCTTTTGATGCCCATTCCTCATTACTAGGCGACGGAATGGCAACATCAGCCAATTCCTCCTCCTCAGCAAGGGATCTTGCCCGCTTCTTAACCTTTTTCTTTTTTTGTTTAGCTCCTTCTGAATTCTTGGCTTCATTACCAGAACCTCCAGCATCCTTGTTCGCTACTGGTGTCTCAGGTGATTCTTCCTTACTGGTGGAAACCTCAGAACCCTTCCAAGGATTCTTGGCCTTGTTAATTTCAGCTAATGTTAAAGATAATTTCGATTTCAAATCCGTGTAGTAATCCTTGAAGAGAAACTCCCAGCTACTCTTGTCATCAAAATCAATCTGACCCTGAAACAAGTGAAACAGGGTACACAAAAGGTGGTTACAGAGTTGCCCAAACAATAAAAATGAAACATTCAGATGAAAGGTTACACACACTACTTCACATAATGAACCTAAAAGCCCCAAGATGCCAAAATTAGTTATAACTCGCTACAAGAGATGGCATTGACATTACAACTAAATAACCAACACACACAAAGAACACATCTTACAAAAATATCTAGCAGTAGGCAGAAACCTACAAAATTATCATTCCCCCCCCCCCCCCCCCCTCTTCCCTTCTTTCCCATTACAAAAAATAAGTTTTTTAGAAATAAACCTAAATAATAAAAACACTGAAACCATCAGAACCTATTGAAAGTCAATCACATAAAAATTACTAAACTCACTTGAAGAAATTCAAACATAATTATACTCACTGCCATTAACATGACCAATTAAAAGATGAGTGAATAAAGGAGCTTCATTTTGTTTTGTGTATCTATAACTAATGCTTGTGTTGTGTGAGGGAGTAAGAGACAGTGCATAAATAATCATTTACCTCTGAATTGTTTTCTATTAGCATGACAGTCCTCATGCAGGTCTCGCAAAAACCTTTGTTTCCTCTGACACACATGATAACCCCATCCTTTGCACATCCTTTGCATAAGGAATAGGGACAGGTATAGCACATATAGTGAGCAGTCTTTTTACACAAGTTACAAATATGCCAACCTGAAATACACCAAGAATGACAGTAGTTAATGCACAAAACATTCGCGAGAGGGATAAAACCCATTTTACAGATTACCATTCAAAGAGAAAGACAAACCAAAATCTCCACAAAGTAAACTGAAAGGAAAAGAAAGTCATAAAACTCAAATAGTCAATGATATCCATAATTCGTCATTAATGTAAAATAAAAATTGAAAAACTTGACCACTGTCAATTTTTGCAGAGTGTTTGAGTAACTAAACACTGGATCAACTTTGTCAGATTTAGACGATTTAATTCATTACCCATTAGACCTGTTGGTTCTATTTTTTATCCCTGATATAATGAGTGCTTCATCTAGGGCAAAGCAAACCATCAGCCAGTTGAGGTCGAAGACGAAATCTAAACACCTTCGCATTTATTATATCAGTGTCACTGGCGTGCATCAATAGGTTGGCTCTTGGTTTTGAGATTATACTCGGAGGTTCTTACAGTAAAAACATTTTTACCCAATAATACAAGCAACAGGGTAATAAGAGGAATGAGAAGTTGTGGATAACACTTCTATCTCAGGTATGAGACATGCCTCAGCTAAGTGATTCCAAAATCTATTAGCCCCAATTTTGACAATGAGGGTGTGCTCCAAGAGCAACACTCAAAAAGAATAAGAAAGAAGACAAAAAAACATAATAGTATGGCTGAATATTGGCGCCACTGGCTTCAAGTTTTGTTCTCTCAAATCTTCTATGATGATGTGCCTTTTATTCCCTATCATCCCGAACCAAGTTCTAATCATTAAATATTTTGTTACAGCAACAAAAGCCAATCATACCAATGAATGCATCACCATCTGTATGTACCAACTTATCATGCATGTGAACATACATTGTACACCAAAAAACTCACTAAAATAGGTAATGAATCTGATAAATCTAATATAAACAACTAATTAGTGACTGCAGTTCATTTCTAACCTATGAGATTTTGGCCAATAATTGAAATCTTACATAATTATTCTCGAGAATACAACCATGTGTACCTCAATGGTCATTATACACTAACCCTCCAGTACAACAAGCGAATGTCAAGAAAACGATTAGAAGTGTATTAACAGACAAACATAATGGGTCTGGCATTCATCCTACATAGATATGATACAATATATTATCCAGGCAACTTATAAACAGCTGCCTACATCAATCCATGGGTGGTGCTTTGTCATGCTACTCCAATGCATCAAGACCATTACTGGCAAAAGCACAAACTAGTAATGGAAGTGGTTTTGTTAGGATTAAAATATGATTTTCCAAAGTCCCCATAGAAGATGGGGGGCAAGTAATTTCATTTGTATACACAAATATTGACATCCATGCTTTTAAGGTGATACAGAGATATGCAGTTACCACAATTCCAGCGACCCTTGGATCGGAAAAAGGCCTCGTCCCTATTAACACAAGAAGGATGGTAGGCTTTGGGGCAACCCCTGAAAAAACATAAACGGTGGGTCAAACTCAGTTACTAATAAGGTACATGAGGATATACTATCACCCAGCAAATCATATTAACAGTTAACTTTTTTAAAACTTAAGCTCCTCCCCTAATAATTCTTCTGCCTAGTGAGTTTATGGAGCATACAGAAGGACACACCACACTTACCGACGATCACAGAGAAAAAGGTCGCCACCATCGAAGCAAATGAAGCAAACATCCTCCTCGGTAATCTTTTGAGATTTTGATGAAGTTTTAGACTTCGTGAGACCTTTAGCCGTCCCTCTCTTATGTTTCTCTCCAACAATTCTTCCTGACTCCCCACCTTCTGTTTCAGTTTCCTCTGTGTCTACCAGAGCAGACTCCTCAGCGGCCATCTCTTCATCCGCCTCATCATGAGCAACATGATTTACATCATCCATCTCTGGGATATGTTCCACATTATCTACCTCAACATCTTCTGCTTCAGCCTCATTTTCCTTCTCTAATGTCTGTAGTCCCTGTTCTTGTTCCCCTGCACTTGTTTGGGTTTCCATTTCCAGGTCATCAAATGTGGACCCTGCTTCAGCAACCGGCTCACCATCTTCCTCACCAACCTCATCAATTTTTGCTTCAACCACCTCACCCTGCTCTATTACCAGTGTTCTCGGTTCCTCCTCTGCATCCGTTTTGATTTCCATTTCAGACCCTATAAAAGCAGGCTCTTCTTCCTTGGCAACTATCTTTTCGTCCTCATCCGGGGAAACAAGCTTCCCGTCACCAGTAGGGTTAGAATCAGTATCAACAACCTCAACTGTTTCTGTTTCAACCTCCTTCCCCATTGCTAACACTCTCTTTTCCTCAACCGCATCTGTTTCAGTTTCTACTCCCATATCTGTCACAGCACATTCATCTTCGGCAACCATCTCCGCATCTGCATCATCTGGCTTGTGTAAAGAGTCAAGGTTATCGATATTAATATCCTCCATCTCGGACTCCTTCTCCTCTAGTACAGAGTTATTTACCTTTTCATCGACCAAAATGACTAGTTCTTGACCAGTATACTGCAAGCCATTTGACCCTAAACTCTCTAATACTTCAGTCCCTTCCTTTCCTCCCACCAGCTTCATCTCTTGTTTCGAGTCCACTTTAACCTCCGTTATTAGCATCTCTTCGCTATTTGTTTCTTTACCTTCAGCCGGCTCCAACTCATTTCGGGCTGCCGCCATGACCACAGAAGATTCCACAGGCTTCCCCACCATCTCTGCGTCTTCCTCAGTAGCAGTTGATTGTAAATTGCCCGACTCTGTAATCAACTTATCCGCATCGCTCATGTCAACGATACCCGCATCATAATCATTCTTCTCCTCACCACCACTGCCGCCGCCACCATCAGCAGCTGTTGCACCCTCTTTAAAATCCGTTCTGGCACTCAGTTCTCCAACCCCTTCAGTTGCAACCACCGGGCCATCTTGCACCTCCACATGGTCTTCCTCATTCACCGCAGCCAAGTCATAACCCGGACCTGGGCCGCCTCCACCTACTTCCTCCCCCGCCTCCATTTCTCCTTCCGCATCATCCGCCACATGCACGTCCCCAGTCTCGTCAACTCCTCTCCGCCCTGCCTCCCCACCCAATTCTCCGCTGTTTTCCGAATCAAAATCCGACGCGTTCGTGTCGCCTAATTTCGGGAGCAATTCACATTGCTCAACCCCCTCCGATTCTCCCCCGTTTAATTTTCCCTCTCGGATTGAGTGGAGCTGCTCACTCGTTCCTTCCGACGAGGGTTTATCCAAATTCGACGGGGAAACCGCCTCCACATCCTCTCCCATTAAAAAAACTCCAAAAAAAACACACACACACAAACAAATGCAACACGAATTTTTTAAAACCCTAACCCTAGAATTTCTTTATAGATTTTGACAGTTTCTTGGTAATATTTAACTGTAAATGTTAGGGTGCCGCGCAGTAACATGTGAGTTTACAGTTGCATTGGCGATGAAGATTCGAGAGGAGAGATAGAGAGGAAGAGAGCGGAATAGTGATTCGATTTTTCGTTATCGGAGCTGAGCTTTTTTCTTCTTTTCTTCTTCTTTTGTCTGAGAGAAATGGGGTTTCTTTTGGAATTTAAATGCGATGCCTTGAACCGCAGCAAAAGTGATGTGTGCGAGTGCGTGTGTTTTGTTAATGGGATTTACTATTTGTATAACAAAATTACTATTTGTATAACAAAAAATGTCCAAATTACCCCCGATATGAAATAATAAATATTTTTTGGATAAAAAACGCTGCGCATTGCCGAACTGAAGGGTAAAAAACGCAAATTTGGTATGGAAATGAACAAAAAAACGCCTAAAGGTCTTGTGGAAATTATCTATAAACGCTAAAACGTAGCGAAGACCTCTACCAAAAACGCCGAAATGTAGCGTTTATTTGTAGAAAAACGCTGAAGTGATGCGTTTATATCACCTAAAACGCTAAAATATAGCGTTTCATGCAAGAAAAAACGCTAAAGTATAACCGAAAAACATAGCTCGCTCGTTAAATAGTAGCGTTTGTGACGGGTTTTGTTAAAAAACGGACCGAACAAATATGAACAGACCAAATATTCACAACAAATTACATCATATCATATCATAACCTTTGTACATTCTCTGTACAAAAGGTTCCCTTACAAATATTGACAACAAATTGAAATCGACAATCGAAAGAAGGTTTCGTCGAATCATATCCATCTGCCATTCGTATTGTACAACTTTCGATTGACATTCTTCACGAAATGGTAAGTTTGCTACCCGCTATGAATTTTTGTATTTTTGCAGCGTTTATTTTGGCCTGAAACGCCAATTATTAGCGTTTTAGTCATCATGAACGCCAATATGAGGCGTTTTGTTCACCATGAACGCAAATATGAGGCGTTTATTTTCACTTAAAACGCCATTTATTAGCGTTTGAAGCAACATAAACGCTAATATGTGGCGTTTTTTTCAGAAGAAACGCCAAATTGTAGCGTTTTATGCCTTTCATTTAAGAAAATTGTTGCGAAATTATGGTATTTATGTGAAATCCGTAGCGTTTTTAGGTAAATTTTTTGTGAAGTGTAGCGTTTTTTTGTATAGTTATGTGAAATACGTTGCGTTTTTTTAAGATTACATATGTAAAGTGAAGCGTTTTTTATAGTCCCATTGTGTAATTTATAGCGTTTGTAACAATATGGATTTGGATTTCTGACTATACAGGACGATGATTCGAATATGAGCACACATGATGATTACGAGCAGGAACAGGATAATGAGGATGACGAGGGGGGTGAGGATGAGGACATTGGGGCAGATCTAAGTGAATATTTTAGGATAGATATGGATTTTGCAAGTGTGGAGGATGCATTTACGTTTTGCTATCCTATAGCTAATAGCCTGCAGTTTGTGCTTTCGAAGCAAGGCGGAAGTGGCTCGACGTATTATTTTAGGTGCAGTCGATGGAAAGATCCACTGAATGAGCCTCTCCCCACCATACGGTTGAACACGAAAAGATGCGGATGTAAATGTCCGTTCAAGTTGACTGTCAAGAAGGTTGTTAATGAGCGTTACAGTGTGCTTGTTACGCCAGGGGTATCGTCCACACATAATCATCCTGGTATGAATATGTTTCGCTATTGAATATGTTATATTATTTTTGCTATAATTAGCATTTTCTTATATTCTTATTACTAATTTTTGTAGGTATAAGGCATCCATATGGGCACCGGCAGTTGAGCGGTTTCTCGAAAGAGGCAAAGGCTGAGGCTAAACGCATGCTTTCTTTCAATGTGAGACCAAAAAGCGTTTGGGAAGCTATTCATCAGCAGTTTCCCGAAGACAATGTACAGATAAGGCAGGTCTACAATTTGAAGGAAGAAATGAAGAAAGATGGATTGGATGGTAGGAATATTGGGCAGCAATTTTTGCATTTGGCTCGCGAGAAGAAATATTTTGTTCGGATTATCACTGATGAGGCCACTAATGCGATCACACATGCATTCATCGCTCATCCTACATCAATTCAGATGTTCAACAGGTGGTATTGGGTTGTAGTGGTTGATTCAACCTACAAGACCAACAAGTACAAAATGCCCGTCGTTGAGATGATCGGTATGACTCCCACCAATAAGAACTTCAATATTGCTTTTGCCATTGTTAAGGATGAGACAAAAGAAACATATGATTGGGTAATGAAAAACTTGAGGGAATTGTTGCCTAGTAATGTGGAACCAAGTGTTGTCGTCTCAGATAGGGAGTTGGGTTTGTTGCAGCCTATTAAGGATCACTTTCCATCTTGCAATCACTTGTTATGTCGGTGGCATATTGACCGTGATGTTGCCATTTGGTTGGAAAAAAATGTTGGTAGGAGGAATGTGGACACGGCCACTGATATATATAGTAATTGGTGGAAGAAAATTATCATGGCTCCCACAGTTGAAAGGTTTAACCAAGTGTTGGTCCAATTCAAGGTTACATACTCTATGGTTGAGCCTACAGTTGTTGATTATTTGGAGGGGACGTGGTTCATTCATAAGGAGAAATTCTGCCGGGCGTGGACGGACACATTTCAACACTTTGGGAATACGGCAACTAACAGGGTTGAGGCTTCTCATGCTGCATTGAAAGATTGGCTTCATTCTTCCACCAATTCTCTCGACACGTTGCTCATGAAGATCGACTCTCATCTCACGCATCTGTTTCCGCACATCGCGTAAGTGCAATAACCGCATTCGATTATTTATTTAATGTCATAATTTTATTATAATTTTATTTTATGTTAAAACAATAACAGTGGGTCGCTCGAGTCTTCTACTGCCACGACACAAACCAATAGGATGGGGTTTCCATACTGTTACTTGAACAAATACGTTTCGCATCACTGCCTGAATTTGGTAAGCAAACAAGTTGAAAAAAAGGATAGGTTGGCAGGCGAAGTTATAGATAGGTGTGGATGCGTGTGCAAGGTGACGCTTGGGATTCCTTGTGCATGTGATATATACAAGACACAGGAATCGACCGCATATCAATTGCTCCCATTAGTCCACGAGTTCTGGCAGAGATTGACAATTGTACCCTCCCAAAGGGATTCGAATAATCTGAATGAGGACATCAGGTACATTTTACTTATGTTTGTTAGTTATATTAAATTTGTTTTATTTTTTGTAATTTTACATTTGGATGCTGATTGAAAATAATGTTTCATCAAGGTTTTTCAATGAGGAAGTCATTCCTGCAGTTAACACAAGTCCGTCATTCTTGGCTCGTCTACTTAATATGGCTTATGTGGAAGAGATGCACGCTGATATGTCTAGTGCAGCTGAGCCATCGGTTGAGGGTACTCATAGGGGAAGGCCGCCGAGTAGACTGCACCATTCAGTTATGCGCGAGTGGAGTGGTCGCGAGAGAGCGACACGTGGATCACGTGGTAGGGGTCGGTCAAATTCAAGTGGAAGATCAACTGGGCGCACATCAAACAATACGACGGACTCCTCTAGTCAGTCTCCATTACGTGAAGGTAACTATTGTTAGTGATGTTGCACGAATTTATTTATTTACAAAGTTAATTCAATTATGTTCATGCTAATTTATTTAACACTTTAGGATTTGGACAAGATGTACCATGCGTACCAGTGTTTTTTCGGCATTACTGTACTGGATGGTCGGATGTCATTGGAGATGGAAATTGTGGGTTCAGAGTGATTGCTAGTTACCTTTCAGGCGGACAGCACAATTGGAAATTGTCGCGTAGAGCGCTTGTTGGGGAGATCGTTCGTGATCCACAAAGGTATGCAGGTTTGTTTGCAGTTGTGGAAGAGAGACCTGCTGACGGTGATCATTTGGGTGCCGTTATCCGGCGTTTACGTTATCAAGGTAGAAGTTGTTCTGAAGCCTACTGGATGGCCACACCCACGGACTTGTTCCCACTTGCAACGCATGCTAATGCCGTGGTACTGCACCTCAGCCGTTCGGAGCCGATGGCGAATTATACCATATTACCCTTGGATGCTGGAGAGGACGAAACCCGCCCGGAGAGACAGATAGCAATTGCTCACGTGGGTGGTAATCATTACGTTCGTGTTGATGTTCTTGATGATTGTCCCCTTCCGCCACTGCACGTTGTTTGGCGCGATCACTGCAACCAAGCGACCGTTGGACGTTGGCCTAATACTTTCAGAATGCGTTTTAGGCTATGGGTAAATCGTCGTGATGCTTAGCGGCTTCAGTGTACTGTGAATTTGTTTTTTTGGTATTGTATGATTGTTTGCTTTGGTATTATATCATTTGTTGGTATTATATTGTTGGTATTCACATTCATGACATATAACTAAACAAACACAAACAATAGATGTAATGCACAAAGTACTGATATAGAAATGGTGCTGATGTCATAAAAAAAATATACAAATGTATACAAAATGTCAAACATATAAAAATACAAAGGGGCTCAATCGGCCAGGTCAAATCGCTGCTCAAAATCCGCAATCAGGCCATAATACTCGTCATGCAGGTCCGGTGCTCGATCTCGCAGCTGATCCAACAACCGGTGCTGCACGCCCAGCACATCGCTAACCCACTACAAAAAATACACACAATTACATCAATTATTCATGTTGAACAATATAATAAAATATATTACAAATTTGATAAAAAAAAATTACTCACATATTCCGATGACGATCGGCGCGGCTGTGGCTGCTCCGGTGGGGGACCTATGACGTACGGATGGGAGCGGGGTACGAACCACTCCAGATATCCGTCCACGCAGGCACTATATCGGACGCCGTGCCCTGTCTGTGCACGGTGCACAAAATATATAGGCCCGGTAGCCGGATACGCGTCCCACTCGGACTCCGCATATGTCCGTGGGTGGTGCACGACGTACCCACTACCCCCGTACCCCCTGTACGTCCCATCCGTGGCCGGAATGAACGGTCTGGGGATCCACTGCACATACCCCAACTGACGCGCACACCGGTCTGGCATGTACGGCTCTATGTCCTCCCGGTACGCAATCAGGCCGCGGTACTGGGTCCTCGGAGTGCGCGTGACGGCAGCGCGACCGTATGGCATCCATACAACCTATAAAAAAATTTTCCAATTACATTTCCTATGTTTTTTAAATATACATTTAAGTAAATTAATTTTGATTTACTTACATCGTCCGCCGACAAGGCATCCAGTGCCTCCCGGAAAATCGCCAGTCTGTCGTCCTTGTTGCGTGGTGCGTCGACCGTCCATCTGCTGGCCCGCGGCCGATCGGGGTGCACTGACAGAGGCCTGGCATTACTCCTAAAAGATGGAAAATGCTCGTATATCCAGGCCTGTAGCAACGTCAAGCAACCCGCGACGCTCGACGTGCCATGACGACTAGCAGCACCTAAGTGTCTATACAGAAATGCTAGCGTCGCCGTGCCCCACGCGTACTGGCCCACCTGAGCCATCCCGCCCCGCAGCTCCAAAACAGGGCCTGGCTGGAACTTATTGGAACTCTTGTCTGTAAACAGACAGGTCCCAATAGTAGCCCATAGAAAAACTGCAACGTCCGAGTCGGGCCGGGGTCTACGCCTACAGGTCTCTATCACCCGCTCGGTCGAGAATGCCCCATTCTCGAACAACTCCTTGTCGATGTGCTGGTCCGGAGGTATCTCGAGCAAATCTCTAGCCAACGCTACTAGGGTGGCGGTATCAGCGGACTGGGTAATCAAACGACCCTCTATCGGTAGACGCATAATCTCCCACACGTCGTGGAGAAGTATCGTCATCTCACCGAAGGGTAGATGGAAGGTATTGGTGTCCGGCTGCCACCTCTCCAAAAACGCGCATATCAGTGGCGCATCTATATGCCTAAACAAAATGCTGGGAATATGTCCCAGCCCTGTCTGGCTAAGTATCTGAGCCCCTAGGGGTGACATGCCGCGCACCCAAGAAACTAAGGAATCGTACATCAACCCCCTATTGTGACACCTAATAGGGGCTCTACCCCCCGTCTCACTAAACCTACATACGACGTGTCCTAAAAAACTAGGAATCACCGTCGCATCGATCGGACCACCCTCGACTGGTCCAGTGACTAACCAGCTCTTGTCATCCTTCTTCCGCTTTTTAGGAATCGCTATATTTATCAAATATAATATATATAATTAATTTAACTAATTAACAAAATAAACAAATAAAACATAATTTAATAATTACTCATGTTATACAATAAATGAAACATTCATAAATATTTTAACAATTTACCCAATGAATAAACAAAAAAGACAAATTATATACATATATAAACAAATATAACATATTTTCACTAACTAGCCAAACTAGCAAATAAATAAACAAATTCATCATAAAGTAAATAACTCAATAAATATTTCAATTTATACAACAATATAACATAATTTAACTAAGTAATCATATTACCAAATAAATTAACAATTAAATAATAATTTAAATATTTACTCAGTTAATAATAGTATTAACAAATAATACATAATTTACATAATTCACAAATTAGACAAATAGATCAATTAAATAAACGTAATTAATAAATCAATATCGCGTACCTGCAGAGGGCTCCGCCCGCTGCTGCTGCTGCATACCAGACTGCCGCTGATGGCTCGATCTCGGAGGCTCCTCGTGAGCCTCCTCCTCCTCTGACCGATCGTCCTCGTCGCTCGGCGAGGCATCGTCCTCGTCCCTCAGATGGAACGCCGACTCCCCGCCAATCCCTCGACCGGCTCCACTGGACCGGCCACCTCGAGTTCGAGGTCTCGTGGCTGCCATCTTCTGCCTTCTGGCAGAAACTGTGGGCCTCTGTCTCTCCTCAACGGTGGAAGGAGGAACGCGCGGTTTAACCTTACCGCCACCCTGAAAAATGTAATTCAAATATATTAATACACATACATTTTATATTATATAAATAAATATTTAAACCCCGCATAAAACCCAATGTTTGACCCAAAGTCAAACGCCATGTACTGGCGTCTGACTTTGAGTCAAACGCCATGTACTGGCGTTTGACCTTGAGTCAAACGCCAGTACATGGCGTTTGACTATGAGTCAAACGCATGTACTTGGCGTTCGAGTCTTACCCAAACGCTGCCATCCAGCGTTCGGGTCCGACAACAAAGCCGCCGATCGGCGCTTAACTTCGGAACCAACGCTGCAGATCGGCGTTGCTCTCCAATCGAACGCCGCCGATCGGCGTTGGTCGTCCAACCAACGCCTCCGATCGGCGTTGGTCGTCCAACCAACGCCGCCGATCTGCGTTGGTCGTCCAACCAACGCCGCCGTTCCGCGATTTAAACACCAAAATCGGCGGCCAATTCACGTTCCAAACCAACAAAAAATGCGATTCATTCCTAATCTAACGCTAAACACAACCGATTCTACATCAATCCAACAGAAACAGTTCAAAAAAACTGGACAAAATCAAATCAAAACAACATGAAAATGTTAAGAAATTTATACCCGAATGTGTAGCCCTTTTCCTGCGCCATGACCCTTCGAAGATCCAGCACCACCCGCGTCCATGTCGCTAATCTCTACCGAAGCTTGTAAAAACTTTCCTGTTTTTTCGCGTTTTTGCTTGAGTTCTGCGTTTGCTCGGCCGAAATGAAACCTGCTGCGGCGTTTTTTGTGCCTTTTATTTTTTTTTCAAACTGAAGAAACTAAACGCTGCACATTGGCGAGAGAGCAGCAACAAAACGCTGCTTTTTGGCGTTTGAAGTCATTTTTCACGCTGTATTTTAGCGTTTATTAATGTCTTAAACGCTACATTTTAGCGTTTTTGTCCTCAATTTCGCATAGTTTTGGCGTTTGTAAATGTCATTGTCACTACGTTTTAGCGTTTTTTTACGCTTATCTCGTTATGTTTTAGCGTTTTTGTTGGTCTTTTTCATATATCTTTAACGTTTTCGTCCATTTTTTTGGAAATACGCAGCGTTTTTTACATTTTTTCTTCCAACTAAGGGCATTTTGGACATTTTTTGTTATACAAATAGTAATTTTGTTATACAAATAGCAATTCAGTTTGTTAATGGGCCTCGGGAGATGGGAATATTGGACCGGATTGACCTCATCTTTTGGGCTTATCTTGGACAAGGTTTGTTGGATGTCGTAATTTAGGTTTCGGTCCTTTAATTTTTTTGTTACTGTCAAAATGACCCCTGGTGTTTATGCTTATCTCGTCTTGTACTTTACAAAATCATCTCTCTTGTAACAAACATTGCTTTTTTAGTTGATCTCATGCTCCAGCTTATCTTCTAACACTACCCAAAGATATAATATAGGTTTATTTTAATTATGAGATTGTTACTTAACTCGACAATCTAATACGAGAGTGATACGAAAAAATTAAAGTTATGATTGATATTTTAAATTCGGTAAATAATAAAAATAATATCGAGTCATGCCAGTGAATGAAGCATGTCAGATTCAGTCTACCAATTGATAAATCTTTAATTTTTCCTTTTTGATAGTAATATTCTCTTAATACTTTGATTAATGACATGTTAATCTTAGCCACATATTTAATGTAACAATTTAACACTTTATGAAAATATAATTAAAGTTTACGAACAATTGAAGTAATTAATTATAGTTTAAATGTTATATATATTTTATGATTTTGAAATATGCAAGGTATTGAAGGTGACCAATTTTGATGTATAATCTCCTTGGATACGTCACAATCACTTAATCCAAATCCCCTGACTTATAAAATAAAATATTAAAATAACTAAATACTTTTGATTGTCAAAATAGTGTCACTTATAATTATCAAAATAAAATGAGGGGTGTGTTTGTTTAACAAAAATATAATTAAGCAATCATAATTTGATTAATCAAATATTTATTAAAGTGACGTTATTGCTTTGATTTGTTTAGTAAACCTATAGTACTTTGTTAAAAATAAATTATCTATAGTAGTTAGGATATTGTGTTTTGTTGATAACATCTAATTTTTTTATAAAAATGGCATTTTATTTTTTAATTTATTTTATAACACCCCTTACATGAACTAAACTATTATTAAGACCGTTAAACCCTCTCGAATGAGTTATATTAAGAAGCTTTTGACGAAGACCCGGGTTCAAATATTTCACTAATTCAGCAGTTAAAACTTGTAAATCGTCCTGAAGATAAATGTGATGGGAAGAGATGGCATTTGAAAGTGTTGACTTAACATTTAAGTTTCGGCATAACAAAATTTGCAATTTTTCTTTTGCACTTATGCACACAGCGTACTAGTGGTAATGATTCTATCATGGTGTCGCAAATTCACGAGCTCATCATAAGTAACCGTTGTTGATTTTACTAAAAAAAAAAAAATAACAAGCAAAATCATTTTTCAATTGCCTCTTTTCATTACCGCAAAATAAACACTCCAAAATATAGAAAGATTAGTAATTTCAAAAGCAAATAACGCAAATGTCAAAGTAGAGAATAAAAGCATGGTGATGACCTTTTTATTCCCGTCCAAATAATGCAAATGTCAACGTCCATGGATGTAGACGTTTCTGGGAGAATGGTGATAGGTTTTGTTGTTTCCGGCAAGAAGGGTGGCTGGAGAAAAAAGATGAATACGAAAGAAAAATGGGAGGGTGAGGGAAAGAAAGATAAATAGTAAAAAAAAAAAAGCACATGGATTTTTTGGGTATGATTGGACAGAAATACCTTCAAAATTTTGGTCAGTTAGTGGGCTTCACGGATAATATGGACGGAATGACCAAAACCAAAATTCAAATGCAAAAGTTAGTGACATTTTTTGAATTTTTAAAAGTTAGTGACCAAAACTTAAATTTTATCAAAATATGATGACATTTTTTAAAATTCAAAAGGAAGCACACGGGTTTTTTGGGTATGATTAGACAGAAATATCTTCAAAATTTTGGTCCGCTAGTGGGCTTAACGGATAATATGGACGGAATGACAAAAACCAAAATTCAAATGCAAAAGTTAGTAACCTTTTTTAAATTTTTAAAAATTAATGACCAAAATCTAAACTTTATCAAAATAGGATGAAATTTTTTAAAATTCACTATTTTCTAAAATACAAAAGTATATAAAATATTATATATCAACTATGGTACGAGAATACTAACTATGTTAACCACCATGTTCCGAACATAGGACTGAAAACTGAGAATATATTTGGGATAACCAAACCACCTTAGTTGTGTAAAGTGTGCATGACCTGACCTCCCAACACGACTCAAGTATATAACTTTATAGCCCCAGTGGCAGACTCACCAGTACTACTAAAGCTAAAGTCCGAAGACACAACCACCCCCAATTTCCCAAATATCACAATCGATTCTGCCCTAGTTATATCCACACCACCAGCTCCGACAAGCTTATTCAACTGGGCTTTCGTTTTCAGGTTTCCGCCATTATTTCACCTGTCTCTATTTAGATTAATCTGTCTGTTGTTTAGGGTTGTACATGATTTCGATTCGTGGAACAGGTCAAGCTCTTGTGTATTTATTCTCCTGGTTTAATTTTCTGCGAGATATTGTTGCGTTACCTTTGTTTTTTGTAGAAATTTACAAAGTAATTATCGTTTGATGCGGCATTATTGAATTTGAAGCTCATCTCGATATGGTGAGACCGCGTAAAATGTTGATTATTCTTATCTGAGGTTATTCTCTCTCATTTGCCCCGACCCACTCAAAAAATTGTGAGCTTTTATCATATAGATTGTTAATTTAGATTAGGGGGCCAAGGTATTTATCAGAAGAGAGGAAAGTCAGGAATCTGGATTTGGGGATGGGAGAAGCATTCCTCACCGACTTTGGTTTTGATTAATTATGCTGGTCAAAGGTCCAGCGTTGGTAAAATTTCTGACAAGTCGTACTTAGAAGCAAAATTATTGAGCTGTCTTCAAAATAATGAGATTTTTCTCACCTCATCCCCGTCGATTACTTGATTTTTCCCATCTAGTCACCGCCGATTACTTTATTGTTTCACTTGAAAATGTTTTCCTGATAGGGATATTATGATTTATCATGATTTGGCAGATTTATTAGGGATTTTTCGGTTTGCTAGTTTGATTGGGAAGTATTGAGATCAGTGTTGCCCACGAGTTGTTTTTCTATATCCATATTATATTTGTATGTGTCTGTGTTTTATTTTATTTTTTGTTTCTGACTGTTGAGGAGGATATTGGGTTTCCTTTTATGCATGAGCTGATAGGGAAAGAAGGCTCTGAAACTGGAATTTTGTGGTTCACTAAAAATGGTGCCGCTAACTTTCCGTGTTAGAAGTTTAAGTGATCGTGAATTTTGTAAGGGTGCATGAGTATGGGGTGGGGGCTTGAAGCATAATGTACGATCATGATCGGGTTCTGTTGTAACGAACGATCCAGATTGGAGCCCCTAGAGATCGACTTTTAGCTGTTTTAGGGTGGAGCGTGATGATTAGAAAATTCGTTTCGTAGAAGGTATATCGCAAATAGAAATCCATGTTTGCGGTTACTGCTCACTATATACAATTAGAGGAGTTGTGGAAGATAAAAAATGATTTCTTCTATTGCAAATGCAATTTTGTTTTTGTGTTGATGGTTTTTTACTACTCTGTTATAGACTTCTAAAAGGCTGATTGATACTAAAAAATGAGGTCATCAAAGATTTGTGTTGTGGAAAGAGACAAAACTATATGCTTAGCAGTGTCTTATGAAACTGAAGTACGGGGGTGGTTCTTCACTGAATAGATATTGGATGCTTACTAGGATTTACATTTTCTGGGTGCTTGCAACACTACTAAGGTCATGGTTGAAGAAAGTTTGTTGAATCAATGTTTTGTTGGTGGTTAGTGAGATGTGTGGCTGGTGTGGGGATGCTTTTTCTTGTTGAGAAATATATGCTTACTAGTGTTGGATTGGTGCTTAAAAGGGGTAAAGGTACTATTTGGAGTCATTGATGTGTGGTCTTGGGTGTGTGGTTGTGGACAGGGAGGAGGCAGCAGCTTTGGTGGTGGTGTTTGCAGAGGTCATTAGTGGTAAGTGTTATTTGGAGTAGACTTTGAATATGAGCTCGGATAGCAGGAGCAGGAGCCGAAGCAGGAGTCCGATGGATCGTAAGATCCGTACTCAACGCTATTCCTATCGTGAAGCACCTTATAGACGGGAGACAAGGCGGGGATTCAGGTTTTCCGGTTTCTGAAATTTATGCAATACTCGCTTTTATTTTAAGAATATGTGATGAGTAAGTATTGGTTGGAAGGTGGAGTATGATTTTGAGTTCTCCAACTAATGGAATCGAAGTTGATGGTGACAATGTGGTGGTAGATGCTCTAACATGAGTGTCTGGATGTGTAGCTGAGCTACGAATTTTTTTTTTTCAAAGCAACAAACGACTATCTCTTGGTAGATGAGAATTTTCCTGACTTAAAGATTGGACAAAAGCTTTTCCATGCCTAATGAACATGTTTCCCCGTTCATACACAATTTGAGTGTTTACTTGATAGATGCCCAAAAGGATGATATATTGTATTTGGTCGTCTTCTGTTCCTCGCTTTCTTACTGGATGATATAAATACGTATTTTGTTGTCCTTTACAGCCAGAATAGTCTCTGCAAGAACTGCAAACGGCCTGGTCATTTTGCAAGGGACTGCACAAATGTTGCCATATGTCACAACTGTGGTCTTCCTGGGTAAATATTATTCTTTTAGATGTCTTGGTTCTGAGCATCTGTTTTCAATTTTAACTGCTGCATTTGTTTCGTGCTGAAATTCTGTAAAATAACTTCAAATTTGGATAGTAATTTTTAAAGAGACGTGGCAATATTTATTTCAGAACTGCATGGAGTGGTAATCATGAGACTTTTCCAGGAAAATAATTGAAAGAAATTGTAAAGTAGAAAAAACATCTCAGAGTGTCCTTAATTTTTGTTCTTAACTCATGCCAAGACTATGTTACACGAGCATCAATATTTGAACTTCAAACTCCACCGGACAGAACATAAATAATTCACGGTCCTTTATGAGAGAAAGGACTTATAAATCATTTCATAGCATGAGTACCGCTGCTAAAAGCCTAAAAACTCATCATGTGAATCTGTTGTTTTGCATCATCTGCTTCTGTAGTTGTATTAATGGTTTTACGAATTTAAACATGAACCAGGCATATTGCATCAGAATGTACCACAAAATCCCTTTGTTGGAACTGCCGAGAACCTGGCCATATGGCTGGAAACTGTCCAAATGAAGGAATCTGCCACACCTGTGGAAAGGCTGGTCACCGTGCTAGGGACTGCTCTGCACCACCTTTGCCACCTGGTGACCTGAGGCTCTGCAACAACTGCTTCAAGCAGGGGCATATGGCTGCTGATTGCACAAATGACAAGGCATGCAAGAATTGTAGGAAGACAGGGCACCTGGCACGTGATTGTCAGAATGATCCTGTATGTAATTTATGTAATATATCGGGTCATGTGGCTAGAGATTGCCCAAAATCTAATGCCTTCGATGAGAGGGGTGGCGGTGGCGGACGTCTTGGTGTTTCTGGTGCCAGTGGCGGTGGATATCGGGACATCGTATGCCGGAACTGTCAGCAAGTAGGTCATATGAGTAGGGACTGTATGGCCTTGATGATCTGTCACAACTGCGGCGGAAGAGGACACCTCGCATATGAATGCCCTTCCGGAAGGTTTATCGACCGTTTTCCCCGGAGATATTGATGAATCAGACTCTCATCTTCATATAAAAGATGGATCAAGTCACAGTGCTGCTTTGATTTGTACGGAAGTAACTTTCAGTTTTGAGAATAATTCATGTCATAACTTAGTGGATTTTGCATGGTTTGGCATGTTATTTGGACCATACACATATGTTTAACTTATGAACTAATTTGATGTAGAAGCTTGATTATGTTGATATGTTTTCGCAGCGTGTGGTGTTCATCAATCATGCTAGTTGATTTCCTTTAAATATGCTTCTTGGTTAACCTGTTGCTTTGAGTTTCTGGAGGAAGCCGAACCTTGAATAGTTAGAAAGATTACCAAGCAATGAACAAGGGATTTTGGGAATGTTGGCGTCTTCCCTGTGCCGGTGCCGGTTCCGGTTCCGGTTGTGTCAATGAAGAAGTGTTACAGTCGGAGATCGGACTTTCATTGCCTCAGGTAACAACTAATGAAAAGGCTACCTCTCAGGTAGCAGCGTGCAGTGCCAAAGTTAGAATAGAATGACCAGAAATCAGATGCTTTCAGGAAAAGGAAAAAAAAGAAAATGAAGAGGGCTCTGATGACTGCCCGCCCACCAGAGGCCTGAAAAGACGATGGCGTTTTGGCAGAACAGAGCATCTTCCAAACCAGTGACCAATAAGCTTTAAAGCTTGCCGTTTTCAAGAAAAGGAAGGCAGAGCTCAACCAATACCCGTGTAGCTGCCGCCACCACCCACCCATTATCTCATTGGCTCGCGAAATTGTGACCTGAACTCCACCGGATGTCTCAAAATCTCAATCTTAACTCGAATTTTTTTATGTCGATTTTGTATCGGTTTTGTAATATGGTGTTTGAATTTGCCATATTTAGTTAGAGCAGGAACGGAGAATTATGGTAACAGCAGAGGATCTGACTCAGAACTCCTCAAGTGCATTCTCTTTATTGATTCATGCGCATTTTGGGCTGCAGAATCTGCCGGAATATACGCCACTGAAGAGAGAAACTTGAGAAACCAAATCAAGAACCGAAAGAAGAAGCATACCAAATCTTCTCCACAATCCACATTTTTTACTGTAATGCCATAATTGGTCCAAGAAGCACCAATAAAATGGATAGCCATGCTTGCACTACCAAGAGATAAGCTAAAAATGACTGGTTTTTGGCCTTTCTCCTTACTCAATTTTCTCATTAGGCCGCTATCAATATATTTAATGTCAATTCCTACCCCCACAAAACCCCCCCCTCCAATTACCCTCTTTATTACTTGCACTGTCTCATAAACAAACAAAACAATTTGTTTGTGCCCCCCCAACCACCCCAAAACAAGCATTCAGTATTCATATATTCAGTGAAAAATAATTAGCCCATCTTCCTAAATTGTTCTTTGAAATCAATAAATAAAGTGGATCAACTTTGAATGGCACACTCATAAAGGAAGAAAGAAAGTGGCAGTGGCAGAGACATCCCTCCATAGAACGTAGAGGGAAAAAAACAGAGGTAATTAAAAGGACCCACAAAAGGGGGGGCTGAACCGCCATGGCCAGTGAATGCAAAGAGAGAGTCTTTGTTGGAGTAAATGGCTGAGTAGTGGACTAACATTTCTCGCTGCATGTGATTTTATAACTGCCAAAAGAGAATTTACTAAGCCCAGTCGTGTCCTGTCGGCGCTCAAAACTCCCCCCTCTTCTTCTACAGTGTAATCATGGAATCTGTTCCACCCGTGATGGTGATACCAAAAAATGTAGCTTAAAAGTTCAATCAAATCAGAGCCCACCTCCCAAAATTCACGCTTTTCCCAAGCAGTATCCATACTTCTTCAGTACTTAAAGATTGCGGTTCTGTAACAGCCTAAAGAAGAAGAAGAAGAAGAATGAAAGCTTCCCGCTTTTTTCACTTTCTTGCATTGTTTGTTCTTGAACTAGCGATGTTGTTGCCCTTTTACCAAGCTAGCTACCTTGAATATGGAGATGCATTGTCGAAATGCATACTGTTTTTTGAGGGGCAGCGTTCTGGGTACTTGCCGGAAGATCAGAGAATGAGTTGGAGGGGGAATTCAGGGCTGAGTGATGGGTGGACTGTCAATGCTGACTTGACCGGTGGCTACTATGACGCCGGCGACAACGTTAAGTTTAATTTCCCGATGGCTTTCACGACCACAATGCTAGCTTGGGGTGTGATTGAGTTTGGTGAATATATGCCCCCGTCTGAATTGAGGAATGCTTTGGCCGCCATCAAATGGTCCACCGATTATCTTCTCAAGACTGTTTCTCAACCCAATCGCATTTTCGTGCAGGTAATGGCAGTGAATAGTGCCATAAAACTGTCGTTAATCCTTCTAATTCGATTACAACACACAATACGTTAAGCTGTTTTCTTTCTTCAAACGAGATCATCCATATAGTATTCCTCCATTGAGTAAATTTAAAATCAGAAAGAGGGCACTAATAAGACTAAACAAAACCACTTTGAAGAGGATTAAGTATTTTGGCCATTGAATCTTCTGCATTTCTCACAATATACTGATGATAATCTTGTTCTTGTTTCACGAGTGGTCGAATTACTGTAATTATCCCATGAAAGGACAAGAACAGTAGTACTTGATTTTGCTGCTTAATTGGGAGGCTGATAGTACAATTTTTGTGGTTCAAATTTTAGTGGGTGGGGGAGGTGGAGGATGTCATGTCCCTAACTTTTATGCTGCCTTTGTCCACTGCTTTTTGTCTCTTTGTTTAGTTGTTTTAATACCACAACTACTAGTTTATGATGAAATTTTATGTCATAAAATTTCACTCCACTCCATTTCACTGCCCCCTCAATTTCCATTTTCCTTGACCAAAACCAACCAAGATGACTCTTTTTACCGTGTTCTGTTTCTGGGCTTGTTGGAACATCCATTGATGACCATTTCATTTTACCTTAATCCTTCATTTACTGATGGCATTGTCTAGTTTTATTTAGAAGGACAGGTTACTAATATACAGTACAGTTGATTCTTGGAAATCAATCTCTGTGACCTCTGGCTCTCCTAGGCACTCGAACCGACTGATTTTAATAGTAGTAAATATTGTAAATATCGATTCAAGTTGCTTGTAAAATCTTCTTGATTTTCTCAAAAATGGCAGCTTTTGTCAGTGCGTCAGCTGATAAATCACCTGTATAGATAAAATTAGAAAGGGGGCAGTTGGATTCCCAATTTTGCAGCAGGTCTCAAGATTAACGTTGTTGTAATCAACTTCTTGGTCTTAATTTGATGACCCTTTTGTTTGATGTGGCTGAAAACACTTGAAACTTGATAGGTTGGGGACCCAATTGCTGACCATAACTGCTGGGAAAGGCCCGAGGATATGGACACTGCTCGGACAGTCTACGTTGTTGAAGCCCCAAATGCAGCATCTGATGTTGCCGGTGAAACGGCAGCTGCCTTTGCCGCTTCTTCCCTCGCTTTCCGGCCGTCCGATCCCGGTTATGCCGACACCCTTTTGACAGCTGCCACTAGAGTATTTGATTTTGCTGACAGTTACAGAGGTGCTTATAGTGATAACACCAATATCAGAGATGGAGTCTGCCCATTTTACTGCGATTTTGATGGATATCAGGCAAGCAATAACAAGATTTACATGCTGTAAATACATAAATGTGATTAACTTTTTAGGTGTAAAGTAGAATTTCTCATTATTTGGGGGGAAGAACTGGCAGGATGAATTGTTGTGGGGAGCAGCTTGGTTGAGAAGGGCATCTCAGAGTGATTCCTACCTCAGTTACATTCAAAACAATGGTAAAACAATGGGAGCTGATGACAACAGCAATGAATTTGGATGGGACAATAAGCATGCTGGCCTAAATGTTCTTGTTTCTAAGGTATATACACTATTTGATAAAGGAATGCAATGCCGCACTTTATCTAAATATATTAAGTATTTTTGATAACATTTAAATCTAATTCAATATTTTTGATTCAGACATGTAGACTATTTATTTTCAGTCACTGATTTCAGGTGTCAAATTAAATTTTGTCAAACGGAACTAACTCTTAATTTTCCATGATTCTAGTATAGTTCCATATTGATTTACAGCTCAAACATGTTCTGGGCTTTTAATAAAACTCAGTTCTTGGTGAAATAATTAGTGAAGAACTTGATTGTTTGTGATGATGCAGGAGGTTTTAGAAGGTGAAATGTATAGTTTACAATCTTACAGATCATCAGCAGACAGTTTCACATGTACACTCATCCCAGAATCCTCATCATCCCACATAGGATACACACCAGGAGGCCTAATCTACAAGCCTGGAGGCAGCAACCTGCAGCATGCCACATCAATCAGTTTCCTCTTGCTTGTTTATGCCAATTATCTGGAAAGATCATCCCAAACTGTGAACTGCGGCAGCCTAATGGTCGGTCCAGCGACTCTGCGTTCGATCGCCAAGAGGCAGGTTGATTACATCCTAGGTGAAAATCCAAAAGGGTTGTCATACATGGTAGGTTACAGTTACTACTTCCCACAAAGGATACATCACCGCGGCTCCTCCATTCCTTCGATCAAGGATCATCCTCAGTTCATTGCCTGCAAGGAGGGATCACCCTATTACAACACTTCTAACCCGAACCCGAATGTGTTGGTGGGAGCTGTGGTTGGTGGTCCTGGAGAGGACGATTCGTACGATGATGATCGGGGCGAATTTCGACAGTCTGAACCTACTACTTACATCAATGCTCCATTAGTAGGTGCACTGGCATATTTTGCTGCTAAACCAAGTTTGTGATTGAGTGTTGTATAGGACATTTGTTTAAGGATCAGATGATTAAGTCCAGGGGAAAAACCAGGAATTGAAGTCTCTCATCTTGTGCTAAAAGCCAAAGAAGGAAGAGGCTGGCTGTGGATGCATTTTTTTCCCCTTCCACTATTAGTATAAGGTAGTATAGGGCTGTTGTTGGTAGTTGAATCAGTAGCAATGACAATGGCTTATTGCATTGCTGTGACCAGAACTGTGACATGTTGCATCATTTTCCTTATATTCTATGGTGAAACATTTCAAATACCATTTGTGATTTTCTATATTTGTCCATTTTTCAAAATTGTTTTCTACTCATTTCATATTATAAGTTGGTTTTTCAATTTAAAAACTGTCAAAATATAATTTACTTGCAGTTGATGGACATGTCTTTCTCATGTAAATTTGTTTTTAAATAATATTATTCGAAAATTTATATATTACTCTCTTTGCTTTTTTAAGGGTTTTTACTTGATTAAAAATACTTAAAATTTTACAATAAATTGATTTTTTTTTTTTAATTTATGATCCCATAAAATTTGATATGAATATTAATTATTGTATTATGTGATTTTTAATTTTTGGTTCCACCACTAACTATAAATAAAGAAAGAGAGTGGCATATACAGCACAAGAAGCAATATAATGGGCCATAAAAATAAAATAAAATCTTCTCTTTGAATGGGCTCCCAGGTAGTCAGTAAAGGGGGTACGTTAAATGTCCATAAAATGTACGACCCAGCCCAATATCTTCATGCCAGGCGGCGGGCAGTGACATCGCTTGAAAACTGTAATGATGATTTCGTTTCGAAGCAGTGAGCAGATAAAGCCGAAATTTCTTAGATTGAGTATTGAGAGACTTCGGAGTTCGCCTGAGTTTTACTTTTAGAATCAAACATACTTTCCGAAACCAGAGACCCAAAAGAAAATCTTTTTTCTCTCCTAATTTGGTAAAAAACCCAAAACGATAACAAAGCCTTGAGCAGAGGAAGCCGATTGCGGGGGGTTTTTTCTGCTGTCCGGGAGGTAATATTATCTGTAATTCATGGCAGCGCCACTCGGGTCCTTTAGTTTGGCCTATTGAATTGATAATTGTTATTTAGGATTCAATGTTTTGGGAATTTGTTGCTGTATTGTAAATTCATTAGTTTTTCGTGTAATCATATGATTTAGTTTCATGGTACTTGCCGCTGATCACTTCCCCTGGATTGACAAAAGTTGTATATGAGAAGGAATTTACATGCTTTGGTTGATTGATGAAAGTTTTTCTGTTTAAAATACAACCCTATTTAGGATGTTCTGCATTTTTTGAGTATAATAACTATTTTTCTGCCAAAGTTGGGATCTTGCTAGTGCTATATCGGGTGTTCTGCATTTTGTGAGTATAATAGCTATTTTCTGCCAAAGTTGGAATCTTGCTAGTGTTATTTTGGACTGGTGATTATTGGGGATGGGTCGCCGAAATGCGGCTGGGAAGATCGGAATTGGTCCTTTGGGCGGACGCTAATGCCTTAACCGCTGAATATTGTGTGTATTTTTGTTACCTTAGGATTGAGGGAGTTTTATTTCCCCGGACATGTCTAAATTTTAGTGGTAGGATTCGTAATGTTTTAACATTTGCTGTTGATGGTTTTGTGCGTATGTCGCTGAGTTTTCTTGTGGATGACATTCTTACCATGTTAGGGCTTGCAGACTCCTTTTTAGTCTAGAAGTTAAATTAGGGAGCATAGTTTCTGTAAGATTCCATGGACATAATGTTCTCCTTGGTTTTCATTTTTGATTTGCATATTGTTGGTTATGTGTATTTGGCTTATTATTTGAAAGTTTCATCATAGGCATTCAGGACATTGAAGTGGTGTTGCCTTTAAGTTTGTATAGTTTCTGATGAAACTAGGGAAAAGACACCCGTTGCCTGATCCAAACAGCAATGCTTTCTTTCTCAAGTTTGTATTCACAGTAGAAATGATTTAAATGAAATCGTGAGTGGCACAGAAGCATTATAGTTCAGTTCATGCGTCAGCTGGAACTTAGTTGCCCTCATCCGCTACATCAAGCTATGCTTGGAGGAGTGTTGAGACGAGCTTTTGGTGTTTAGTTTTGCTGTCTTTTGAAGTTGGACTTGTTGAACTCTCTAATAAGCCTTTATTTGTTTATGTGGTGCTTGAGATGGGGGGGAACATCTGGCTTCTTTTCTCTTATTATACTGTCGAGAAACTGGATAATTGTATGCGATAGGCTGGTGATGGTCAAAGACACCACAAAACTTAGGCTTTATCAAGAAGTATTCATGTATGCGAAGGTGTGCGCGCGCATGTTGGAGTGTATTCTACTGCTTAGTTCAATCTTTAGTTCTTTGCTTATCATGGTGTCTGCAAAATAATTTTCTTGGTTCACCTCTTGTTTGTGATTTTAATTTTTGAAAATTTTTTCACAGCTTTCCTGGCAGGTTTGACATGGAAGATGCTATAGCTTCGCCTGGTCTTGAAGATGCAGTGTCCAATTATGTTGGTCATTCGGAGGAGCTTTCACAAGAAGATGTAGCTTGGGCTGATTCTTGCCTAGTCAATGACCTTGAAGTATCAAGAAATGGATGGGACTCCTGGAGTTCTTTTAGCAATGCCTTGGATGAGGCAACTAGTTCTGCACCTGACTCTTCTCAAGCCGGGTCGACAGACATTTCCTTTTTCACTAGAGAGTTATCAAGTTCGGATATTCTGATACCTGATGAAGAAACCGATAAGTACAGTGGAGACAAGCTGATCAATGAGGATACTGATCTTCCCAGGTTGAGGTTTAACATGAAAAATGTTTTCCGACCTACATACAACGAGGATCTCCCGGATGGGGGAACTAATGATGCTGAAGAATCAGAAGTTGTGGGCCTTTCCGAAGAGGAATCACCCGAGAGTATCTTCAAGGTATGGAATCTGGACACTTCTGCAGCCGAGGAGGACGAGTTTATGAAACAGTTGAATAAAGCATTTTCTGAAAGTTCCCCTGCGGTCACATCTCCTAGAAGTTGGGAGAATGCATCAATTGATGATGTCATTAATGGCTTGGCAGACCTCTCGCTGAACTGCCCTACTTCTTGATCTCAAGTTCAGATCATCTGTTACAAAACCGCGTTCGCATTCAGCCGGATCGCAATCGACAACCCTCACAGGAAAAAGACCAACTTTAACTTCAACTGATCCCAACCTTCCATTGAGAACAAAACTCTCTGTTTGTGCACCTTTTATTGTATTCTAAGAAGAATATGCAAGCTGGCTCATGGAAATGGAGGCCCTTTCATGGCCGACTTTTGATTCTTGAAGGCCAAATGCTGGACATGATCTTCATCTGATTTCTAGAGATCTGGCTACTATTTCTGAATGATTTGCAAGTGCTGATGAAATGTGCCTTTTTGGGCAGTTTTAACAGAAACTGTTAGTGTTTTAGTTGATAAAATTGATATAAGTCTGCAGTTAGTTGTAATATTATTTTATTCTTAGTAATGAAATGTGAGTTTGATTATTATTCAAAAAAGGGAGGAAAAGGAAAACCCTACTGAATCCCAGATCAATCCACAGCTCAGACCATGACCACTCAAATATGTTTTCAATTTGGACCAAGATTTGGGCTTTTAGGCATAAATTCGGACAAAGGAGGCTGACCCTTCTACGGTTAACACCTGGATCTGAGTCACATCAAATCTTGGAGCTAAATTATGGCCATTAAAATCAATCAGCAAGAAGTCCAGAGGGCCAAGAACCAAACAAATACTACAGGAAGAAAGAAGATAGATGGTGGTGGTTGCTGCCTCATATTACCTCCTGGTTAGAATCTTTCCCGTAAACTTGGTTGGACTGTGTATTCTGTAGTGAGTTTGATGCCTTTGGCTGCTTCCTCAAAAATATCAGCCTCTCTTTCACTGCCATTTTTCCCCTCATATTACCTTACACTGCTATCAGTAGTATAATTTTTTTGCTTTTTTTTTTTTTTTGGTACATAAGGTGGGAATAATTCCTTGTATTTGAACCACTCTATGGAGCCCTCTAGTAGACAAAATCCTCTTGTCTACATGTCATCTTCCAATTGGTTAAGGTATGACAACCTCAAATCAGCCATCTTTTTTTATGAAACATTTTACCATTATAAATACAGTGCTGATTAAGAACGCGTGTGGCAAAGAAGAATTGCTTGAGAAGAGGAGATAAGATTTGTCCAAAGCTTCTTCCTCCATTTGCCCCCCTTGCCCCTGCTGTTGTTGTTATTGTTGTTGCTTCAGAGTTGTTGATAGCATCATAACAATGGCTTCAGCATCTCTTCTCAAGTCTTCCCCAGTTCTTGACAAATCTGAGTTTGTGAAGGGCTCCCAGTCCCTCCGCCAGGCTGCCTCTCTCTCAGTTGTTCGCAGTTCTGCTCCTTCTTCTCTCACCATTCGGGCCTCCTCCTATGCTGATGAACTCGTCAAGACCGCGGTATGTCACACTGATTAACATGAACGATGAATGTGTTCTTGATACTATATCTGAGTTTGACATTACTTCAGGACTTATATATATTGCATGCTATATGAATTGCTCCAAAAACTGAGATAGAAGTTTACTAAACATTCTTAGTCAGTTCATAGAGTAACTGTTAGCTGAACATAACTGGATTTCAACTATGCAGACCCAAGTTAAAGTTTACTCTTTTTTTGAAATGCATGAACCTGAAAGAATGAACTGGTTGTTACTTGCTATGGTGAATTGTAATCTTAGAAAACTGTTGCATCGCCTGGACGTGGAATTCTGGCTATGGATGAGTCGAATGCTACCTGTGGAAAGCGTCTAGCTTCCATTGGGCTTGAGAACACTGAGGCAAACCGCCAGGCCTATCGTACACTTCTTGTCACTGCTCCTGGATTGGGGAACTATGTCTCTGGGGCTATCCTTTTTGAGGAGACACTGTATCAATCGACAACCGACGGGAAAAAGATGGTCGATGTCCTTGTTGAGCAGAACATTGTTCCTGGAATCAAAGTTGATAAGGCGAGCACTCTTTGTTTGTAACAACATTTCCTAGTGTCATGTCAAATTCTGTGGTTTTAGATGTGTAAATTGCTGGTAAAAAATTTGCATTATGAACAGGGTTTGGTGCCTCTTGCTGGTTCAAATGATGAGTCCTGGTGCCAAGGTCTTGATGGCCTCGCTTCTCGCTCGGCCGCTTACTACCAGCAGGGAGCTCGTTTCGCCAAATGGTATGTGTAGCAAAAACAGTACTACTGGTAGTCCGTACTATGTTTGGTTTGCTTATGAATATACCGATTTACTGATCGAAAGTTTTGGTTTGCGTATGAATCAAACTGTTTATCGATCAGGCGCACTGTTGTGAGCATTCCCAATGGTCCATCTGCTCTGGCTGTGAAGGAAGCTGCCTGGGGTCTAGCTCGCTATGCTGCCATTTCTCAAGTAAGAAATTAGTTAAATTTGAGCTTGAAATGGATGTGGGATGATGGGGGATGGTGTTTTTTCACTTCCATTTTACTGAGAAATGCAAAATATCCTTGGTTTTTTTGTCCCGTTTGTTTCCTTAGGATAATGGCTTGGTGCCTATTGTGGAGCCAGAGATCTTGCTTGATGGTGAGCATGGAATCGACAGGACTTTTGAGGTCGCCCAGAAAGTTTGGGCTGAGGTCTTCTTTTACCTCGCCGAAAACAATGTCTTGTTCGAAGGTATCCTCCTGAAACCCAGCATGGTTACCCCTGGAGCTGAATGCAAAGAGAGGGCCACCCCAGAACAAGTTGCAGACTACACTCTCAAGCTCCTTCACAGGAGAATCCCTCCAGCTGTTCCTGGAATCATGGTAGGAAACACAAACAAACTGACTTTGTAAATTGAGCATTTTGAGGTATATTCTGAACTCTCAAGTGTGTGTTTGTCTTTCTTCCAGTTCTTGTCTGGTGGCCAATCTGAAGTTGAAGCTACCTTAAACTTGAATGCAATGAACCAATCTTCCAACCCGTGGCACGTTTCCTTCTCATACGCCAGGGCCCTCCAGAACACCTGCTTGAAGACATGGGGTGGACGCCCCGAGAACGTCAAGGCAGCCCAAGATGCTTTGCTTCTCAGGGCCAAAGCCAACTCTCTTGCTCAACTCGGAAAGTACACAGGTGAAGGAGAATCAGAGGAAGCTAAGAAGGGAATGTTTGCCAAGAACTATGTCTACTAAGCTTTTCGGGGAAAACCAAGTTTATGTAATGATGCCGTTTGGGGTGTGTTGGGTTGATAGTAAAAAGCAAAGAATATTCAGACAGTATTCCTCTTGATGCTTTGTTTAAAATGCTGATAGATTTGGCTTTAAAAAAACCTATTTTTGTTCAACTACTTATATTTTTAACCACTTAATAAACCTCTTGCTAATGAGATTAGTTAGTATGTATGAATTTGCATTGCTTGATGTTTCAAATATGACAAAGTTCCTGACTCTTTGGAGCCATTCCAACTGGTTTATTATGTCTGTCCCAAATAAAATCCATCATGAATGACTCAAACTGGCAAGAGCCAACGGCCTAGGAGCAGCTGGTATTGAGACTTAAAAGAGCAATAAATTCAACTCAAACCAAAGTTTACGTGCTTGTTTTCCTAGCCAAACTCGAGCAGGGCCAACTATATAATATAATATATATTATATTACATATATTAATATATGTCTAGCTCGAATTTGAGCTCGAACTAGTGTACTCAGCCGAGTCACAAGTGGAGCTCGACTCAATCATTTCTTGCTGAACTTGAACTACCTTGCCTACAACCGAGCAGAGCTCGAGTTCCAACTCATTTAGCTCGAGCTCAGCTAGTTTATAGCCCTAAGTAGGACAATGTACTTTTGATCTCTCTTTTGTAAGTACTATTGAAAATGAAACTGTCATCTTGCCTATTTTGTTAGAAAAAACAGCCACCTCAGTACCTATTCAAAAAGACTGGAAATTTTGAAGTTGGCCTTAAGCTTTGAGCATGCACTTCAAATTGCAACCCACTAGAGGCCCAAGAATTACTCTTGGTGCATGTTTGTTATACTAATTTAGTTCAATAAATATAATTATTATTTAGAAGATATCTTTATGGGAAAAAGACCAAATAATGCCCATTTCATTGGGCATATACTTGTTTCAAAGCAGCAGCCCTCCATTCTGAGGTTCATCTTTCCACTTCTGGATATCAAAACGGATACAGATTTGACTACTCCAATGGCATTTCGAAGAACCTCGATCATAAATGGAAACAACTAGCCTCACATTTTCAGGAATACAACGAGATTTCGAACAGTAGGGAGCTGCAGATGTTTTAGGCAGCTGGTATTGGAAGTGATACGTGTTATTTTTCTTCCAAACTCACGAACAAAATGCAGTGGAATCATCAAGATCTAGGCTTTTCCATGTTTTCGCCTTATCGAGATCTCATAAAACTACCTCTACCATGGGCCAATGCTGCCTGCCAAATGCAGAATCAATGCTGGTTGGCTTAAGAAAGGTGAATGCTCAATCTTCACCAATCATGGTAGATGGTCGTCCCTCCAGCATACCAACCATGTACACACTTGAAATGATTCAAAAACATCGCTCGGAAATCTGTATATGATAAACCAAGAAACCAAAGGCTGCGATAAGTAAAACTATAAAACCAAGTCATCCCACAACTATGTTTAAACAAACTAACCAAAGTATTTTTTGAATATGCATAATCACTTGTCAGGCTCTTGTTTTAAGGATGCAACTGGAATCACACTCTTAGATTCCTGATTGCCCAGCATTTCAAGTCCCTGCTTCTTCACAACCATAATCAGGGTTACAGTTAGAGTTCCGAGCAAGGGAAACGCTGTATTATGCTAATTCCTACTAGATTGTACACTTCAATGTAGAATACCTGAATTGAAGCTTGTCCTTGTATCTTTTGAGGTCTAGAATTGAGATCAATGAACTTACTTTGAATTTTGCATACACCATTTTTCTCACTTTCCAGCATTGGAACCGAAAACACAGCCTGATTTCGTTCATTTCCATTTCCCAGTATCTTAGGTGGCTCATTAGGATCCTTAGTTGGTAGTTCATCAGACCGACCAGATTTGTCACCTGGAAACTACAAAGAACACTAATGTAAGCAAACCTATAGTATCTTCTCCGAAAAGGGGTCCCTACTGAAAGCCACAAACCTCGACTCTCTGCCTCAGTAGGAGATATCGACCATGCGTTCTTTTTCCCCCAACATGAACCAACATATCACATTGCAGACAGAGGGAACTTCCATCAACCTCACAATAAAAAAATGCTACATAAAGGTGATGAGGAAGGATAGTCTTTAGTCATTTCATAACGCGCGACAAATCATTATATGATGCATAAAAGGGGAGAGAAATTTTTTTAAAAAAATCTGTATTACCAGGAGCATTTTCACATATATCGCAACGTGGAACTTCACGGGGCTCTGCAAGTCCAACTCTAACATGCCGGCTAGCTAGCTTGTTAACCATATGGACCTAACACACCATTTTAAACAACCCCCAAATAAGCTCCAAGGAAAAACAAACATTTAAAAACATGGGGTATTACACAAATGAATCAGGGTAGTCTATGATCAAACACAGAAGCAGACCAAAATGGACAACCTGCCACAAGAAATTGAAATTCCAAATCTAAATACACATCAGTTACATAATTGAGACAGTTTTCTACATGCAGATACAGTGAAATGAACCCAATTTTTTCAAAATCTTCTGGAAGTGTTGTGCAAATTGAAGCACAGCCTTGAAGCAGCACTAAGAGTTGTTGTGGAGTTACCTGAAGTCACGAGTTTGAATCACAGAAAATAGTCTCTTAAAGAAAGTAGCCCCATAGAGAAATATAGGGTAATACTGCCTACATTTGGCCTAACTTTCCTCGGCCCCCAAACATGCCTGAGTTTCTTATTTGTGCAGAGAAACATGATAAAATTTATTTGCTGCCTCCATTAGGCGTTAACGGCCCAAACCTCACTCAAATCAGGTACATGCAAGAGTTTCTCAGAAGCACCAAATAAATCATATCCCACAAACACCTCATTTTTCTATATACATTATCATCTCAACAGTGTTAGAACTGAAAGTTAAAACCATATGCGGTATCTGCTCAAGCTCTTATATATTGTTCTTGTTTGTTTTCAGATCCCCAGTTCAAGCATGCTCAGATACACAATTCACAAGCTCCACCCTGCTCAAGTTCTGTTCTCGTTAGTCCCTTAATGAGATGGTAATCCGACAAATCTCCAAATACAGTGAAACAGTCGAATAAGTAAAATGGAAAGAAGGGATTGATCTAACTCCTCAAAATCAATACCACCCTTGCTTTTTCAACCCATTTCTAATATAAACAAATGAATGCAGAACAGGGCCAAAACAAGAACAAAAGAACACAAAATATAGAAACCATCAAAAAGAAAAACTTTCTGGGACATGATAGTAATCAGCGATGAATTGAATAAACCCAACAAGCTCTTAATCTTGGTCTCCTCGGTTTTTACCTTCTCGTCACAAGCGGGGCAAAGGGCCGCCTCATCAGCCGCACAAAAAACAGCCGCCGCAGCGCTCTCGCATATATCACAAATCGTTCTCATTACGGCTGCAACTTCTACCAATCAACCCTTATGTTTTCAGCAATCCCGCGAGTGTAAAAACAAGAACACAGGTGAAGAAAGAGTGGGAGCAGCAGCTGTTTAAAGCAGGCAATTCAAGAAAGGATTTTGAAGGCTTTGGTTCAAAAGAAGCATTAACTATTATCCTCTTCAAAACCTTTGAGAAGGATGATGAGCAGTTGGTGGTGGGACAAACCTAACAATAAATTAGGAAAACATTCATGATGTCAGCAAAGAGACAGCAACCAGAAGAGAGAAAAAATAATAGTCAAGCTCGATCTTTTGTTTCCTGTGCTTTAATTGGGTCTTTTGGTCGCTCAATATTCAGCGCTCTGTCAGCAATCCAACGCCACAAGCTTCTTCTACGTTTTTCTTTTTTCTTTTTTTCTTTTTTCTTTTTTCTTTTTTCTTTTTTCTTTTAAAGTGCTTTGAGACCAACCTTCCAACCATTCTCAGCCACGATTTCTTCAGTACTTATATCATACCACTAGAAGTACCATATGAGAGTGGTACCCCTAGGAAAAAAAATTAAAAAGTAAATTAATTATTGAGAGAGTGTTTACACTCTCTTCTTGAAAATAAGGAAACATAAATAAGGAAACATCATTTAATGAGATGTTTTCTTGAAAATAAGGAAACATAAATAAATTAATAAAGCTGTCATTTTACAACTCACCACTTTCCAAGATAATGATAATTATTTTAATTTTCTGGTGAAATTTAACATATTCAAAATTATCATCAATCCTCACAATAAGTGTATGAGTTTAGTGATATAACCCATCAACAACAGCAAAGAAATGACAATTTACACGAAGAAATTAACCCATCAAAATACAAACTTGACAGTTCCAATAGATTAAAACCCACGTCGTCATTACATCACCATTTTGTACGATATTCCATCAATTCCATCAATCATCATTCGTCTCTTCGTCATCATCGTTCTTCATTTTGCCTGTACGTAAAGAGTTTTCCATCAATTTTGGACATATTCCATCAACTTTGGACATATTCCATCAACCAGAACAGATATCATACAATATTTTATTCCATCAAATTTGGACATATTCCATCAACCATAACAGATATCATACAACATTTTATTCCATCGAGAAATAGTTTCACATAAGTAACATGATTACCATCAATTCCATCACCATATGTACGATATTCCATCACAAATTGTGATATTCTATCAACAACAACAGACTAAAAATAAGTGCAGGAGTTTAGTGATATAACCCATCAACTTTTGACATATTCCATCGACCAGAACAGATATCATACAACATTTTATTCCATCGAGAAACAGTTTCACATAAGTAACATGATTACCATCAATTCAATCACCATATGTACGATATTCCATCACAAATTGTGATATTCCATCAACAACAACAGACTAAAAATAAGTACAGGAGTTTAGTGATATAACCCATCAACTTTGGACATATTCCATCAACTTTGGACATATTCCATCAACCAGAACAGATATCATACAACATTTTATTCCATCAAATTTGGACATATTCCATCAACCAGAACATATATCATACAACATTTTATTCCATCGAGAAACAGTTTCACATAAGTAACATGATTACCATCAATTCAATCACCATATGTACGATATTCCATCACAAATTGTGATATTCCATCAACAACAACAGACTAAAAATAAGTGCAGGAGTTTAGTGATATAACTCATCAACTTTGGACATATTCCATCAACTTTGGACATATTCCATCAACCAGAACAGATATCATACAACATTTTATTCCATCAAATTTGGACATATTTCATCAACCAGAACAGATATCATACAACATTTTATTCCATCGAGAAACAGTTTCACATAAGTAACATGATTACCATCAATTCAATCACCATATGTACGATATTCCATCACAAATTGTGATATTCCATCAACAACAACAGACTAAAAATAAGTGCAGGAGTTTAGTGATATAACCCATCAACTTTGGACATATTTCATCAACTTTGGACATATTCCATCAACCAGAACAGATATCATACAACATTTTATGCCATCAAATTTGGACAAATAGAGAGCAGGGGGTATACAAACCAATTAAATAACCTATTCTTGGAAGATATGCCCAGTGTCACTATCTCTTAAGAAATCCACAATTAAAGATAAGCTTTCAGAAACTAGTACAGATTCATAATTTTGTCGACAGCACCATCAGAAGAAACAGTATGACTGCAATTCATAGCGAACAGGAAATCCTATTTTTGTTATTGTATGAACTGTAGTAAAATCATGCAACCATCAAATTTGCAAAAAAGGGCTGTAGCAAAATTAAAAAGTAAAAAGTATGAACGATTTTCACTGTCTCATATCGTTCATGCAACCATCAAATTCGCCGGAATACACAATTTTCACTGGAGATCTAAAGCCACCAAAAAATCGTAGATTTCACCGGAGATCTGAAATTGCCAGAAAAAGGGCTGTAGCAAAATTCCAATATGTGGGAATAGAAATAAAACCCACCAGAATCTACTACATAAAGCTGGAATTTGCAGACCTATGAATTCCGGGAAAAGCCAAAAAAAAAATGTCCCCCGGAAATAGCTTAGGAAGTCCAGAAATTCTGGGCATAATAAAACTCAAAAAATATGAGCAAAATAAAGTCAAAAAACCTGGGCAAAATAAAGCCAAGAAACTGGGCTAAATAAAATAAAGCAACTGCCCTTTTGAAAACCCAAAAAACTGAACCAAGAAAACGGAGCTTTCTTCACCGGTGCATTTCCAACGCCGGTTTATCATCCCAAACCATCACCATTCACGATGACGCCGCCGGAGCCACCCCACAAGAATCCACTTTTGGGGCCCCAACCCAAATTCATTTTCCCCATCCAAACCTTCGCTACTTCTCATCCACGGGTTCGGCCCACGTGGCGCGTGGCAGTGGCGGCCACAGATAACCTCCTTCTCCTTCTCCGGCAGTGGCGGCGATGTGGCCGGAGAGGGTGGAGAAGGCGGTGTTTTGGAGGCGTAGGGGTAAGGAGAATGGAGGACTGCAAGATTAGGGTTTGGGGAAATAAAAGGATGCAACATTAATTAATGGAGCAATTTTCAAAAAAAAACTGCTGGAGAAAGAAGAAAGAGAAGAAAGTGGAAAATGAGGGTTTTGCAAATACAAATTAGGCGCGTGGAGGGAGGTAAGAAGATAAAAATTGGGAAACATCATTTAATGAGATGTTTTGTATACAAAATCTCCTATGAGTACCATCCTACTCCTACACCTAGTTGTAGGAAAAAAATTGCCCGATTTCTTCCCCAAACCTACTATTTTTGTTTCAGTATTCAATGTTCAAATAATCACTGTAGTTCTACAGAGTTAACAGTATTAGTTCTCCATTTTTTGGTGCTTTAAATCTTAAAATATAATATCCACAACTTAATGGCGTTTATTTTTACTAACATGATCATATATTTTTGTCAAGAACAGTAAGAACAAATCATACGAAATTATGATAAAAAGGTTTTTCTTATAAAGATATATGTAAAACGAAACCTCCTCTTGCGTCCTTTCTCCTTCTCACGTGTGATTTTCCGTTCTTCCACACGTGGGAATTCTCTTGATAACTCCTTCATCGTTCATTCACTTTACCGAAATTTGTTTTCCTTCTTGAACCCTCTACCCCAATACTCTCTCACTCTCGTCATCCTACTCATCTCATCTCCGCCCACCTCTCCCAAACATTAATGATAGAGTGAATTGTAAAAAAGATCATCATACTTTGGTAAAATTTAGGTTTTGGTCACTAACTTTTAAATATTCAAAAAAGGTCACTAACTTTTACATCTGAATTTTAAATTTGGTCATTCCATCCATATTGGCTGTTAACTCTCTTAACGGAGCCTTTTTTTGAGGGCATTTAACGTGCTACAGTTGTCTTCCTTTTTTTGTTTTTGTTTTTTTTTTTTTTTTTTGCCTTCCTCCTTCAGATCAGATCAGGATTATATAGACATCAGATCAGCGAATACTTGACATCAGATCAACAGACTATAGATATCAGATCAAGAATATAAAAGAAATCATACAGTAGAACTAAAACATACTTAAAAAGGGAGATCAGATCAGGATTATATAGACATCAGATCAGCTAATACTTGACATCAGATCAACAGACTATAGATATCAGATCAAGAATATAAAAGAAATCATACAGTAGAACTAAAACATACTTAACAAGGGAGATCAGATCAGGATTATATAGGCATCAGATCAGCGAATACTTGACATCAGATCAACAGACTATAGATATCAGATCAAGAATATAAAAGAAATCATACACTAGAACTAAAACATACTTAACAATGGAGATCAGATCAGGATTATATAGACATCAGATCAGCGAATACTTGACATCAGATCAACAGACTATAGATATCAGATCAAGAATAAAAAAAAAAATCATACAGTAGAACTAAAACATACTTAACAAGGGAGATCAGATCAGGATTATATAGACATCAGATCAGCGAATACTTGACATCAGATCAAATATAATTATACAAATATAATTATTTCACTCATTTTTTTGATTGACATTATACAATATAATTATTTATACAAATGAAATATTAATTATTTATACAAAAAAAATTTGGTTGCAATCCAGTACAAAATAAAAGAGCATTTTACATACATTCATGTGAATTGGAAGAAAAATTCATACACATCAACTATTTAAAAAACAAATACAAACAATTTCTTAAGTTAAAAAACATTCATTACATCATTCAGTTGATCTGATGTCAAGTATTCGCTGATCTGATGTCTATATAATCCTGATCTGATCTCCCTTGTTAAGTATGTTTTAGTTCTACTGTATGATTTCTTTTATATTCTTGATCTGATATCTATTGTCTGGTGATCTGATGTCAAGTATTCTCTGATCTGATGTCTATATAATCCTGATCTGATCTCCCTTGTTAAGTGTGTTTTTATTCTGTTTTATGATTTCTTTTATATTCTTGATCTGATGTCTATTGTCTGGTGATCTGATGTCAAGTATTCTCTGATCTGATATCTATATAATCCTGATCTGATCTCCCTTGTTAAGTATATTTTAGTTCTACTGTATGATTTCTTTTATATTCTTGATCTGATATCTATAGTCTGTTGATCTGATGTCAAGTATTCGCTGATCTGATGTCTATATAATCCTGATCTGATCTCAATGAGCAAGGCAAAAAAAAAAAAAAAAAAAATTAGCCAAAAATAACAAAAGAAATTAAGACAACTGTAGCACGTTAAATGCCCTCAAAAAAAGACTCTGTTAAGAGAGTTAATAGCCAATATGGACGGAATGACCAAATTTAAAATTCAGATGTAAAAGTTAGTGACATTTTTTGAATATTTAAAAGTTAGTGACAAAAACCTAAACTTTACCAAAGTATGATGAGTTTTTTTACAATTCACTCTTAATGATATTGCAATGGTTTTTTTCTTTTTTTTTTTTTTTGGGCTTGATTTGGCAGTTCTTTCCGACGAAAACAAACGATTTCTGTACGACGTAGGAATCTACGACAGTGGCGACGATGACGACAAAAATGTACATACTACAACCTCTCTCCTTGTTGTTCCTTTTCCATGACATCTTAAATTTTTACAGTTTACAGCTTGAAAATTTGATGTTAAGCTTTTACTACTACCATTTTAGCAATTTAGCATGTGAAATGTAATATTTCAAACATAAAGATCCATTAAATTGGTAGTTAGGGATATAAAAAGCTGACTTAGAAATGTAAAGTTGTTCAAAAATGTAAAAATATGTTCTTTATACTGCCTACAATTTGAAGTTCTGCATATATAGTGCAAAATTGGAACTTTTGTATGCAAATTGATTCTTGATTCCTGTTTTCTTATAATCGTCGTGCTGAAATTTGGTTAGTTTGGGTTCTTGTTTTCTACCTCAAGATTTTGTGACTAAATTTTTGTATTGGCATTTGGAACCAGCTAAATTGAAGGGCATTAAAAGACTGGTAGTTGAAAAGTTGCAATACCTTTAAAGTTGTTTTTATGTTAAACCTTATCCCTTGGATCGAACGATGACTGTGACTATCTTGTTGTAGTAGTACCTTCTTTTCTATTGATGTTCTTGATTTGGAAAATGCATGATTCAGTTGAACAGGGTTGCCTCTGCTTTTAGTGAATAATTTTAGGAAGAGGGCTGATCAAAATAGAGTTCTCGAAATAGTTTTGGGAAGAGGGCTGATCAAAATAGTATAGTGGCTGATTCCGGTACAAAACATCTAGAATTCATTGCTTTTTTCTCAAATGACTAGAGATCCAAAGTTTCAGGTATTGCAGAACCTATTGCATTTCTTGTGTTAAGTTTCAGGTCATGTCTTATGAAGCTTTTGGTGTAGCATGTATTTATTTGCTGTGATGATAGTTATTACTCCCAAAAGAGTTCTTTTTTAGCCGAATAATCAAGATAGTACAAGTGCATCATTAGTATTAGAAGGCGATGAAGGATAATCTTTGTTTTCTTCTGCAGTTATGCAAGATTGATTTGTGACAGGAAATTTCTTACTGCAATACCAGCTTCACTCTACTTCCTATGATCTTTCATTGGTAAAGTATTTCCTTTTCTGCTGCATCTCTTTCTCTTTGTGCCAAGGTCTTCCATTATTTAAAGCACCTCCACGTTACGGTTCCATCTGAGTCAACTTTTGGTAATGCTTTTTAACACTAACTTGATGGGTTTTCCCCCCTTTCTGTTTTTATTTTTTTTATTTTGCTCGGTATCCTTTATTTTGTTTCCTCCGTCTTCTTCAATCTCTGTATTTTCTTCTCTTCTTATTCTTTTGTTTGGTTTATATCCATTGAACAACCATTAAAATTTTGAAATTCTTTTGGGAAATAAGAAAGAGTAATGGCGTTGATTTCGGGGATTGTGATGGGGATTCTGTTTGGGATCGCTGTGATGGCCGGTTGGCAACAAATGATGCAGTACCGAAGCAAGAAGCGGGTGGCTAAGGTGCTTCAATAATTAACCCTTCTTCTTTGGTGTCTGAAATGCTGTAATTGTTAATTTGTTTCTTTGTATATGTTCTTTCATTTTTTGGGAGTAGGAGAAAGACGTCTACGCTGATAATTTCATTTTTCTTCTTTGGATTCCTCAAATTAGGCCCTTGTTTGATTCTGTTATGACATGAAAATTTTGGTGGCTAGGTCAGTTTGCAAAAAACCAAACTAACTGTTGTGGGCTAAGTGAATTTGGTTCTATTTAGGATCAAAATTGGGTGGTGTTTGTGTAATTGAATAGAAATAGAGTCATGAAAAGTGTTTTGAGGGTTTACAGTTTTCGATTCTAAGATATAAGAACAAGATTTTGGTGACTGGTGGAATAGAGGGGCATTTCCTTCAGAGATGTCAGTATCAGTTTCCTTAGTCGATTGACTTGGAAAAGGAATGTGGTTTAGCCAAAACTATTGTCTTGTATGTTGAATAGTATGTAAAATCTATATGGCTCTTTTAGTATCTTCAGTCAAAGTTTGAAAACCAGTATTGAAATATTGCTTATGGGGAAACGGTAAAGTGGAAGAGTAGAGGAACTTGAAGTTTGAAATGGAATGGGATGTTTCCTTGTTTTTAACTACTTAGTATTACATAATCTGGTTGTTAGTTTATGCATGAGCAATGCAATCTTATGATTTCCTCTGTGTGGTTTGATTGATTCAGGTGTTGATGGGGCCTATTTAGCTTTTTTATCTTCTCCCCTTAAAGTACAGCAAAACAGTTACACTGGGGATGCCTTTGAAGTACTTTGACCTTTGGAGTGTGAAATGTTACAATTTGTATAGTGGAAAATCTGGAGAGAAGGTTGTATTAGATTGCTTCGTGATCTTCTTTGTTGAAATTGTTTGTTGTTTTGCCTTCTTATATTATGTTCATTGCGGTAACCATATCATTTTTATTAATCATATAATGATGCATTGAGCAACTTCTAAGCTCGTTAGGTTTATTTGTGTGTGTAGTAATTTAGTAGAGTTTCATTTTAATATTTAAATTACTTCTACTTAGTAATATTAGTACCTTTATGATTTTCCACTTCATTATGATCATCCTTCTTTTTGGTAGTCCGAAAGCATTTACTTCTGAAGGTTGCTCAATTTCAACTGGCTAGCTGTGCTTTGTCCTTCCCTCTCTGATTTTGAGTTTTTTATTTTCATTTCAGATAGTACAAATCTGATTTGCTTCCAATTCCCAATCTAACATGTTCTACATTTTGGTTTATTTTTTCCCTTTACAGGCAGTTGACATAAAACTATTTAGTTCCCTTAATCGGGATGACTTGAAAAAAAAATATGTGGTGACAATTTTCCTGAGTGGATATCTTTTAACACCTTTCACTTTATAGGATTATGTAAGATTTGCGCAGCTGGAGATGAAAACAGTCAGTTTGAGACGATGATGTTAATGGATCTTTAGGTGGCACTGATATCCCTTTTAGGAAATCCTTCAATCTAGCTATAGCGGTAGAATGCTTTTTTGCTTATAGAATTTGGATACTAATTGATTGTCTTTTAAAAATCAATCCTTTAAGCCATTTATTGCAAGGAGTGATCTTTTCTTTGTTTGTCACAGATGTAATTCAGAAACTGACTTAGAAGAGTAAGTCATTTATGGTCGTTAAGTTCATATTCCAATTTAAGCTGACAGACAAGTTCCCACCTGTACCATTATTGAAAGCTTGTATATCATATACAAAAAAGATTGGTCAGAAAGCTCTGGAAAGAACGTTCGTCAGTCATGGCCCATGGGTAATGACATATGTTTTAAATGGTGCTAAATAGAATTTTTTGCCTGGTAAAACTTAGCAAAATTACTCATACTACATCTTCCTGCTTTCCTGTGCAGAATAAGGCAGCTGAAAAATCTATTAGTTTGCTCAGCATTTGGAGATGAATTGCCTTGTTTCTGCAGGATTTTATGCGCCTAGCACTGCAAACAGGTCAGCCAATCATTCCTATTATCTCTACTGGAACAATCTGGAAATGGAGCAAAGCTAGCTTACATATTATGACAGCGGGCAAATACGAAGAATATGCGAAAATTGTTCATGATTTTTATGTCAAAAAGGTAGCAGAGTCTCAAAAGTTATTGTTGTAGCACAGAAAAAAAATTGTTTGTAATTATAGTATCTGTTTTTTATTTTTCAAGAATTTTAGGATAGCTACCTATGACATTGTACTCCTAATTATTTTCTTAGGTATGCATCAGATGACATGCCGTTGGATTTCATATTCACATTACCTTTTTGTAATATATTTGTGGTACATGTGGACTAATATATCATGTCCATGCTTAAAAGAGGAGAAGAGTTGGTGTGTAGGTCTGAAATCATATGATCTAAATATCAAAAATCAACTAATCAGCACGTTGTTTAAAATATATGTACATATATATATATATATATTCCATTTTTTAAAGAATATTGATGTGCAATTATTGAATTATAATTTTATACCAGAACTGATAATTATTATTTTGTGATAATTATATTTCTATTTTTAACTAAAACTATATTTAGTGTCTACTTAAAAAAAATAGAGTAAATTCTCTAACAAAATAATGAAACTTTAAACAATATCATCCATTCAAATTATTTATCACATTATTTTTTAACAAAATTTTCCCCAGTCTTTCTTACTGAAATATAAAAATCTGTTCAAATTATCTTTATTATTTTTTAAATATTTTTCTTTTAAATTACAATTAAAAAATTAAATTTTATAAGAAGGGGCTCCATGCGTAGCGTGGGCAATTATACTAGTTTTATTTTAATCCATATCAACAATGTAGATCATCCAATAATATATTTATATTCGAATTTCATAATTATGACACGTGATACAAATCACAATAGAAAATTTGGTCCATCAATAAATAGTGAATTTACAATACCAAAATCCATAATGAATTTTATATGTATGCGAAACCGAACAAACAACAAACAAAAAGTTGAATTGAATAGTAACAATCTATAATGAAATTATTACTCGTTTTTATATTTTGTGCAACTCCATAAAATGAGGGAGAATCAATAAATTTTTAAGTATTCTCTTAGCATAGTCAGATGGATCGCATCTAAATTTTTTGTTCTGAGTTTAATAATTCTATTTTTAAGATATTTCAGGGATAATTATGTTTTTAAGATATTCAATGATTCAATTCGGTAATTTATATGGTGGTCCTATAGGACCACCATGAATTTTACTCCTACCCCGCTACAGTAGCGCGCTACAGTTCCGCGCGCGCGCTACAGTAACGCGCTACAGTTCCGCGCGCTACAGTAAACGCGCTACAGTACCTTCGTTTCTTTTGTTATTTTTGGCTATTATGATACATATTATGGACGTTTTTGTTGTATGATATGATTTCTTTTATATTTTTGATCTGATATCTAAATTCTGTTGATCTGATGTCTGCTATTTTGTGATCTGATGTCTATATAATCATGATTTGATCTACTTTGTTAAGTATATTTTAGTTCTACTGTATGATTTCTTTTATATTTTTGATATGATATCTATAGTCTGTTGATCTGATGTTAAGTATGAGTTGATCTGATGTCTATATAATCATGATTTGATCTACCTTGTTAAGTATATTTTAGTTCTACTGTATGATTTCTTTTATATTTTTGATCTGATATCTATAGTCTGTTGATCTGATGTTAAGTATGAGTTGATCTGATGTCTATATAATCCTGATTTGATCTCCTTTGTTAAGTATGTTTTAGTTCTGCTGTGTGATTTCTTTTAAAATCTTGATCTGATGTCTATAGTCTGTTGATCTGATGTCAAGTATACGCTGATCTGATGTCTATAGTCTGTTGATCTGATCTCCCTTTTTAAGTATGTTTTAGTTCTACTGTATGATTTCTTTTAAAATCTTGATCTGATGTCTATAGTCTGTTGATCTGATGTCAGTTATGAGTTGATCTGATGTCTATATAATCCTGATCTGATCTCCTTTGTTAAGTATGTTTTAGTTCTGCTGTGTGATTTCTTTTAAAATCTTGATCTGATGTCTATAGTCTGTTGATCTGATGTCAAGTATGAGTTGATCTGATGTCTATATAATCCTGATCTGATCTCCTTTGTTAAGTATGTTTTAGTTCTGCTGTGTGATTTCTTTTAAAATCTTGATCTGATGTCTATAGTCTGTTGATCTGATGTCAAGTATACACTGATCTGATGTCTATAGTCTGTTGATCTGATCTCCCTTTTTAAGTATGTTTTAGTTCTACTGTATGATTTCTTTTATATTCTTGATCTGATATCTATAGTCTGTTGATCTGATGTCAAGTATTCGCTGATCTGATGTCTATATAATCCTGATCTGATCTCTCTTGTTAATTATATTTTAGTTCTACTGTATGATTTCTTTTATATTCTTGATATGATATCTATAGTCTGTTGATCTGATCTCTTGTATTCTCTCATCTGATGTCTATATAATCCTGATCTGATTTCCCTTGTTAAAAAAAGTATTTTTTTTTTTAAAAAAGAATTTTTTATAAAAAAGGTATTTTTTTTTAAAAGTTTGTGCGTCAAAAAAAAAAAAAAAAACTGTAGCGCGTTACTGTAGCGCGAAACTATAGCGCGTCACTGTAGCGCTACTGTAGCGCGCGCGCTTACTGTAGCAAGTAGGAGTAAAATTCATCCTACTCCTATAGTACCACCGTAAACGGACTCAATTCAATTCACCTCGAAAGATAATTATTTTAATAAAATAATATAATAATATGAAAATTTTTATAAAATCGATGTAATATTAGTTTTTAAAATTGAAATAAAGATTAATATATCGTTTTTGCTCATAGGTACTATGTACAGTAATTTACTGGTTATTCCATTATTGCAAATGTGATGTGTTCCATTTGGGAAAAGGAAAAAATAAAAAATCATGAAAAAGTTGTGTGGATCACCTGATCTTACTTTTGCACGTGAATTTGGGCTTCCAAAATCGAAGCTGTTGGGCTTAATGGCCTAATCGGATTGGATTGGTGAGCCTTCTGTTTAAAGGAAGAAACTTCCGCGATCCACTGCCTTCGTGTACTTTGTCCTTGTCCTTGGGCTATAAATGTCACGGGCTTCTTCAATCATTACCAACAAAATGTTAGAAATCCTAAGATTATAAATAAGAGGGTATTTCATAAATCAATTTAATACGTTCAAGAAATACTAATTATTAAGTTATAACGTTTTTGCTATACGTTATACTTATTTAATTATCGAATATATCTTTTTCTTTACTTACTAATGATTAAAAATTTTAATTTTTTTCGTTAAATATTAGTGTTACTCGTGATGATTGAATTTAACACATTTTTATAATTTTTTTTGATTTCGTGTGACAAAATAAGTTAATTGTGTTTGTTTTTCTTACATCATTCATTCTTTAAATTAAAAATCCTTAGAAAATGTTAATAACTTAATGTTGAAAATTACAATCTCTTTGACTATCTGAAGTATTAAAAAATCCAACTTATACGACTTTTTATAACCTTTGGTTCACCCAATGGCTATGATGGTTGCATCTACCTCCTTTCTTTCTTTTTCTTTTTTTTTTTTTATAATAAAAAAATTCCCATTCTACATTACATTTAGGTGTCCAACAAAATAATTTAATTTAATTTGCACCCGGTGATAATAGTAAACAGAATGAATGGAAACGTTACCAGAAATTTAATAAATTCAAGTTTAGTCAATTAATTTAATATTATCATAGGTAAGCGCTAGGTGATAAGTTTAATTAACAAATTGATATAATTTCCTTGTTTGTCCCGCCAAAAAAATGCATGAATAATCATAATATATATATATTTAGTATCAAAATTAATTTTAAACATTTAGTAATTGACAAATTTAGTCATAATATTTACTATTCATAATATATTTATTTATAGCTAGTTTTTTTTTATCAGTTAACAGTTTAATTGTAATTTCATCAATCCGCATATTAGTAGATGTGAAATGACAAATTTTATAACACATGTATTAAAATATCATCATAAGTCCTATATAATCAAAATTACATGTTAGTCTACGTAATATAATTATTTACCACGTGAATCCAAATGACATAGGAATTGACGAATTCCAAATAAATCATTATGTGTGAAAAATTTTGTTATTATGATTAAATATAATGTGAATAACAAAAATTATGATTAAATTTGTCGACTAGTAAACGTTTAATACTAAATTATATTATAAAAATCATTCTTGCATTTTTTTTTCCTTTGTCATGAGATATACTCTTTGATTTTTTATATTCGAATTTTATATATTAAATGTTTTTAAATTTACTTTTATTAATAGGAGAATTATAATAAATCAATAAAATAAGGATGGCCGATAAGACTAAGTAAAGAAAGGGAAAGAAAAGGTGTAATGATTACGCCACCATAGATATAATAAATAAAGGGTCCTTCTCTGCGAAAGCCAAAAGAGTAATGAAGTGCAAGTTACCTCTTCAACAAAAAAAAAGTTTTCTTTATAATATTGGGGGTGTCATTTTGACTTTAATACGTCAACATTAGTACTAATCGAATGCTTAATCCCCGATTAACTTACCCTACCTCCCTCTCCGATGCTGACTTTTGGATCTTAATTGGGTTTAATTAGTACTACTAATTACTTGTGACCACCCTTAATTATTCATTTGTTTACTACTCCCTCCATTTTATATATCTCATTTTGACCAAAATACAAATACTAAGATTGTAATTAATTTTTAAAAATTTTCATAACTTGTAATGGTTAAACCTGTTATACCCCTATTTAATATATTTTTGATAATAGTGCTATAACTTAAAATAGTCATGACAAAAATAAGTTTCAATAAAATTATAAATTAAATAAAGGTAATAGAGTAAAAATAATGAATTATTTCTTATAAATAAACAAGTAATTTATATTTTGACCGATTTTTTAAATGGTGAAAAAGACTTCTATTTTAAAATAGAGAGAATAGTAAACTTTAGCCTGCCACTCAGGTTGGCCCGTGGGTGGTGGGTTGGATTAGATTAATAATTATTCACCCATTTTATTTTTCATTTCAATGCTCGAGTAGTAATTTACCAATTTTTTTAGATTATAAGTGAAAAAATATCAAGAATTTAACAAATGGAAATGAAATATTCGTTAATAATATAGTAATATCTTTAAAATAAGGGTGAATTATCGATTTCATGTCGATATTTATAATAATATAAGAAGTGATTTTGTAAAAAATAACGTTATTTTTTATAGAGATTATTTGTGTGTTAGAATTTCACATTCTTTTTATGCTTGACAATTTGACAGCACCTTAATAAAATCTATTATTTAAAAAAAATTTACTTTTTTCATCAATTAAATATTGATTATTATGAGTTTGGGTGATTAAATGAATAAAATGTAATTTTACCAAATTATTTAAAAAATAAATAATTTAATCGATTCAGGATGAAATGTAATTGTCATTAAAACAAAAATAATAAAGATATTAATAAAAAATAAAATAACAAATTAAGGACAATAAATATGAAAAAAAGTGACAATATTTAAACGTGAGCGAACTAAAATAAAATGTGCGGTCGATAACTAGGTTACCCGCAATTGGATTGGGGGGGTTGCGGCGGGTGGCTAGGTGTTGGGAGTTGGGACAATGGGACTTACTAATAATAATTTAACCGACCAAATGGCACGGGTACTCATACCATTTCCGATTTTGTTCCGTGATCATCGCCACCCCTTCCTAAGGTACCCTATGCAAGTTTCCACTAACCTACTTACTATCCTTCCCAACATTTTTTTCAATCAAAAAATTTTAAAAATTGATTTTTTTTAAAAAAATATTGATAATTTTCAGACAAACCAACTCAATAAATAATATTTGTAGTAGTTTTATTATTTTTTGTGTCAATCAAATATTGATTATTATTAATTTAAATAATAAAAGGGATAAACCTAATTATTAAAATTTAAAAAAATTCACGTTTTGACCAACGCCAAAAATAAATATAATTCATTTTTTAAATTATTTGATTAATTATCTTATTTCACAAGGTATTTCAAAGAAAAAAAAAAACTAATCATTTGAGTGCTCTTTTAATATGAAGCAAAATATTTAATTAACCTTAAGATACCCAATAAAGCATGATTATAAATACCTAAGTAAACTGGTTGGTGGTTAGAAACTCACTATTCTGAGAAAAATAAGGTAGCATTTATCTTTGTTTAGGGAGAAACAAAATTAGGTATTGTTCGTTTGTGAGACTCTAATATTTTGAGTTTGTTGAAACTAAGACATATCAACTCCACCTACAATTCAATTTCCAAAATCATAATCACTAAAATCTATAATCTATAATTCTATACCTATAATTATATATTAAAATAAAACTTAAAAAGAAAAATCATATGTGTAGGTGTGTTCCCTCAGATGACTTATTTCGTTTTTTTAGTATAAAAGGCAAAATCTATTTTATTTATACATTACGAATCAAGAATATAAATATTATAATATCACGACTCAATCAATTTTTAATTTTTACTAAGGGACTACGTCACCCTATAAATACCATTTAACTTATGTGTTGCAAGCGAGGTCAAATAATCCCCACTCTATTGTCTTTCTCGGTGAATATGATTCAATCGCATTTGTCAAATGCTTTCTTATAAGCTCTTTGATCGATTTCTTTAAATTTTAATACTATCTAATACCATTTTAATAATTATATAGTTTAAAACTACTAACATTTAGGCAAACTTATTATTAAATTAGTTTTATCATCTTAAAATTAATTTCATATAATACAGTATATTATTACGTTATTTAATTTATTTTATAAAATCATAACCTACTTTTTTTTAATGCATGGAGAATGGATTCCATCCGTCACGTCATTGACTAAATGCCGGGAGTTGGAGAAAATTTTACATCTGATCACTGACTAGATGCATGAGAGTTTGAGAAACTTTTATATCCGATCACCGACTAGATAGACTCCTAATATAATTTGAATACTAAATTCAAACTTTTAATTCACTAAAATTAGTTGGTTAAAAAAAAAAAAGAAAAAGAGAAAGAGTTGGGTTCTTATTCGCTGTGTTCCCGTACAACCACCACCGCTCTGACTAGATTGCTAGTTGTGGTGGTGGACCTGGTGGTTGTTACGGATTTTGAGATTTGCCAGTCCAATCCCCGTCGCAAATCAGGCACGGCCCCGCCTGGGATCCACGGCTCCGCTCCCCCCTGCCCGCCGGAGAAAATTTCCACATTCCGAACAAACGGTAAAGTGATCGCTCGTCACGTACTAAAGTTCATCCAACACCCCACCGACACGAGGACCGCCACGTGCCCACGTGGCTAGCCTCCAGGCTTTTGTTTTGTTCCCTCAAAAAGGAAAGGGCGCAAATCGTCACACTTCATCAACATCCTTGCCATTTCCAATTTTTCCATCCCCGGCAAAGCTGAAAAAGGAATGTTCACTACTGGAAGCGTAGCTTCGTTCTTACTAGTACTAGTATTGATGCAGGGGCCGATTCAACGCCATTTGCAGTGAGTGAGGTGGGTCGGTCGGTGGGACAGTACTGGTGGTGGGTGGTGAAGGTTGGCTGAAAGTCACTGTTCCATTCAGTCGTTTTCGATTTCTTTTTCGTGGGTTTTCAACCTCATGCTCTATTTCTTCTTTGAATAATCGTAGTTTATTTTTCACGCGTAAAGTTTTGTTCTCTGTCATATTCATGAATTTTTTTTTCATTTCCGGCAGAGTTTTACAAGCTTTTATTTTTTGGGGGGTGTGAATGTGAAGAAGGGGGAATAAAAAGAAGTAAGCTGCCGCCAAATTTCCCGTTTTTGATTTTCTGAACTAATTATTTTTTTACCGTTGAATCGAACTTAAAATAGCAATTAGTTTCTCAAATGCTGGGATTTCGTGGGTTGCGGTTACTTGGTCAAAATCCGGCACTTCATTAAAGCCCATAAATATCTGCTCGGAATTTTCCTTCGTTTTGTTTGTGTTGATTTCCGATTCAATTCAGTCGAGAGATTATCGGTTACACTTTGTACGTTTCTTCCATTTGGCATTTTGCAGGCGCTGAAGAATTAAAAATTATCTTCCTAGTTCTGAAATCTCAGTATCAGTTCACCACCAATTCTTGACGAGGAAATGAGGTGAAGGTAATTAAATATTATTAGTAGTTGATTCCCCTCAAATAAAGAAATGGGTTTTGCATAATTTACATTTTTTGCTAATGGGGTCCGCTACTCTGTAAAATACCAAGCTTCACCTGCCTTTTTTGAGGGCGTTTCTATAAAGAAAGAAGAAGCAGTTTGTTCCTTGGTATTGAAGCATAGTTGGGTCCCCTTTAAGCAAAGCTAAATCAATGGAACTGTAGATTTTTCTGTTGGGAAGAAGCTTGAGGTTCAAGATTAAGTGCTTAATCACAAGTAACCCCCGATTAATCGTTTTTGACAACTTTGTTAGTTTGTCTAATACTTTCTATAATTAGCTTTTTGCTGTTGCAGATAATGATTTAGTTATGACTGGCTGGAAGAGCTTCATTTGTTGGCAGGACAACTCTGCTTTAACATCCTAACTGTCTTACTTCTTTTGAGGTCTAAGACGGTGCAGTAAAAGCTAGTGTTACTGCAGGTCTTTTTGGGGGGAGCTTTGAACGTATGAGTTTTTGAAAAAAATTGGTGATTTCAGGGGGGGTGGGTTTATGAAATATTAAGAAGAAAGGAAGAGGGTGTTTGAGAAAAATGGGGGCTATTGCAGGAGATGAGTTGGTGAAGTGGGAGAAAATGCAGGGGTTGTCACCAGGAAGTGAAGAGAAGATTCTGGTGTTGGTGAGGCTAAGACCCTTGAGTGATAAGGAGATTTTGAGAAGTGAAGTTTCCGATTGGGAATGCATTAATGAAACCACCATATTGTACCGGAATAGCCTCCAGGAGCGATCTGGGCTACCAACTGCTTATTCATTTGGTAAGAATTTTTTGTACCTCTGTCTTTCTTTCTGACATTAATGTTGTGAATGACACTGAAAATGAATGAGTTTAACTGAAGAGGGAAGGTCTTTTTGGGTCAGGATCGAGATTTTTGGCTGAAGGATCTTAAGAAAGGGAAAAGTTTTTGCTGTTTACCGTTCCGAAGTTTTCTGTTTGTTTGTTTCTTCTCCTTACTTTTCACAAATTTTGTTCATATTACTTCCTGTATCATGCTAATCAAGGTATGCATAAATTCTTGTCAAACGTGGTTAATAGTCTTTTATTATAGTTTATCATTTTGATGCTGCATTGGAAAATGATTGAACTGCCAATGTTAGTGAAATGTCTAATGTAAAATGTTTTCTTCTGGCTTTTGCTTGTGCATATGAAAATTTAAAATGTCGTCAACAAATGCCCTTCACCTTCTCTTACATTTTCTCTGTTTCTTTGTTACTGAGGGTAGACAGAGTATTTAGAGGAGAGTCTCCAACAAGGAATGTCTACGATCAAGGTGTAAAAGAAATTGCTCTTTCAGTTGTCAGTGGCATTAACTGTAAGTTTCATACTATCCTGCCTGTTTTCTTGTTTTATCTTTATGCTTTACTTCTAAGGGACAAGCTAATGGTTTTCACTTTCTTTCATTGTTTTGGTTCAGCAACTATTTTTGCATATGGGCAAACTAGCAGTGGAAAGACTTACACTATGAACGGAATTACTGAATATACGGTGTCAGACATATATGATTACATACAAAAGGTAAAATGCAGTTCTTTGTGACGATATCTGCTTAAATGTGGTATTGTGTGTGTTCTCCTTTGTCTTGGTATCTTGTTGGAAGTGAAAACCCTCGTTCTTCTGCAGCATGAGGAAAGAGCCTTTGTTTTGAAGTTTGCTGCAATGGAGATCTATAATGAAGTTGTTAGAGACCTCCTTAGCTCAGATAATAGTCCACTCAGGCTTCTTGATGATCCAGAGGCGAGTTAAATTTTATTTGTTTTTTTTCTGTATGATTGAGTTTCTCTGATTGATTGCATATGGACAGAGAGGAACAGTAATCGAGAAACTTACTGAAGAAACTCTGAGAGACTGGAGTCACCTGAAGGAGCTACTTTCGATCTGTGAAGGTAGAAAAAGTTTTGTACCCATGATTTTGTCATTAATGTTGTACAAACTAGCCAAAGGTAAGGATGCCTTATTGAGTTATAAATTCTATGCAGCTCAGAGACAGATTGGTGAGACCTCTTTGAATGAGACCAGCTCTAGATCTCATCAAATACTTCGACTGGTAATATATTCCCCCGGGGGGGGGGGGGGGGGGGTGGGGGGGCTGGGGGGCTTAGTTCTTATGATAACATGGTCTTCATGTGCTTCAGACAATTGAAAGTTCGGCTCGGGAGTTTATAGGAAAAGGCAACTCAACTACTCTTGCTGCCAGTGTGGTACAAATCTAACATCTTCCATCCCATGATATATATTGTATAAAGAACTCATGGGAGTTGTTCATAAAAGAAGCTCATATACAGCAAATTAATCAATGTTAATATGCAGAACTTTGTTGACTTGGCTGGGAGTGAGCGTGCATCTCAGGCGCTATCAGTTGGTCAAAGGCTGAAAGAAGGTTGCCATATCAATCGAAGTTTACTGACTCTTGGAACTGTGATTCGCAAGCTAAGGTTGAGTAATGCTATTTCTCTTGTCCCAGCTTCTGTTGACTGTTTGTTAATTACTTCTCTTGGCATTTGGTTCTTTAAGCTTTTTAATACTTGATATTCCTCCATCTATTGGATTTTTCTGTTTACGGTCACCTTCTGACTATCAACTGCATTGTGGATTGTTCATCCTATTCAACCCTATTACATTGAAGCTTTATTCCTTAACTGCTTTACCTTACTCATCCTTCAGTGTCAATTCAATGCAGCAAGGGAAGACAAGGACACGTGAATTATCGAGATTCAAAGCTAACACGGATACTGCAGCCCTCTTTGGGTGGCAATGCAAGAACTGCTATCATTTGCACCCTGAGCCCTGCACGTAGCCATGTTGAGCAATCTCGAAACACACTTTTGTTTGCTACATGTGCAAAGGAAGTGAGCACAAATGCACAAGTCAATGTAGTCATGTCTGACAAGGCTTTGGTGAAGCATTTGCAGAGAGAAGTAGCGAGACTGGAGAGTGAACTAAGAACTCCTGGATCATTTAGCGACAATTCAGCATTATTGAGAAAGAAAGATTTGCAGATTGAAAAGGTTGAACTTCCTATTTGAATAAGCGCGTCACTTAGTTAGTTGCTTCTGATGAACAAGGAAAAAGAAATAAATAAGAGAGAGAAATGGGTTGTGAATCCTTATATTGTTGTCATTGTTCATAGTCCGTTAGAAGTTCTGGTCATACTTCTCCTGAGAGTAGTGCCTAACGTGGTTTTATGTTTGTACTCTACAGCTGGAGAAAGAGGTCAGGGAACTTACAAAGAAACTGGCTCTTGCTGAATCACGAATTGAGGATTTACTACAATTGGTTGGGAATGGTCAAGATTCTAGAAAATCTGTACGTTGTACTTTACTAACTCTTTTGTAAGCTAGTTGATTATATTATATAATGCCAGGATGTTGGTCTATAAAATACTCATGATCTTATCCTGTGTCGAACTTGTGCTTCAGGATATGCAAGAAAAGGAAACACATGAAGATGAATGTTCAGCATCAGAGTCGTCGAATGACATTGATCCCCACTTTGGTGGTATTGGTGTAGAGAAACTTGTAACAAGGCAGTCTTGTGGAACAGAGAGTGGTGGAGAAGAGGTATCATCTGATAACAAATTTACCTCAATGTCAAATGGAAGCAGGTCCAATATCTCCAAGGTCAATCTGCTGATAGGGGAAATTGTTGCTGGAGCTGGAGAAGATTCTAGTAAGATCTGCAAGGAAGTTCGATGCATTGAGACAGTCGAGAATGGGGATAAGAACTCTGGACTACTTGGTAGTAATAATCAGAATGATGGGAGAAATGCACTGTTGAGTGTTCAGCACAACCCGAGTACAGAAGGTGAGGAGCTATTACCCACCAATTCAAGAAATGCAAGAGGCTTTGAAAATGGTTTCACATATGGAGAGTTGGAGGAAAATATTCAACGAGTGCAGAAAACCATCAATTCTCTTGTGGTCCCTGACACTGATGAGCACCCCCTTTGGGACTCGCCTGCGAAGATGACTGGTTCTAGAAGCCTGAGGTTTACAAGAAGCAGAAGCTGCAGAGCTGATTTATTTACTGGATCATCATCACCTGGTTTTGACAAGGAAGTAGATGGTGAAGCAACGCCACCTGACGGTCTGGAGAAAAACTTCCCAGGAAGACCAGAAGGAGGCAGAAAGCAGTGGAGAATCCCACCCTTTATCTTTGGCGCGAATGGTGCAAGATTGTCAAGGAATGATTCCCTTTCCTCTAATGGTAGCACAGTGAATGAGCTAAAATCTCAAAGCAGCCATCTGGGAGATGAGGATATCCCAAGTGTTCATACTTTTGTTGCTGGACTGAAAGAAATGGCTAAGCACCACTATGAAGATAAGATGGATGATCAGGTAAGAGTAGGACCTCTTTATTATTTGTTTTATTTTGCCTGCAAGGTTTGTTTTGGACTCTGCTGCAATTGATTTTAGATTAAGTGTTTCCTAGGTTCTGCAATGCTACCAAAAATACATCTTAAGATGTGAAGTTAGGAACTTAGATTTGTCATGAATTTTCCACATTCTCATCGGTTGCTCTTTTGTGGTGCACAGATTGGAAGGACCAATTCAACTGCTGAAAGTCCAGGTAAAGTTCTTAAAGATATTGGTGTGGATCCGATGATGGAGCTTTCTGGAGATCCTTCAAACTGGCCAATGGAGTTTGAAAGGTTAAGGGGACTGATACTAGGTCATTGGCAGACTTGCAATGTTTCTTTGGTTCACAGAACATACTTCTTCCTACTTTTTGGTGGTGAACCTGGAGATTCTATTTATATGGAGGTAGAGCTCAGGAGGCTCATCTTCCTCAGGGAAACCTTATTAAAAGGAGATCAGGTTGTGCAAAATGGTCGAAAACTAACCTTAGCTTCAAGGTACATGACTTGCCCTCCTTGTTCCTTCGCCTCCCTTATTGCAGTTGTAAAATCGTAGCATCTATACTTGTCCTATTCTAAATCCATTATCCATTATGCAGCCTGAAGGCGCTCATGCGCGAGAGACAGATGTTAAGCAGGCTTATCAACAGAAGGTTAACAAGCAAGGAAAGAAATGGAATTTATCAGAAATGGGGTATAAGTTTGAACTCGAAGCATCGAAGGCTGCAGCTGGTCCAGCGTTTATGGAGTAACACAGAGGATCTGGAGCACGTCTCAGAGAGCGCCGCGGTGGTTGCAAAGCTGATCAAGTTCTCGCCGAAAGGTCAAGGTATCAGGGAGATGTTCGGGCTTAGCTTCACACCTCCACGCAAAAGCAGAAGATCATTTGGGTGGAAAAATTCCATGCCACCCCTTTCTTGAGTTTGGACTGCAACTGAGCCTAACTATTGGGATTGTATGTAGGTCATATTTGTTTAGTATTTAGTTAATTTACCTTTGGAGTATTGCTGATTTTGGGGTGGGGAGAGGCTTGTAAAGATTATTAAGTTGGAGCAGTTAGGTAAATTTGCATGAAGTTTGTAGAGCTTTTGATCTTGTCTTTGTGAATTGATATCAATGATCATGTGACAAGATTGGAATTCCAAACATAGCTTTTTTTTTTTTTTTTTTTTTTTTTTTTCCCCCATCAGCAAACATAGCTATTTAGAGAAATGTGTTTGTAACACTGTTTTCAGCTATTTTTAGTATTACGGATGAGATTATATTTTTAGAGATCGAGGTATAGTATTATAATTTTAAAAAGTATTTTATGGGTATTTAACAGAATAAAAAAGTATGGTAAGTAATATAGTTTCAAAGTTTAGTGGGTAATTAATTAAGAGTGAATTTCAAAATAGGTCATCATATTTTGGTAAAGTTTAGGTTTTGGTCACTAACTTTTAAATATTCAAAAAAGGTCACTAACTTTTACATCTGAATTTTAAATTTGGTCATTCCGTCCATATTGGCTGTTAACCCTCTTAACGGAACCTTTTTTGAGGGCATTTAACGCGCTACAGTTGTCTTCCTTTCTTTTGTTATTTTTGGCTAATTTTTTTTTTTTTTATAGACATCAGATCAGCGAATACTTGACATCAGATCAACAGATTATAGATATCAGATCAAGAATATAAAAGAAATCATACAATAGAACTAAAACATACTTAACAAGGAAGATCAGATCAGGATTAAATAGACATCAGATTAGCGAATACTTGACATCAGATCAACAGACTATAGATATCAGATCAAGAATATAAAAGAAATCATATAGTAGAACTAAAACATACTTAAAAAGGGAGATTAGATCAGGATTATATAGACATCAGATCAGCGAATACTTGACATCAGATCAACAGACTATATATATCAGATCAATAATTAGTCTTTTATAAGGGTATTCGCTGATCCCTTCTAAGTATGTTAAGTATAATTAGTCTTTTATAAGGGTACTTAAAAAGGGAGATTAGATGAGGATTATATAAACATCAGATCAGCGAATACTTGACATCAGATCAACAGACTATATATATCAGATCAATAATTAGTCTTTTATAAGGGTATTCGCTGATCCCTTCTAAGTATGTTAAGTATAATTAGTCTTTTATAAGGGTACTTAGAAAGGGAGATTAGATCAGGATTATATAGACATCAGATCAGCGAATACTTGACATCAGATCAACAGACTATATATATCAGATCAATAATTAGTCTTTTATAAGGGTATTCGCTGATCCCTTCTAAGCATGTTTAGTATAATTAGTCTTTTATAAGGGTATTCGCTGATCCCTTCTAAGTATGTTAAGTATGTTTTAGTTCTACTGTATGATTTCTTTTTTATTCTTGATCTGATATCTATAGTCTGTTGATCTGATGTCAAGTATTCGCTTATCTGATGTCTATATAATCCTGATCTGATCTCCCTTGTTAAGTATGTTTTAGTTCTACTGTATGATTTCTTTTATACTATTGATCTGATATTTATAGTCTGTTGATCTGATGTCAAGTATTCGCTGATCTGATGTCTATATAATCCTGATCTGATCTCCCTTGTTAAGTATGTTTTAGTTCTACTGTATGATTTCTTTTATATTATTGATCTGATATCTATAGTCTGTTGATCTGATGTCAAGTATTCGCTGATCTGATGTCTATATAATCCTGATCTGATCTCCCTTTTTAAGTATGTTTTAGTTCTACTGTATGATTTCTTTTTTATTCTTGATATAATATCTATAGTCTGTTGATCTGATGTCAAGTATTCGCTGATCTGATGTCTATATAATTCTGATCTGATCTCCCTTGTTAAGTATGTTTTAGTTCTATTGTATGATTTCTTTTATATTCTTGATCTGATATCTATAGTTTGTTGATCTGATGTCAAGTATTCGATGATCTGATGTCTATAAAAAAAAAATTAGCCAAAAATAACAAAAGAAAGGAAGACAACTGTAGCGCGTTAAATGCCCTCAAAAAAAGGCTCCGTTAAGAGGGTTAACAACCAATATGGACGGAATGACCAAATTTAAAATTCAGATGTAAAAGTTAGTGACCTTTTTTGAATATTTAAAAGTTAGTGACCAAAACCTAAACTTTACCAAAGTATGATGACCTATTTTGAAATTCACTCATTAATTAAATAAAAAAGTATCTGTAACTTGCCTGTAAGGAATACACACATATTAGGTTTCATCCCACTGGTTACAACTGGAAATTGGTTTCACCCAAAAAATAAATTGTATTACATATGAATTAAGATATTAGATTGATAAAAAATAATTATTTATAAAATGAGGTAAAAAAAAAAGAGAAATAGGAACAAAATTGATGGGAAAAGAAGACCAAAACATAATTAAACAATAATCTTTCGTAGTTCCTAATTTTTGGAGAAACAATACGCCCCAAAAAGCAGTGACCTATACGTCGTCGTATAATACACCATTTGGGACTGACTGATGAGCTAAAAAAGAAAAAGTTCCTGAAATGAAATTCATATGAGAGAGAGCATTGAGAACGAAGAGAAATAGTGGGAAGAGCGAAGATGACCCTTTCATCGGCGGCGTACATGCTACGTAGAGCAGCGCAGAAGGAGAAGGTTCGGATTCTCTACCGGCGAGCTCTCAAGGATACTCTCAATTGGGCCGTCCATCGCCACCTCTTTTATCCCGATGTAAGAAAAAACCAAAAAAATTCTCTTCCGTTTTCCCGCTGACTAGGGTTTTTTGTTTTTTTTCATCGATTTGATCCGCATTCATTATTCTCACTTCGAATCGGCAGTTAGTTAATCACTTTAATTTATTGACATAGGCCGATGCTCTGAGAGAGAAATTCGAGGCGAACAGAAATGTGGTAAGCTATCTTACTTCCTACTCAGAGACTTATTTTGTGATGGGATTTTGGATTATTATTGATTTGTTGCTTGGATGCTTTTTAAATCCTCTAGGAAAATGAGTGAAACTGTTAATTTCGCATTTCCTGAGATACTACATTGTGGAAATGGTTCGATGATGTAGTATCATTTTGTCTGATATACATGATGATCCGTTGATGTAGTATTATATTTTGTCTATAATCATTTTTGTTGGTGTGCATTAGTGAACAACTGATTGCTGAGTGGTTAGATTATGTGAATTAATTGTTTGATACTTGCTGTTGGACTTTGTTTTACTCTTTATTGTTCTTAACTATCTCTCTAAGAGCTAAGCCTTTGAACTTGAATTCGTTTATTTCCGTGAATAAATCACAAACCAAGAAACATATTAGGGGCAAATGAACTTTGCCTCGTTTTCCCCTTAACTAATGCTCCCCTGCCATTTGTCAAAAATGAACTTTTCAATGTACCCCTAGCTGTACTATAATAACAACTGCATCTTAGGAGGTGTCATTCACATAAAATCCGTATCACCTATTGCCACATTTTGTAGAACCTAGATCCATAGCAACTAAGTTACAACTGAACGTAAGTCCCTAATAACTAAGTTACCACTGAATCTAAATCCTTCTTAATTTCATGTTTCTAGCAATAATCCTAAAAGATGTTGAAAGCCCAGATCTATTTCGAGGCATATTTAATCTCTTTGTAGGTGTTTTATTCATGTCCTCGTCTATCACCAAATGCCTATCAACTTCATCAATAACAACTGCGTAATATAGATTTAACACCATTCCATCTGAAAATGGAGATAACCCACCTTCATGACGAGGGGTAAAACAAACCCATGAAGAAAAACAAGCTATTGGGGGAGAAATAAACTCGCCACTGCAACGTAAAGAAGGAAAGTATGTGAATTTAAGGAAAAGAAGAAGGCTTCTTCCCCATCCTCCATTAGGAGGAAAAAACTTGAAGGATACGGCTGGGTTTTAGGATTGAATAAAGAAGGGGGAGAGAATTTTTTTGAGTAATGATGACTAAAGTGTTTGTTGCCTGCACTGACTAAGTAGATCAACTAGTTTTGTCTATGGCTCCATTGATAGGGCACAAACCTTAAGTTTTAATTGCATTTTTGCTGTGATTCAACATGCTATTTATGATCTTATATTGGTATATCTTTTCACATTATGGTGCTTCAGGAAGATGTTGAAACTATTGACAGATTGATAGCTGATGCTGAATCAAAATACAACACATGGCGCCACCCTGATCCTTACACTGGTATGCACTGCCTCAGAAACTTTTGTTCTTTTAGAATTTGTATTCTAATTACACAGGGAGATATAAGTCAAAGATGAGGCTTATCAGAGATGAAGGCTCTAGGGTATCTCCATTAAGAATCATTTTCTTTAGTAGAATGATTTGGATATGTGCCTTACTATTCTGCTCTTAGATTAGACGTTTAATTCTACTCCATGCTTACCTAACTATCTTCAACTTAGTACAAGAATATTCAGACTTCTCTAGTGGAAAATTTATATTTGTTTAGTTCCTTTTACTGAGAAAGAAATAGATTTGGCCTTTGAGCTGGTGCGCTTGAAAACACAAAAGGACATTTCTGTTCTGAAATGTCTAGGTTTAGACTTTTCATTGGGGCATTTGTTTACTGAATAGTTATCTGTGTTTTGTCATGGTAGTCTCTGAAAGTTTTTCCTCCAATTCTTTTGAATGAACAGTTCCATGGGCTCCTGGTGGTTCCAAGTTCCACAGAAATCCAGCACCTCCTTCTGGGGTAATTTTTTAAATTATTTTTTTAAAAGTTTCACTGTCTGCTAATGTATCTAACTAGTGAGATATTATCTATCATTTTCTTTTTCTTCCTGCTGTGAGGATATGGCTCTCTGTAACACACAATTATAAGTTCAGCTGTCAATTGCTGCCGTATATTTTCTTATCTTTCCTTCTGGTGATCTCTGATTTAAAGTCGTGAGTATTATACTTGAGGTTGTTTTCGTGGCTGTTGCCCCTGCATTTATTGCCATGCACTGACTGAGAAGGGAAGTAGTCAAGATTAGCAGTTGGATACATGTCCTTCTCTTTTTTAGTTTCTCTTTGAGGCTCTGCTACTAATGGAAGAGTATGTTTAACCTCTTCTTTCATGATCTACATTTCTTCTTCTTCTTTTTTAATTTTTTCCCAATGAATTGCTGAATGATTCGTCACATTGTGCTTTTTGAGGTGGTAATGACTGTATTGGGTCCCTTTTCTTCAACATGTTTATTTGTGTTGCATTAAACAAGTACTAGCAACTTACCCAAATGATGAATACTTGGTGTTATTTTGGTGATCCAATAGTATTATTTACTTTTCCAGTTTAATATTAGTGCCACCTATTCAATTGCAATGAACTAATCATGATTTGGTTGATGATACAGATTGAGATAATATATGACTACGGGCTAGAAGACCATATTAAGGGATAATGTTCTTTCACGGATATTAATAAAGGTTAGTGTCACATTTTGTTATATATCTTTCTTTCTTCCCACCTCTTTTTTTTCCTGATTCCAGAAAATGAATATCGCGTGGGTACAATTCTCATTCATGCCACAGGTGAAAAATTATTTTTCCTTTTGAATTTTCGTTATCGTAGATACTGGCATACCTTGCTGGAATTGTTTTGCAAAGGTTGTACTTAGGGTCACTCTGATGCAGTTTTGGTACATATTCTTCTCTCATTGGGTTACAGGAAGCTACTTGCTTGTCTTTCTTTAGAAAGTTTGATTACTAAGTTCCGAGTGAGATCACTTAATTGGAGTTCTGAGTATCTGCCACTTTCTTTCTTCAGAACAACTTTGTCGCCGTCTAGTATTCTATAGAGGATTATACCATAGTCCTTAAGGATAGGCTAGCTCTATGAGTCATTCCCTGAGTCACTCCTCTGTAGGACAGAATTGTGACGTTCTTCGCTAAAATTTGTATGCTTAGAAGTGCTTGTAATTTATTTGCAATCCATTACTTAGGTGCTGACAATTTGTTGTGAATGCAGATACAGAAGGCATATAAAGCTTATGGGAAGACCTCTGTTCTGTGTCATTTCTTGAGGATGTATGTGTTTGAAATTTGAAAACGTGAAGCTGGCTTAGATCCGAGATAGAATTAATGATTTCTATGATGTAAACAATGTCCAAGAGTGAATTTGGATTTTCACTTCTCAGCTATGGAGAGTGAAAGGATTTTGAATGCCTTCTCAGTTACTGTTCAAAATCTCAAGAAGTTTGCCTTTTTCTTTTCTTTTCTTTTTATTTATTTAATTTTTTGTTTAGATTGTGAATCTTTGCATTAGGCCGAAGGTTATAATAAGCCCAAAACCTTGTGAAGTTTACACAACTTTCAATTTTGATTTTCCACTCTTAAGTATGTTTTGTTGATAGTTAAATTATTTATATTATGTCAATTGTTTGATAATAGAACATATACCATTTACTTTCAAAAAAGAACACATATATACTATTTAGAATTTACTTCTTAACTGTTTAAGACTTAGAATTTTGCATTATTCTATACGTCAAAGTTAGTGAAATTTACAGAACTTTCAATTTCCTATTTCAAACTCTCAATAGTTCATAATTATTTCATTTTGTTTATAAAAAAATGAGTTTTTTTTTTTTTTTTGCAAAAAATCTAAGGCTATTTCACCCTACCAAATGCATTTTATGTATAATTTTTCTTCCAAATAGCGCGCATTGTATAAAATTAATTAGAAAGTATGATGAATAATGAAGGTGAACACAGCAGACAACGCATCACAAAACTGCAAAGTCAAGAAGATAAACCACCCAAAAGGAAGCAATAAGTTACACCAACTCGTACAAAAGTCATATGCAACAGAATCACTGCCCCAGCAGATTATATAATACCCTCAAATCTCAATAAACTAGTTAACACTGCTGAAGCAAAGGTGGTTTCAGAAGGCAGGCTTCAGACAGCACAGCGATCTCGCATACATTTCAATCCTTAACCCATGATTGTGGCATAAACTTTACAAGATATGATAATATGACGTTCGACTGCATAAACTTTACATATAAATGTAAAACATAAATCCTATATGTGCATCATTCCATCCCTGAAATTCAAAAAGGAACGCCTAAACTTAGTCATCCCTGTGATTCAACAACCACCTTAGATGGAAGCAAAATAAGAAGGGCTGCAAATATGAACCAAGAGTGAACTCACACTAGCAGGACACAACCACTATGAATGCATCTCAATTATAACATCTCCAAATCCACGTTGCACATTTCCGTCTCTAGAGCATGTTGAACCAAAATAGATCTCAAGTGAGTGAGTGATTGTGTGTGTGTCTACCTAGAAATTGAAATCATATGATCAAGGCAGCAATAGCTATCAAGTCCTATATTATCAACAACTTCAGCGCAGGCACTTTACCACTTCTGTCACACGTCACTACTAATCATCAATCACAGGAATCAACAGCTTGTTTCTGATCCATTCATTTTGTGTTTAAAAACTCATTTTCTTGTTTTAAGACAAAATCTCACAAGCCCAGGATTCCTTTTTGTAATTCCAATACAGTATGTTCATAGGAAAAAGAAAAGAACAATGCACAATGAAAATGTTGTTCATGCCCACTCAAAAAGTTTCTTCACAAACACGGAACATCCACAATCAAACATTCAAAAAACAAAAAATGGCATCTTGAAAGCAACCCTAGCTAGCATTCAGGATTCAGGAGTAGCAACTACTAACAGTAACAGCAAATTCAATATTATTACGTGAAAAATGTACAAACTTCTGGAAAAACGAGAATAAATTAATTCAAAATTTCAAAAGCACTGAATAGCCATTAACCGAGAAATCAAATGAGTTTGAAAGGAAGAGGCCAAGGGGTGGATCTAGGCACTTCAACCCTATCCTTGATTCTTTCGATTTTCTTCTCTCTTTTCGGTCTCTGGTTCCCGTACGACCCTTTAAAAATCTTCCCTCTCTTCGTCCTCTTGTCACCTCGCCCACAGAGAATCGGCGCTCCACCTGCCGGCGTTGATGATGTCACTGTCGTTGACGACGACCATGGCGATAATGAAGAAAAGGCCATGCGTTGCTCCGCGGCCTTCAGTATCGTCATCCTCTTCGCCAGTGAAGCGCACCACTGAGTCATCGCCATTTTCTGCTCTCGAGCTTAAACCCTAGAAAGCCGGAATCAACAATTGAATTGGGGTGGTTGTTATTGTTAATGGCTGCAGATGTTAAAATGAGAAAACGCGAGGACACTATTTTGAAGTTATTGCAACGAGTAGGCCCCAATTATTTCTACTATTTACCCATTTCACCCAAATAATTTCTGATCAAATCATTCCGGTCCAATTTTTTCATACCTACATGAAAAATAAAAAATGAAGTAAAATAAGGTTTATGATCATCTGTGACACTTTTTTGTAATATTTCCTATGATAAATTTTAATTATTTTGTCTATATATTATATTTCATATTAATTTATATATATTCGCAAGATATAATTTTAGTAGATTATTTTTATTTTCATACTTTATTATTTTTAGTGTTATTTTATTTTTTATATATTTTTGAAATTTTTTTAACAATAAAAATCATATTTAATAATTTAATATATCCTAACTCTTTAAAAAAGTGAACAATTTATGTTAAAAAGTATAAGAGTTAAATAATTATGTATTACGAAAAATTTAATTAAAAATACAATATATAAATAAAATAAATAAAATTTATCACAAAAAATATTATAAAAAAGTGTCACGTAAGATCTAAACTTAAAATAGGTAATAGATATTGAACTTTTGAAGCAGCAGTTGCCACAGTTGCTTTTGCTTGGCTCCAAATTGTACACGATTGCTCCATACTTGCAAAATCAAAAGGGCTTCTAAAGATCCTTTCTTGATGACCATTTGATTTCTTTTAACATCTAAGGAAGCCTCTTGAGTGGCGGCTGCAGAGCCCAGAAAAATCCTACTCGAAATTTGACAACATTCTTCACAATGGACGTGTCCTGGTCAAACTCCATTTCCTTCTCCCTTTGTCTCTCCCCACGAGCAGTCTCCTCAGTAAGAAAATTAGAAAAAAAAAAAAAAAAAAAAAAAACCCAGTATGCTTCTTTAATTGCTTATTATGCTACATTTAGAGGAGAGACCCACATTTCGGATTGAGTGTTTGTTTATATTCTTGGGCGACTTCACAGGTTTGTGGATGCAGGGCTTTGAGTATCCGATGCCTCAATGAGTCTGCTTCGTCTCAGGAGGTAATGTCTTGCTATGGTTGAAGCATTAATGTAGAAATTTCTTATGTTATATGACTTGGATATTCTACTCTACTGAATCCCTCATTTTTTTGTTTTTAACTGGTGGCAGGAAAATCAAATGATCGTTTCAGTCACTGGAGCAACTGGGTTCATTGGGAAGAGGTTGGTCCGAAGGTTACATGCAGGTACTTCTAGCACTATAATCCTGAAAACCATATGATTCCAGCGCTTTCATTTTGGGTTTTCACATTTACAGGGTGAATATAGTTGCATTGAGAATGTAAATGTAAAGTAAAGACATGTTTTGGATTGTTGCATTGATGGTGCACTATAGGAGGTAAAAAAGTTGGCTTTTATGGGTGATGTTGGATGAACAAAGTAATAGAGCCCTGTCCATTGACAAAGTGTAAAGTTAAAAACTTTGTGGAGTCATATTGTTACCTTGTTATGAAGAAACAAACCAATTGGAACTCAAATAAGCTACGTAGAAAACTGATGAAACATTTATGGAGCAATTATTAACTTGCTGAACATTTATGAAACATTGGTTTTGAATACTGATGCATTCCTGCATTTGTTTGTCCTTTCAGATAATCATCAGGTTCGTGTCTTGACAAGATCAAGAACTAATGCCCGAGCAATTTTCCCTGGTAAGAAGGTAATGATTTTCTCAAATATTTTTCTTGGTACCGTAGGCGATATGATATCTTCCTTGGTTATTAAATGTTTTATAAGTACTGCTACTAATAGGTGTCTTGCAGAGACTGGAATAATACTTTCTGTGATTGTTTTTTCTTTGAAGACATTTATTTCAATTTGTCTAATCTTATCCCTAATGATATCTTTATGTCTGCTAATGCTCAGCCAAGGAATTTCCAGGAGTTGTAATTGCCGAGGAATCAGAGTGGAAAGATTACATACAGGGTTCAACAGCTGTGGTGAATTTGGCTGGAATGCCCATTACCACAAGATGGTCTCCTGAGGTATTCAAATCTTAATTAACATATGTGCACTTTTTCAGTTGCATGGGCTAATATTATTCTTGCCATAATGTTGAACAGCTATGCAGTGTTGTATACATGTGCATAGGTTACTGAGTGCATTTTAATAAATTGTTTGTTTAATGTTCTATTTTTTCTACAGAAGTCGCTATGTGATTCCCAATATGTGGTAACATCTTGCGTTTACTGTGGCACTGCAGATAAAAAAAGAGATCAAGCGAAGCAGAATTAGAGTCACCTCTAAGGTTGCTTTGGCATTTCCACATGCTATTTCCTAATAAAGTTCTTCAGATAGTCATTTTTGCTAGAATCTGCAATGTGAATTCAGTCTGTACCTGAATTTATCTTAATCCTTTTTTGCAACGACATGTTCTACAGGTCGTAGATTTGATAAATAATACAAGTAGTGATATTCGGCCCAAAGTTCTGATAAGTGCAACTGCTGTAGGCTATTATGGTACTTACCAATTACATATTCATCTTAGCTTTGCTATTAAGTTCTGCTTCTGTCTTTCCTATATATCCAAGAAGGTTACAGTACAGTCATTTACGTGGTATGTTTGCTGGAATTTTATCTTGCATCATGTTTTACAGAGTAAAACTGAAAACTGAGACCTAGATCTGAATTTAAACTTTTGTTGCTAATCCTCTATCTTTCTTGATTTCTTAAAAACTCAGGCACCAGTGAGACTCAAGTGTTTGATGAAAAGAGTCCATCAGGAAATGATTACTTGGCTGAGGTATCATCAAGTCTTACCAAGTGAAAGTGATTTGTGCTGATGTTGTAAGTGATTGCCAACCCTTGTTGAATCTTCCTTCTCAGGTTTGTAGAGAATGGGAAGCAAGTGCCCTTAAAGTTCATAAAGATGTCAGGCTGGCCTTAATCCGTATCGGTGTTGTCCTCGGAAAAGATGGGGGTGCTTTGGGTATGGTTATATGATTTCATGTACTCCCCCCTGTCCCAAAATTAGTCATACTTTTAATACTAAACCAGTAATACAAATAAAATTCTAATTTTGAACATCAATTTGCTAAGCTGGTATGAAAAGGCTAAGCATTTCAAGTCAAGAAGCATGTTGTGAAAAGGCTAAGCATAATAGTTTGTGTATTGAATCAGCTAGATCTTACTTTCCATCTTGTGACTTTTTGTTATTGGATTTTTACTGGTTTTCGTCGATCTAATTCATTTACTCTTTGGTCTCTGCAGCTAAAATGATCCCTATTTTCATGATGTTTGCTGGTGGACCTCTAGGCTCTGGAAAACAATGGTATTGCACTGTGATTCTGTTCTTGGAAGAAATCTCTAAGCTGGCTTATGCTTTTCTTTTAGAAGATTACTTTGAATTAGCATCAAAGAACCAAAATGCAGTCTTTTATTTTGCATTAAATGAAAACCTATTATGAAATCAATAACACATATTGTCATCCATCCTTTGATAATAAGATGTGGCCTAGGCATTCTTTTCTTGAATCCCTTTCCCAGGGGATGTGTAGATATTCTTTAGGATCATGAGATAAGTATAATTTCGCCGTTAGACCGTCGGGTTCCTTATAGAAAATGGTAAGATTCAAGCATTTAAGGGTCATAATGAAGGTTCCTCCATCCTCTCGGGCATTTTATATCATAGTCCATAGACTATCATGCAAGATAGTCAATTCTATAGAATCTATAATCACTTTAGTATTGTGAGCCCCCTGAATGCCAATTATATCCCCCTCTAACAAATGTAATCGTGTCATTTGTCAATAGAATATCCTGCAATGTAGTCTTTGGACTATCATTTACGGATTGCTTTCCTGTCAATCTTTCTTCCAATCTTTCTTCGGTAGGTTCTCCTGGATTCATGTGGATGATCTAGTAAATTTGATTTATGAAGCTCTCTCCAATCCATCTTATAAAGGCAAGTTCCATCAACCACATTCTTCATATATTTTGGCCATTTTGTTCAAGCTGGTAACCAAATTCTTGCCCTTTTGAATGGTTGATTCTTTGAATAGGTGTCATCAATGCTACAGCACCAAATCCAGTTAAGCTGGGAGAGATGTGTGAGCAACTGGGATCGGTCATCGGCCGGCCATCTTGGTTACCGGTACCTGACATTGCGCTCCGGGCAGTTCTCGGCGAAGGCGCTTCAGTGGTAAATATCTCCTGCATTGCCCCTTCTTCAGAGAGCATCATATGATATATTGTTTGTGTCTATTTAGGTTTTGGAAGGGCAAAAGGTGCTTCCGACCAAAGCCCAACAACTTGGTTTCCCTTTCAAGTATCGTTACGTGAAAGATGCATTAAAAGCCATAATGAAGACATAGCCAACATTTGCAAGCCTGAGCCGTCCATGCAAGATTGTAAAAGCCATATATATTGCTGCATTTTGCCTTGGAGTGGAGCAACCAGCATGAACGGCTGAGTTTTTAGCTTGAAATTTTATGTCCATTTGTAATTCAGAATGTAGGTTAAGGTTCTTCAATGTAAAATACCTTACCTTTTTGTTTTGGAGAAAAGTATATCGAGAGTTGAACCAAACAAAGTTTATTAGGACCTCATCCTTGGTAACATTATTGAGAATCCAATGTCTGAAAACTTAAGGGTCCTGACAAATATTATTTCGGGTGCTATTATTTGAAAGCGATATCTGTTAATGAATGGTTATAAAGCAGATGAATTGTTATAAAATAGCAGTCCTTATAAACTAATTGTTCTACACTTTTTACCTGATATAACTTACTACATGGATCGTGAGTGAAAACTTAGTTTCCGTTTGGGTATACGACCTTGGATTGTGAGATCTGCCCATGGAGGGTGAGATTTAGGGCCTAAAAGCATAATCAATAGACGAGTAAATATGCAGGAACAAAGGAAATCGAAAGATGGTTATCAAAATATTTAAGGACAAAGGGGGCTATGTTAGACGAAAGATGGTTATCAAATATTCCAAGACAAGGGATTATGTTAGCCGAGAGATGGTTATCAATTCAAGAACGTAATGTATCCTTAAAATCCAGCCCGAAAATAAAATTGAGTTCACCACAGCACACAAGCCCTGAGACATAGCACAATGGAAGGAGTCGAGGAAAAGGTCATATTTCCCTTGTCATCATTTTGAATCTTGAACAGTTAAAGCTAGTTTTAGAAGATATTACAAGAAGGTGAAAAATGAACTCTGACCAGCACATCGAGAGCCAATAAAACAAATCATTTAAAGGCCTAAATGTCCAAGTCCATGAATAATACAACTATAGGTACTGCTCATAACATCACCTCTTATCCCTTCAATGAATATTTCCTCCCTGTGAAAGCCTGGAACTTTGGCTCTTCTTTCTTTTCAGGCTCCTTTTTAGACTCTTTTGAAGATTCCTGCTGCAAAAAATAAACACCAAAAACCTTTAGCTTCAACTATTAGCCAGAGAAAGCGAGAGAAGAAACTGGGGTGGATGATTTCATGGGGCAGACCTTTTGTTGTGTTTCACGGGTACGATTCTGGTTTGAGCCAAAGACCAGTTTTCCTTGGGACTGACGACCGGCGCTTTGTGAACTTGACCCTGCAGAGGGATGTGAACCACCATTAGAGGAATCGGGTCGCTTATCCTTTGAACTAGATGAAGCGACTGGTGGAGGCTGGTAGTTCAGGGATTTCCCGTCCAAGCGTCGTCCCACGCCACTAAATGGGTTAAATTTTGGTTCCTCAACAGCAGCAGCTTCTTGACCTTCAGCAATGACAATAGAACATTACAACAGACAATCACACCACAACAACTCTAAGCTGCTACGGATTTCAGAGAACAATTAAACTTTCAAAGAAGAACCACCACGGTAGGATAAAACTCAACTTAAAACAGATGGGTAGTTTACAGGCATTCCCAATTTCAACTTTGTCATAACCTTCCTCATTGGCTTTTTTGTGTCCCAAACATTTTGATTCCAACAGAAAGGGTTGTCAACTAACAGTTTTTCACAAAAGTACAGACTTAAGAAAACGAGGAGAATGCCACGCACCTCCTGCCGGTGCTTTGCCTGATAGGGGAGATACGGTGGGCTTTTCGGGTTCCTTGTAATCTAGCGGAGGAGCAAAATCCACTTCACAGTCTGTTTCAATTATACTTATGGCATTAGAAGGCTTAGTCTCCACAATATCTATGTAGTACTTCTTATTGTTGTAAGCCACCATAATACTATCTCCAGTTGTTAAGCAGGAAAAGTTCCTCAGCGTCGTCTCCAAGCTGCACCAGTTTTTGTAAAATGGTCATTTACGTCAATCTTAGAGCAACTCAAATTAGATCCAAATCCCTACTCGAGCATCAAATTCAAACAACTTCAGAATACTTACATGGCTTTAGGATTGGAGATATCCAAGAAGTCCTTTGTGTGCGGTTGTAACTTTACGTATGTACCTTTGGGAAGGGTTACGTTTTTCACACGTACTATATCTCCTTCTTGTAGCAACAAATTCTCCATCATCTACGAGAACAGTTTTAGAGTGAACGACAGGTATATGAGTTCAAACAACATGCAGATATGAGGACATAAATTATGCCTACCCAATATGGCATGTATATCATGCCTTCTTCTGCAATAAACTCAAGAACCCCACAATGAGAAATCCTCTCTGTTGCAGCATTTCGAAGTTCAAACAACATTGGATAGTCAATGTGAAGAGATGCTGCAGAAGCAGAAGGAAAGCCATCTTTGAGTCAAACCAGAAAAAGGGGGGGAAAATTGCCACGAGATGTCCAGTAATACTAGAAGATAGAGCAACTAACCGAGACGGTCAAGGGCAGATGGCGGCATGATAACTGTCAAACCATTAAAAAGAAGGGCAAAGTAAGAACATGTACAGACAATATGGTAAAACAAAAGAAATCCACAAAGCACATTTAGAAAATTAAACTCACTTTTATCACCATTTTCAAGCTGAGGCTGCAGGGTCAAAACAGGAATAGCATCAGAACACAAAACTTAACTCCTCGGTAAGATCAAAGCGAGATTAAAAGAGAAAACTAAGATATGACAATTATCCATGCTAGAGGTACTCATAATGCATCAGAATTATAAATGAAGGAAAATTCAAAGAAGAAGCGACATGAAACTTGCAACAGTCATGCAATCATTCAGTTTAAATAGTTAGTAACAAAAAAAATAGTAATGATTTTGACATAGCTATTAAGCAATTTAAAGCAACTGAAGAATAGTAATTATTTTGACACAAATATAAGACAATGGAAGAAAATACAGTAGATTCAACTGACCGAAACTGTTGAGTCCAAGAATATAAAAATGTAAAAAAATTAACTTGTGAATAAAACCTACGCAACCTTATCAATAAAGGAAGCAGGATAACACCGGTACGTTTGCTCAAATGATGTTCCATGATAGCCATACCCATCAAAATACTGCAAAATCATGAAAAAGGTAAATGAGGACAGTCGCAACAATAAAAGTAATTGCATTAAAGGGAAGAAACTGATGATAGCTTTGCGAGGAAATTCAAGGTATCCTTTCACCTAGGACTAAGGAAATTCAAAAACTAAAAAGAAGGGGATCACATTGATGTTATAACATATTGAGTTCCATATTTCCACTCTTTCTTTCTGTCAGCAATTGGCATTCAAGTTTCCTACTTTACTGCATCGAAATCCAATCAAGATTACAACAGGCACAGAGCATCAAGAAAAGCAAACTCACTCCAACCAATTTATTGATAAAAACTATATCAAAAATCATAGTAAGAACATAACACACATTACTACTCCAGGGAGGAGAAATGGAAGGAAAAACCTACAGATTGAACCAAAAAAAAAAAAAAAATCCCCAAAAGGATTTCCAGCAGAGTCACTACAAAAGAACACTCAAGAACAATGAAAATAGCTGCTATAACGCCAAGAACCAGTAATTGTAGTTCATAAGCTCAATAGAAACATTAATCTAGAACATCAGCAGCACCAACTATGACCCATTTAATATGCGGCCAGGAAACTTCAACAGAATTCAAGAAACATCAAAAACCTAAAATTAAACATCTAGGCAATTTAAGACCATTATTCAAAATCCAGTTAGCGAAACAAACCCAGGGAAAAAAAAAAATTCCATCTTTCTCCTTTACACATTTCACTAGAGATCAAGACTATGAGCACTTCAATAACCATCACAAAACGTGCACATAGAAATGACAGTCAATTTCATTCTTTCTACTAAAGAACATATACTTCACCAACCAACACGCGTGAACGTAAACACCAAAACAACGATCATTAGAAAAAAAAAAAAAAAAAATTTAATTGGGCAAGTTAAAAAATTCTCAGAAAATAAAACAGAAGGGAATTCATCATTACCATGATTTCAAAATCTCAAAGCAGCCTCAAGAAGAGCAAATTCAACACCAAAACCGGCTAAAAGATAAATTGATGCGCTCTGAAATCCAAACACGGATGACAACCAATTAGAAATTTCAATACTTGAGATCTACATATGGATTTTAAACCTGCAAAGGGTATAATTTCTACTGTGGTTAGGAAAATATAATTCGGGGGAAAAAAAAAGAAACCTGAGAGAATCGAATGACTTTGGTGAGACCCCCCTTGGAAGTTGGAAAAGAAGGGAATCGAAAATTCGGAATATGACGATGACTAAGATGCCCCACCTGCTTAATGTACACGCCATGTTCTCCGCTGCCACGCACCCATTGGGCTGCTGGGCCATAAAAATTCAATCTTTTTGCCTAGTATAGCCCAAGTTAACAGTAGCTTGCTAGCCCAATTTTCGGATCCGTAATTTTCAATGGGACCTATGTTAGCTGAATATGGAATTTGAATTTTCAGTAATTTGGAAGGAGATTTGTTCTTGGCTTGAAGCTCGAGAGGGACAGACTAAAATGAAGTTCTTGCGTGTCTCCCTTTTCTGGTGGCTTGCGCCTATCTTTGTGATGATCCTAAGAAGAAGGCCAGCTGAACCACAATCTTTAGACGCTTTGATGATGAAAATATGGCCCTGATTTCTTGACCACGGGCTCATCAGGCTGTCACAACTCTTGAGGATTTAGCCATTTAGGGAAAAATAAGATAAAAATTGTGGCTTGCGGCAACCGTCTCCTCTGTAGCAGCAAACTTTCAATGCCTTTGATTATTAGTATTATTCGTAAACACTCTAGAGAAGAATAAGCAAATCTAGCCCTTTAAATTAAAGATGGAAACTTTCGAAAATTATCAAGAAAATAATAAAAGAAAACGTGTTTTTGGTCATCAGATTGATGTAATGTGTACCAGAGGGCGGAGGAGGGTGGCATTTGGCTCCTCATCTAGTTGCCATATTCAGACAATTATTCTTAAAGGAAGTGAGAATCTACCAACAGCCCAGAATCCAGAGCAGGGTTAGGAGGATCCAACATTGTACTAAAGACAGCAAATAAAAAACAGGGAAGACCCGACACGACAAAGATTACAGAGGATCCTACTTTTGGCTTTTGCATAAAACACCCTTTCATTTTCTCTAAGAACAAGGTATTAGATTATAGAATAAATTTGTTGCAAGGCCCTACAAAATATATCAAGTGATTATAAAGAATCATCAAATAGAGAGGAGACCATGACGACCACCGATCAAATCATTCTCAGCAACAAAAGCTTCATTATTCAGTGAAAATTACATCCCAAAGTCTATCACAAAAAGAAAAACAAGTCAACTAAGATTGGATTCCAAAGGATAAGACTACAGAGAATGGGTAAAAAACAACATCACGACCGAATTTTTACATTAAGCAGACTACTGATTCGGTCGGAAGATCTACCCATTTTTCCACCTGCTTCCTCCTTACATCAAAAGTTGATGATGAGGATCAACAAAAAGTGCGGAAATGCAGATCAAAAGATGTTATAATAAGACTAATAATATTCAAAGTTGAAAAACAGACGACCTCGACACCAAACTGAAATAATGATGGTTGAAAGTCCGGTTCTTGTTCAAGCAATGCAGTAGGCAGTCCACTGCTCATCCTCCACCACAGGGGCCGCAGACGACTCAGGGGCACCAAATGGTTCGTTGTTGCAGTAGTAGTAACCATTATTATTTGCACTAGCAGCAGTCAAGCAGCATGAGGAAGCAGGCAAAAGATAAGGCATGTTATGGAAGCATTGAGCAATACCACTGGCTAAGGAAATGTGGGCTGCCATGCCACCATTTTCATCATCGACTTCATCATGCACGAACTCCTCCGCACGATGCTTCAGAGTCTCGAACATAAGATCGGGTTCATGCTGCATCACTCGGAGAACATCACCGCAAGAAAGCCCAGGGACAGCACGAGTAACTGCAAAGCTGTGAGGGCCATCGCTCTGTGATACTCGCACGACGCTAGGCCCGCCAAAAAGGTTATGGAATCCGCCCAGGGCCTCTTCATAGGCGCCACCCAAGAACATACCCAGATAATATCCATTGCGGTGGTGTCCTCCCAGTTCATGAAGTGGAAGGCTGGATTCACCACCAATGAACTTACTGATCAGCCCGTCGCTATCACAAGTAAGATCCGAGAGTATTCCCCTCACCACAGGCTTCTCATCCAGTCGATGAATTGGAACGATAGGAAAAAGCTGGCCAATTGCCCAAAAATCAGGAATGGAAGTGAAAATAGAGAGATTGACATGGTACGTGCGGACTGGATCGGATGTTCCAATAGCCTTTGAAACGAATTCACAGAGGCCATCAACAGCAGCCAGTTGTTCCATGCCCAAAGATCCTTCCTTGAACTGCTCAATACATCTTTGCTTGAGCTGATCAGCATAAATCAAACAAGTCTCAAACTCTCCCCGGAGAGCGGCAGCATACATATTCCTGTAATCACCATGACCTTCCTCGCTGAGACCCTCCATAATATACTGAAGCCCGAGAGAAGAAACCTGAGGAGTCTCGTTGGAAGTAGCGGAGACAGCTTCGAAAAGCAAAATTGAGTGATGCGAAACAATTGCTCGCCCGCTTTCACTGCATAACACTGGATGCCTCACCCCTTTACGATCGCATGCGAATTGCACGGCCTGAACAACAGCGGAGGCATACTCCTGGAGGGAATATGCAACGGATATATCAGAATCAGCTGACCTTGAGCCATCATAGTCAATCCCAAGCCCGCCGCCGATGTCAATGACCTTCATACCGGCACCCAAGCGGACTAATTCGCTATAAATCTGAGCAGCCTCCCCAACGCCATCAGCCAGGAGAGCAGTCGTCGGGATCTGCGATCCAATGTGGAAATGCAGCAACTGAAGACAATCCAGCATTCGGGATTGTTCAAGTTTCTTCACCACCCTGAGAATTTGGGTGGTTGTCAATCCAAACTTACCTTTCTCGCCCGAAGTTGACCCGAAATGCCCGGAATGCTTGGTCCTGAGCTTGGCCCGGACTCCAATAACGGGCCGAACTGAGAGCTTCTTGCTTATATCAATCACCATATCGACTTCCTCCTCTTGCTCCAGGACAATTACGGTGTTCAAACACATCTTTCGAGCAACCAACGCAAGAGAAATGTACTCGGTGTCTTTAAAGCCATTGCATATGAGAAAAGCGTCTGGGCTACCCTTGCAAAGGCAGCTCATTGCCAAGAGAAGCTCGGGTTTGGACCCGGCCTCCAACCCAAACCGGAAAGGTGCTCCGAATTTGACGATATCTTCAACCACAAAACGGTCCTGATTGCACTTGACCGGGTAAACGCCTTGGTAATGGGCTCCATATCCCTGGGATTGAACTGCAAATTCAAAGGCCGATTGGAGCGATTCAAGCCGGTTCTTCAAGATGTCCGGGAAGCGAACAATGAGAGGGAGAGGCAACCCGAGACCGCCGGTGGATGTCGGGTCGGATGCTTTCTTCACCACCTTGAGCAGGTCAATCTCCTGGTGGGAGAGGGTATCAACGCCATACGGGCTAACAGAAATATTGCCGCTGGAGTTTACGGTGAAGTAAGGCGCACCCCATCCGTCCACTTTGTAAATCTCAGCGGAGAGAGAAGGCGACC